>JAMPIT010000893.1:25138983-25543983 GCA_026261815.1 Monarcha castaneiventris obscurior | reverse complement strand
TGGGGAGAGTGATCACCAAACTCTGGAGCTGCTTGTTACTACAGACCTGCAACAATCAATTCTCCTGAACTATTTAAGGCACACAAAAACACAGTTATTGACACTTGGAGCAAAAATCTGTGCTTTCTTATCTCCCAGAATGTGAGACCTAACAGGTTATCAGTGAAGACACATGAAATTATTCTGCAGCTGGGGATTGGACATGCCACAGTGTTCTCCTATTGTTTGGACAGAGATCCACAGGCTTTCCCAGTGATCCATGGCTCCACAGAAAGCCAGATCTTAATGGCAAGTTGCCTGGCTGTGTGAATACACGGGAACATGGAGCAAGCTGTGCAGACCTGTGACACTGTTCCCATTGCTGTGACATGTGAGCCAGGAGCCAGACACTGAGTCTTCTTTTTGAAATGTCTGCCTGAGCATATCTCATTTTTCATCTGGTTCAAACTCACAAGAGTGAGCTGGTAGTAAGTTTTAGAGACAAAGAAATGGAGAATTATCTGCTCTGCAGCCACCTAAGAAATCAGTTGGGGATAAGTCAGATAATTGAACTACAGTTTTACTCAATCACTGCTTCACTGTCCCTTTCCCTTCACTTCTATTGCTTTCACATCTGATTTTCTGCAGAAAGCTGATCCAAAAAATATCATTGATTGATGAAATAAAATTAATGGTAAAATGAGATTCTTGGTTTATGGAAGCTCGCAGTGCAATGCTAATCTGACAAAGAGATAACTGCCATGTATGCATTGTTCGCATGTAATAATTTTATATGTGTGTTCATTCCGATTCCTTGGAAACCTTTTTTTTTTTTTTTTTAATTGCTTGATTTCATCTCTTCAGCTGAGACATTTAAGCAACTTACATTACCTGGACAATTTTTGCAAGTTCTCCAAGGGATCCTGGGAAAAGACGAACCCTTGATTTATGATGAAGCTGTAAACTAAGTGCATTGTTTACAAGGGGGACTGACTGTTCATCTTTAAAAAATCTTTAACATATTAACATTTTCAAAATTAGTCTCTAAACAGCTATCCTTCCTCAGTTTTTGAATCAGTTTCTTGGACAGGGACAGATTTCTGGGAGGAAGCTGGGCGCTAGGAATGAGCCACAGGAACACCTATCTCATCTGTCCATCCATGGCATAAAACCACAATATCAATAGAATAAATAAATAAATACAGAAATGAATATATAAATATATAAATAAATCCATACTAAATGCAACCCTGATGAGAAAAATTGAAGCAAAAAATCTCTGAAAACAACACTGAGAGGGAGAATGACAAAAAGCTTTGGACAAAACTTTCAGACAGACGTAGCTTCCGCTGCTGAGTGGTAAGATGTGTCAGTATGTGTGACACTATCATTGGATACATCAAAGAGTGCGTTAGAAACATCCCTGCTACAAAAGGGAACACTGGTTGTGCATCCCTGAAAAGCAATGGCATTGACACAAAAGAGCTTGTCAGAGATAGCAAAGGGAAATGCCAACAACAGTTTTGCACATATAATGATTCCGTCAGTACATTGGAGAGACGGGCAATAAAAATGATCAGGGTAGTGCTGGTCACATCATTTTATGCAGAGAACATTCACTATGAATTTAGCCTCTTTTATTCCTTAAAATCACCTTGCAAACTGCTGATTGATATAGGGCAATCATTACTCATTGAGCTGACAGCTAGGAAGGTCCATGAGGTCAACCAACCTGACCTCAAGAGTAATGGATTATTATAACAGTATCCAGCGGCCTTACCCAAGCTCAAACCCTTGCTGGACTCTATATATGGAAGAACAGTTGTTGGGCCAATGAATTTATAATCAAACTGAGTAAAATGTGGGAGGTGAAATAGTCATGGTGTCAGAGTACAGCAGTAACAGAGTTTAGCCAAGAAGCCAGGTTTTCTGACTTGAAGGCTAGTATCTAAGTTTTACCTCTTTATATTGTCTTCATTATTTGAAGATATCCATCACCGAATTCTGGCGTAATGTCTCTATTGATTATTAAAGAGATATTTAATAGAGGTTTGGTTTTAGTTTGGAGGGAATATATTGTGGTTTTAGTTTGGAGAGGATATTTTGTTCCTTCTTCCTTTTTTTTTTTTTTTTTTGAGAGTTATTTTTGTTTTCTTCTAGAAGACTGAAAAATGGTTTTAAAAGGTGGGTGTGTGTTCTAGCAGATGCTTAGGAACAAAGAGACAGAACTCTTTCTACAAACATATTCCTGCTTCTTAAAACATACTTTTCAAACCTATGCTGTTCAAACAAAAGAGAAAAAAGATTAAAATGTTGCATTTTTGCACTAAAGATGGCTCAGTGAAAATTAAGTGTTGCTTCCCAGTACAGTGCCTCTCAAACAATTCTTCCTTCTCAGGATCTCTTTGTAGATGAAATTACAATTTTAAAGATTTTGGAGTAAAAAAAAAATAACCCACAAAAAAACCCCAACAAAAACGAAAAGTTTCTAGATAGTTCAGATCAACTCAATACAGCTGTGTGCATATCTGATGCATTTTTAGTAATAGAAGACAGATAATTTAGAAGATGTTTCTGATAAGCATTTGTGTGTATTAAAACTGTTTTGGCAATATCACTGGAAGTAAATGTTTGAAGAGATGTTTGGACTCTTTTTCAATGACTACGAAGGCTGACAAATAGTTGTCTACCCTTCTGTTAAACCAATCACAGGTGATTTCAGTGGATTTTAGAAAGAAACCTCAGCCTTATATATTGAGCCAAAGTTTGCCAATATGAAGTCTGACCAGAAATTTTCAATGTCTAATGTTCAAAAATACAAAAAGGATGAGCTATAATCGGCATGATAGTCTGACAACAGTAAGTCATCATAGCAAAGAAATGAAAAATTGTAGTGGGATGTTGGGAAGAAGATCCTTACTATCTAGGCCTATTAGGCTTGAAATAGTGTCTCAGGGAAGTTGCAAAAATCCCCTGATTTGAGGCTGTTGGGAAGAACAGAGAGCACGATTTAAAGCAGTATCCCATAATATAGTGTGCCATCTATTACACACATGGAAACTCTTCTTAAAAAAGGAAGTTGTGAAGTGTCATTTGAGGTGTAGTCTACACAAAAAATAAAAAATATACAGGAAATACAGAAATGAAGCAAACAAATTAAGGGGTCCATAAAAGTTAAGAAGGGCTTTTAGTTGATTTTTAATAAAATATTTTACAGATGTGATCAGGAAGGAGATGATCAATTTTCTAAGTAAGGTAACATATTTACCCTTTCTGTAACAAGCTATTAGGATCCTACTTGAGCAAAACTGGCCACTTAGCCACATAATCTAGGTTCACTTTAAATCAGATCTGTTGTTTTGTGCCTGGAATGATGTAGGCCTACGTGCAAGAAAAAAAATAGAAAACACATGCATCAAAATAACTTCAAAGATTTGAGCAATGTAGCAATCTCTGGTAGATACTGGAGCATTTTTCAAATAATACAGCATTTTTTTGACACATGGCCAACTGCATTTCATATTTATATTTTTGTTGATTTTTCCTTTTTTTTAAAATGTTAATAATTATTTATCCATTCAGCCTTCTCAGACTTCCCAGGGTGTCTTTTCAAGACCAGATTCCACAAAAATATCTAAGCATGACACCTATATGTGTCACCTATATCTAAGCATTGACACACTCAATGACTTTGAATCTGATTTCTCAACAGGCATTGGTTTCTTCATCAAATCAAGAAGAACAGAATTTGGTTTCTGCTAAGGCTTTGGTGTTTTCCCCCAGATGTTTAATTCCTTCCTCCTATGCGCCCACATAAGAGTCTTTGACCCATAGTTACCACCTTCCCAGGTGTCCATCTGGCAAGGATGTCCAGTAATGCTGTGTTAGCCCACTGATGTCATATTAGCACAAAATTTGGCTCCTTTGCTTTTCCATTTTTGTTTCTTAAGGGAAACTTCCACACATAGGTTGTATTTCTTCCTATTATAAACTGGCTTGTTCTTATTGGAGTAATGAAAGTTCATTGTTGAGGTTTTCTATTTACTCTTGGGAGAGTCAGTAGATTATTCAGAAAGGATCCCTTATATGATAAGAAAAACAAATTTGTTGACATGAGCTTTGATTTTGTGACTCTGGGAGTATAGCTCTCCTGGAAATAAAAAAACCTCCAAAAGTCAGCAAATAGAACTGATTGTTTAAAACTAATATTTGGGTACCAGCCATAATGGCTGAAATGAGCTTCAGATTCTGCTGGTGCAGAGCTGGGGTCTGAGGGAAAGTGATGATGTTTGAGCTGAAGAAATTCATTTCCCATTTATAAAGTATGGAATAAAGTCCTATTCTCGTCTTCTTTCTCATCCCCTAAACCTGAGAAACGTTCCAATATTGAAATGCATCATCAGAGAGGAAAAAATCCCACCTCATCTTCTGCTGGAGCTGATACTTCAGACCATTTCTGCCTAACCTCAATTCCATTTTTTATCACAGTAGAAAATGGAGCCAGATGGGAATGATAAAACTGCCTGTGCATTCACTTCATTCAAAGCTGCAAGTTGCACTGAAAAGGATGCATATTTCTCTATGCTCTGAGACATAATGCAGGTTGGAAAGAGCTCACAAAACAATGTGTGGCAATATAATATTGTCCAGGTACTGCACAAGACTATGCAATCTAATGTGTGTGCATGAGTGTGTATGTGTGGAGGGAGCATAAGGATAGCCATATTAAGTATTTTTTCCATCCCTGCTATGATGGGAGTTTTGCTTGGCAGAAATGCCATAAAAAATGATGGGTTAAAAAAAAAAAAACCAAAACCAAAAAAAAACCAGCAAAACAAAGATTAAATTATGCTTCTCTTTCTTTTTGACTCTATTTCCTTGATTTCAAACCTGTCTGATTTTTACCTAGCATTGACACATGATTTGAGGAGCTCAGTTGTGCCTTTCTAGAGTTGACTTCTGTCCTACCTTCTGAGGGATGCTGGAACAAATGGGGTTCAGGGGATCTCCATCCACCCTGACAAAGATAAGACATGGAAGGGACTGATTATTTAGTATTTAAAAAAACAAAGGCTATAGTTAACACTTCAGCAAAAAGCAATTGATCACCAATAGTGAGAAAACATTGTTTAGCCACAGCGCACAGACCTTGAGGGATTTATGAGCAGCTCCAAGCTCAGCTCTGACTTCAGCTGGAGACTGGGCAACACGTCTGAGTACCAGGATCTGACTGGTAATGTCCTGTGCAAATGAATTTAGAGATTTTCTCAGCTTGTATTCATATTCTACAAAAGGTAAATATCCCCCAATTACACCTACTTGGAGCTGAATTATTGACTTCAGCTTTGAAGTGCAAATGAGCTGAATGAAAACATAGACTGCAACATAGGAGCTATTCCTACTAGCTGATTTATAGTGCATTAACTGTCTAGTAAGGAAAGCCTTCTATTGCTATGGATTTGTAATCCCTCTGTCCAATTATCCTGAAGATGAAGGCAAAATGCCATCCAGTGTATGAGGCAATCAATAGTGGTCATTTCTTAAAATTCTTTACTTCTTTTTCTTTCCAGCAATCCAGGTTATGGGGTCTTCCATAAATTGCTCTTTCATGGTTTATCAGCCCTGCTGTTTCTAAGAGCCAGACTTAGGGACTACAGTTATGAAAATAAACTGCTATAAACAGCCCTCCAGTAGGTTAAAACTATCGGTATTTATGGTAAATGGAAACTCCTTTAGAAACTTCCAATCACCATTCTCTCTCTGTCTAAAACTGATCTCTAACTAAATAAATATGTCAGGAAGGGGCAAAAACAAAATACTGTTTAATTATTTTTTTTAATAAAATAAATAAACATATACATACTTGATGTCATACCATATGAAAAGTTCAAGCACTCAATTCTTCTGTTACTATTTGCTAAAGGGCATTATATCTTCATGCAGTAGGCGTTATATCTTCATGAAGTACTATTTCCAAACTCTCGTCTGAAACAGAAGAGGAGCCTTCTCATTTGCCAAAGCATCACATCCCTTGTTCGGTCTTCTATTTTCAGGCATTTATTTTAATCAGTGGAAAACTTCTTGGCCTCACCGGTTCTGTATTACAATATAAACTTTTTTTGCTGCTTCCTAGAACTTCCAACATGAGCACAGAGTTCAGTTTATTTGAAAAATCGTGTTTAGTTCAAGAAAATACTGGCTATAGCACATTCACTTTATTTGCTGCATTTGTGTACATGTGCTTCTACCCACTTCTACCTGATAAACAAGCCATTCCTTTCACTTTAGAGACAGCTAAATTGAGATTCATGCCATAGGTGCAATTGGAGGAAGGAGCCCCTTGCATTTACAGCCAGTGGAAATCAACTTATTAAAATCATGGCAGTGCAGGATGAGAACAAAGAATTGTAGAATGGTTTGGGTTGGAAAAGACCTTAGACTTCATCTAGTTTCACCCTCCCCCCCTGCCATGGACAGGGAAAATCTCTGTCATCCTCAAGTGCACATATAAATTTTGGCAACCCTATATGCTATGCCCTCCCTAAATTGCTAGTTTAATGTTAAAAATAAAGACAATGAGGAATGGCTGCCTGGAATGCTGATGTCTAGCATGGACCTGTCTGAACTAAGATAAAAAATAATTCTAGCCTTTCTATCAAAAGGAAGGCAGCTGGCAACTAAAGAGTCACAATGAGCAATAAGTCATTTTTTAGGAATCAATATCAATGTCATGATTGGACAATAAGCTTCCAAGGAGTTTCAGCCTCTTAAAAACATCTAATGTGTGTTCTAGAGTGCTTTGGGATCTTAAAACAGTCATAACCTTTATTACTTAAGTTCAAATAGATAAGATCACAGTGGTATAGGGAAACAGAAATATTGTACATAACTTTGGGCCAAAATGACAGCTGCTATGATGTTTTCCAGTGAGGTAAATGATCTGTGTTTGGTGGAATCTAGATAAATCAGTGTTCAAAACTGTATTAAATCCCAGCTGTCTTTGTTCTGTATGGGCATGTCTAAATATATTAAAGACTATGAACTAAGGAGAATGCCCTGATTGACAGAATAACATTTTCCATCACTGGGTTTTTATTATTCTAGCAATCAAGGTACATGCATAGTTGTCTCTATAATATGGAAGGTTTTCAAATTTATTAATAATTTTCAGTCAAAAAGGTAACTTATGAACTAAGGAAGGATCTACTTTATAGATTAAATCCCAGAATAATTGTGGCTATTTAGCTAAGTTCATCCAGGAAATCTGGATGTGTTCAAGGCATCAGATTCTGTTGTCAGACTCCTTCTTATGGGCACTGATATGCACAGTGTTGCCTAAGAATCACAGGGCTACCTGAAATTCAATTTTAGTAAGTGATCCTTGCATTTGCTTGAGAAATGCACCATTCTGTTTGGGCTCAGTCCAGAACAAATTATGCAGGTAAAATGGAAACACGGTTATCCCATTTCCAGGAGAATTTTTATCTGCACTACTCTACAAAGCTTTTGCCTAACTTCAAAGTTCAGATGTTACTTTGTAAAGGCAGAATTAATTTTCTTGATTGCTAATCCATCACCACTAAGTATGATGCATATGGTATCAAACATAGGTATTTCTGCTATCATTAATTGTGGCACATTGTCACAACCGATAAGGAAATGCAATATGAGAACAAGAAAACAGTCACTGGATTTGGCAGCTTACCCTTGTTTTCCTAGTCACCATGGCAGGTACCAACCGAAACCCTTAACTCAGGAGGCTGACTGTGTGAATAAACGAGGAAAAGAAACTCAGGACTTTGAGAGCATCAATCATTCAGCTGTGTTGTCTCACACTCTGTTTGCAGTGCTGTTGTTCAGTGAAAGATAAAGATGAATAGGTCTGAAGAAGGAGGGGTGTCTGTAAAATACCCTAATGCTCAGGAGCAAAGGCATAACTTTTGGCCCTGAGACTTCTTCTAGAGAAAAGGGGAGGCAGTGACACAGAGGGTGAGAGAAGGAAATTAACATGTGCTTGATAAAAGAGAAATCAAATAAAGAACTGTGGTTTAAATGGCTGGTAAAATACAGCTGAAATGATAAGAATCATATGACAGACAGGAAAGGAAATTAACACAACATAAGTTAGCAGGGTAGAAAATATCTGGGTCCAAGCCCAACAGCAGGTAGAAATACTCAGGTCAGGAGGAAAAGAATAAGCTGTCTCTGAGAAAGTAAATCATAATGTGAAGTATTAGGGAGATCTTTTGGGGAAAAAAAAAAAAACCCAAACAAAAAAAAAAAAAAAAAAAAAAAAACCGCACAAAAACAACAACAACAAAAAAAAACCAACTCCAACCCCAACCAAACTTTTCTGTTTCAGTTTGTTTTATGGGGACAGAATAGAATCCCTGAAATAGCTGTGAATTACAGATTAAATCATTTTATTATTAAATAAAAAAAGTCAATGGAGACAGATCCTTTGAGATTGTATAGCTGTTCCCCAGAGTATCTCCATAATATGGCAAGCTTATATAAGCAGGGAGATAAGGAGGTGAATCCTGTATTTTAAAACCAGTAGAAGCTATTATTGTTATCCTTGCTGACCCCCAGTGTAATGCAGACCTAGAACAGCACAATCATTTCTGCATTAGATGAAGAACGAGTGTTAAAAAATTTTGGACACTGCTGCAGCCCACATTGCCCCATAGGAAGGTTCCCATTAATTCATTCAGGCATCTCAAAATGCTATTGAAATCTTTTCCAGCTCCTGGTTGGGAGACAAAAAAAAAAAAAAAAAAAAGGTTATTTGAAACTATCTTAACCCTTCTCATTTACTGCTACACTGTGAGATGAATGTTGCATCACTCAGTAGCACAATGTAGATTTTTAATGATTTTGCATTGCTATTGCTTTTACTATTAAGGGAAACTTGATCTCACAAAGCAGACTCTGGATTAGGTTACTTTCTTTTCTCCTGATTTTACTAGATGACAGGTCTCCTAAGGTTATGTTACAATTTAGAACTGAGACACGGAATTGGCCTGGCTCTCCTGACTAACTATCAATTTAGGTATTTTTTAACTCTGTTTAGCTTTTTTTTCTTTTTTTTCTTTCTAAATGTGGTCTTATTAAATCAATTCCTGACATTTCAGTAAAAACCAGGAATACACCAGCAAAATACTTGTTCCTATTCCACACTGAACTCTGTTCTGCAGACCTGCACTCCTCAGATCTATATTTTGAAGGGGCAAATTGCAGGTCTCTGCACTGGTGTTTTCCAGAGTGTATTTCCCACTCTCTTCATAGGACCTCTGCGTCTTATTTCTCTGTTGGTTAATGCTAAACTATTTTCCTATGGCAAATCATTCATGCTTATCCTTCTGTAACTTTATGAATCTTCAGCTGCTCCATATATCTTAATTTAAGTGAGCTAAAAATAGGTGTTCTGGGATAAGGAAGCAAAATAGATGCTATAACAGTGCTGCAATAATAATAATACAGTAATAAAGCAACCATCATAATAACAATAAACAGTGGTAATATTTTCACTATTTAAATGACACTTAATAGATACTGAATGACATAATAAACATAAGACACATTATATGATGCATTATATAGTTTTTCCGACATATCTTTAATTTAGGCATTTTAAAATTTAAACTGTTTAAATGTATATATATGTGTGCATGTATATGTATTAATATATAATATATAAATATATACAAACACAAGCACATTCATAGAATCACAGAATGCTTTGGTTAGGGAGGGGCCTCAAAGATCATGTAATTCCAGTCCTAACTAAGCTAGATCTACTTCACAGAAACAAAACCACACATTTAAAAAGCACTAAATTTATTCAAGTCACTTTTTAAGATCCAGCCTTATTTTCTGCATCTCTCACATATGTTCTGAAGCACATAAATATCTTTAGATCCTTTAGTAAGATCAGAAATATATCCAACATATGCATCATCTTGAGATGCATTCTGGTCTGCAGAGGAATTTGTTACTGAAGGCACCAAAGTTTCAGCTGGTTTTAAATATGAGTGGTTTGCAAAGTCTGGTATTAAGAGTAACACTGAAAAGTAATCAGGAAATCTCCAGCAAAGTGCATTTTCTTTAGCACAATGTTTTACTTAAAATTGGGCTAAGAGACGACCACAGCAAAGGAGAAGGAGCCAGTAAAGGGTTTCTGTGCTGCCTTGTGCAGCCAAATTAATGTTGCTACACTTAGCATGATGTATGTGTACTTTTGTATGCATTTAAATGGAGGGAGCAGAGGGGCTGCTGTGTCTTTAATCTGAATAAATCTCCAAGTGTGGGAAGGACTTGGCAAAGTGATAAACTCAGAACAAGACAGGGAAGCTGCTTCTGGGGTGAAATGACCAACAGCAATTTGAGGGCCTGGTCCTCTCTGAAATAGATGTGAGTCTTTTCATTCATTGACTTCTGCAGGTTTGGATCAAGCTAACAGCAGGGAAGCATAATTTAGCTAGCTGAACATGCGGAAGAAATTCAGAGGGAAGGAATTCACTGAGCCTCACTGGCATGTGGCCATGTGCTCTGGAAGTGACCCCCCCCACCCTGCCCTGGCTCTCACAAAAAGATGAATAGAAATGATCATAGGAGGCCAAGGCCACAATTTTTGAATGACCCTGTAAAGCAACCCTTCCACCAGCCTCATGTGTCATGTACACCCAGCAGAAAAAACGATGCAGATACACATCAAAACAGGCTTTTGTGTAAACTCAATATTATTATAGCATACAAAAAAAAATGTAATGTGGAGCAAAGCGCCATTTTAAATGCATACTAATTAAAGTGGGAAATTACCAAACATGAATTCACTTACCACTTCATTTACCATGTTACACTATAGATCTGGTAACCTTTATATTCAATAATAAAATCCGTGACTAATTCCTAAAATAAACTCTGAAAACAAAAGCAGTTATTTGCTGAAACCTAGCATATGCCAGAGAAGCGCATTAATAGAAACGGTTTCCAAATTATTTTGGAGCACATTAAATCCTGTGAGCCTGATCCATGTCTGGTGTAAATTGGCATCTCCCTCGTGACTTTAAATGAATTAATACCACTAGGGATTTGGCTTTTTGCACTCTATGGTTTTTTATTCATTTGTATGGGTTGTTTGCTGGAGTTTTTGTCTATTTCTTTTTTCTTTCTTCTTTTTTTTCAGGAAGAACACTGCTTCAAAACAAACATTTAAATCTCTCAGAAAGTCCACACATGAATGTTAATGTATTAAAATAGAAAATATTTTGTCTTTTCTTATATGCTACATGCATGAAAGAACAAGGGCCTGCTACAGGTCTTCCCAATTCCATGAAAGCCTATGTTAGATTATTTTCAAAGTTATGCGTGCATGAAAAGGGATTTTATAATTCTTCATCTCCTGAGTGAATTTGTCCCTTGCCTGTTGTACAAGGATTAAACTTCTTGTAAGCATTAAATGCTCTCCCCTTACTGCAACTGAAGAGCAAGGAGGATATTTTGATTCCGCTCAACCTGTTGTCTCACTTCTCTCACCTCTGCTGTGCACAGAAGTCCCTTCCTTTCCCTTTGGGGTACCCATCAAAAACTGTCCCTCTTCATCAGCAATACATTTCTTGAATTGCAAATAAGTTCCAAGTGTGTTTGGCATAGGGTGGAAAGCACAAAGAAAATGACAAAATAAGACAAATTGTAAACAAATGTGACAAGCTGAATAGAAAATGAGAAAAACAGGTGCAAAGCTGGCATGGCCTTGCATGAATATTACTCACAGAAGAACTGAGAAAATGTCTGATTCACCTTCTTTTCCCCCGCCTTCCCCCCTCTTTTTTCATTCTTTTTTTCCCACTAGACCTGAAAGCTGTCTAGCTCACTTGTCAGCTAAGGTTGTGTCCAGTGTTTTTATGCTGCATAAACTTTGTTTGTCCTGAAGAAAACCAGGTTTTTAGATCCCACACATCAACAAATCTGAGGAAGGAGTTACTGTGAGGAAAAAAAAAAAAACCCAACTACTCTGCAGTGTTCTCCCAGCATAATTTTGAATTATGTGCAGTTCCCTTACTCACCAAAGACGATGTCCATTATCAGCCTGCTAAGACACTCCCAGGAGAAGGACAGCCCTGGAAACTTAAAAGTATTGTTGAATTTTCTTCTGCCTTATTGGGATAAAGTGTTCCTTGATGTTTCTAGATCCTAACTCATCTCCTATGGAGTTAAATGTGGGGATGTGCTGATGCTTTCCATTTTAAGGGGATTTTTTTCCCATCAAGAGTTTCCTTCATCTTAAAGGACAGTCATCATATGCCGAAATTTTAACTGTGCAGTTATTGCTGGTGATAACATTTTCATATATACTTAATTCTTCTACTGTCATCACTTCATGAAATATTTGGTGGTCTCCTACTGCATTCTATTGTCTACATCAGTAAGGCAAGTAATATATATGTATATATGTATATATATTTATACATATATACTACAAATAAGAACAATTTCAGAAATTTAGTATGGCTAAAAATGGAAGATAGAAAAGAAAAAGCTGAAGTAAGTTTTTGGCTGATTGAATCATTATGCAAGGGCTCTGTTCAGTCATTACTGATTTGCACGTAGATGGAAAAGGGGGAAAGAATGAGGTTTGGAACTAAACAGTTATATAGAATCTATATAAAAAACCATTCATAGAAAAATTACTACCCAAATTTCACCTAGTAAATTCTCCAGGAATTTATTTGTGAAATTTGTGGCCTTATGAACATGTACTTTGTGTATATTTTTAGATTCCCAAGAGAGAAAGACTCCTATTCCCAATCTGTAAAGAGTTCACCTGGTGGCAGTATTCTGTGTCGAAACAAAAATCATTGACTAAAAATATTCTCATTTCAAAGGCCATTTTAAATAAGTGTATCATTCCATGCTGTGCTCATACCATGCCTTGCACAATGACCATGGCTTGTAATGGCAGCACTGCTATTATTAAATCATATTATTTTTTCTAACAACTTTCACACATTCATGTTCTGTTATCAGCATTTCTTGTGCTGAACCCTCCTAATTGCATCAGCTTTTGTGTGGAGACTAATCTTAGGAGTTAATATATCTCATTTCTGGAGTCCAACAAACACTGTAAAAAATCCTATGTGAATTTCTACCTGAATTAATTCTCTGACACTCAATTTTCTATGAACGTTCAAGACACTGAGTTTTCCTGCCAGGAATGTGTTTATCAAACACTTATTACTTCTGGCAATAGTAGTTTTAAAGATGCAAATATTTTCAGTGAGATATGCTTGCTTTTTTACCCAGTCGAGAAGACTGTATTAATATTATGAAATTTCTCTGACCAATTGCAAATAAGTACCCTATTTAAACAGCAGAAAAAAAACAACCAGTATCTCCACAGACATACTAATAAAAAAAATAAAATAAAAAGAAAGGCAGAAAATTCTGTCATATAGCAAATAAATCTGAGAAGGCTGTGATATGCTGGGAAGTAGAAGGAAGCTAATTTGTCAGATAAATGATTTGTTGTGAATTGCACTGTTATCTCTGTTCAAGGGGAATGAGCCTCGATTCTGGAAGGTGCTGAGCCAGTCCTGCCAGTTTCTAAGCAGTCTCAGGTCCCATTGTGGGAGAATATACATTTTTTTCACATACAGACTGATTTCGGTGAGATGTATCATAATGTCCAAGAAAAGAAACCTGCTTTCCTTTCTCACCTCCACCATGGGTCTCCTTCATGACCTTGGGCAGAACACTTATCCTCTCTGGACAGCAATTCCTCCATCTGAAAATTGGGCATGATACTATATTTTTAAAGCTCTTTCGGACCCAGGATGAAAAATGCTAGACGTTATGATTATTATTATATTTCATTGCTGACATCTATTACTGAGAATGTATTTCACAGTGACAGCTATCACAGTATGTATATTTCTATAATGACAACTATCACAGCACGTATATTTCTGGGATGACAACTACCATATTAGAGTGTGTATATTTTTGGAATTAAAGCTATAACAGCACAAATTGTTCTAAAACTATAGTACTAATTGCCATATACTTTTCAAAAATACATGGTGCGTTATTATATGTCATCAAATTGTACTTCTTGTTTCATTTTATATATATATAATATAGGTGTATATAAAGTGTAATACATATTCCATGTTGCTTGACATCCACCAAATTCCTCTATCCTAATAAAACATCCCATACAAAGCAATCTGTAGCAACAATGTAGAGGAATTAATGTACTATGAAAGACTTTTAATGGCTAACAATTCAGCACGGGAGTATCAATGAAATCTTTCACAGCATATATTAGAGAGTTAAACATTGCAATCTGTGCTTCTTACTGATATCCAATATGTAAAGGAAATGTCAAGATCAGTCAAAATCTTAGAATGTTGTTTTCCTTCTTGTTTTCTTGCCAAAATGTGTATATATATATTTTTTTTTTTAAAGAATATTTATTATGTAGTCAGAAGAAGAGATCACATGCTTGTAAAAGAAAAAAGGAACTATTCTCTCCTCACAGAGCAGTTCATGGGAGGATTATATACAATTGACTGCTTGATAGAATGCCTGCCTATTTTTCAAATTAAAAATTACTTATAAGCTTTTATGTACTCTTGAGTCATTTTTAAATAAATAAAAATGGAAATGTTTATTTAAAATTCTTAAAATTGTGAGATACATATTTCAACATCAGTTAGTAAGTCAATTGACTTGATAACATGTTGTGTTTAAGAAAGATTAAGCTCTCCCACAGGAGTGTGTCCTTACATCATGCAAAAGCTTGGAGCTGAAGCTTATTCTGGATTTTGGTTACATCTCAACAAACATCTGCAATGTCCAAAATGCAGGTGGGAAAACTTCCCAATTTAACTAGAAATATTTAGAAAAGTGAGATTGAAGTTCCAGTTTTCTCAGGTTCCTAAAATGAGATTAAAGAGTCAGACAAAAAGAAAAGCAACCAAAACCCAATTAAATTAATAATTTGGTTTTTGTTTTTGTTTTTGTTTTTTTAATTTGCTTGAAAAGCTCTAGTTGTCTGAAAGCATGAAAAGATATGTAACTTTTTTTAGTTTCATTTAATTCATTTGGTTTAAAATATTGATTCTTTGGCCTTTCAGTTCTGTAGAAAGAACTGGTTTAATGTCAAGGACTTTCAAAAGGGAAGACCTTTCAGTCACTTAAGCTACTAAGGTCAGTTTCTTTAGCCCTAGAAAGTGCAAAATCTCCTTGCAAACTATGATATTAATTACTAGCCAATTGATAATTAATTTTTCCCCGTGACCTCCATTGTCTGAGGTAGAAATACTTCAATGCAAATTGACCTCACATCCAAGCAAGTGCTTTGGCAAGATGGAGGTTTGCCAGCCTCCCTGCAGAAGAAGTCTCCACACATCTACAGTTATCACCTCTTTGTGAGCCTGAAAACCAGCTCGTTACCTCTATTAAACACCTGGGTTCCTACTTTTGATAGCAGTGTGGGACCAGGTTATCTGCTCACACTTCTGCCTGTTGATTCACTGCTGGTCATATGGCACCAGCACCACTTGGGGTTGTCTTCCTGTGGTGCTCACAATGTTATGCTCCCAGCACTGCCTCTTTAATATGGAAACTAATGTAATCAACCAAAATACAGCCTTCTGCTTATAGACGTGGAAAAAAACAAAAGGTAAAAGTTGGCTGAATTGTGAAGAGTAGTATTACCCTCTGTTGGACCCATATGAAAAAACATGTTTTACCCAAGACACAGTCTTGTACTTATTAGTATTAGTTCCAGAACCACTGCTAAATCAAGTATTTTGAGATGCCAGTCCATGAATAATAATGCCAGAGAAGTACAATAATTAATAGAACATGAGGATATTCCCTAAAGAGCATGAGTGGCATTGCAAGAGGTATGCATGCCTGTCCTCTGAAATTTGTCTGCTACGGCCTCTTGAACTTTGATTTTGAAAGGTGGGGAAGAGGTGAAATGAATTACACTTCATTAGCAACGTCGAGTAAGATGGAGGCCCCTCTTCTCTGGAGAAACAGCCTTTAATTGTGAAAGTCCCAGAATTCCCCCATGCACATCAAGCTGGATTCACTCTGGTGCTCTGACTGAGCACAGGTGATGGTTTTCATTAGCCATTCTTTCTCTTGACCCTGATGTCATTGTTGTTATTGTTATTTATTAATTTAAAGTGCCTCATTCTCCCCTGGATTGCAGGCATTTCACGCGAAACTCATATCCACTAAGTAAATATTAGCATAATGGTAACAAAACAAACTTTTCAATAATATTTTGTATCAATTTATCACTGATGGACCGACATCCCTGGAGGCTCGGGTCTGCTTAGTCTGCTAGCAATTACAATAGAAACAAGCTGCCATCGCACACACCTCTTACCATTCTGACTCTAACCTTGACCTGGAAAGGACATTTTCTAGGGGTGAGAGGATGTCTTAGCCTATTCATTACTTTTCATGCCTTTTTAGACAGGTGGAGGAAAATCATTCAGTTAGTGATGATCTTAGCAAGCAACAGTATATTAGCCAAAAATGAAGAGTAATTCAGGGTAGCAGGAGAAAGCTGTGCAGACACCGAAGTAATGAATTTCATGCTCTCCTTCACCCACTGGGGTACACAGTGTGGAGATGCTCAATCAGTCATCAGATTTGAGAAGGGCATTATTTATATTTTTTTCCCTAGGCTTTTGTATCACCTTAGGGGGACAAACGGGAAATGGAAATTCCTAAAGCATTTGTTTTGTTTTGTTTGTTTGTGTTTACTTTGTTTTGTGTGTGTGTGTTTAGTTTGTTTTCTTCTGTTTTTAAAAATAGTACAAGGGCTTTATATACCTCTCTGTTGAGTCAATTACTGCAGTGGGTGGTACACAGGTGATGTATGTATTCCTTGGCCCCTTTTGCTTTCTGTTTATTCTGATTTTTTGAAGCAGTTCTAAGAAAGCCTCCACGCAAAATTGAAGTAAATCTAAACCACTTAAGGGCAGCTCTAATAAAAATCTCTTAGGAGAGGGAAGAAATTGAAGGAAGAAGTGTCTTGTCTTTTTCATTTTCTTTTTCTTTTTCTTACTTTGGTCTATTTTCTGTGGGTTGTGTGCCTGAACACATGCATATCCTGGTTCTTCTGCATACAGCTCTGCCAAAGAGATCTCTTATGAATGACCTGGAAGTCCTAGAGAAGATACCACACCTTCCAAGCATTCATGCAGCAGGAAGCAGCACTGCTGCTGCCATTTATTCTCAAATTAATTTATTCACTGTCTACTCTGGAGTCCTCATATGGTGAAATGGTATGGGGAGCTCTTAATACTTCCCTTTCAAATACCACAATGGAGAATTCACTCTGATTTACCTCTGGCTTCAAAAATTTTGCCTAATCTCTTCCAAGAGGATAATTTGTCCCCAGTGTCACTGCTACTGTAACTGAGGCTGTATGGTGATGGCAAGTTCAGTAATCTCTCTGAGATACTGTGGAGATACCTAGGCACTTATTTCTTTCCAATTCAGTCCAGTTCAGTTTAGCTCTAGCACATTTAAATAACACATCAAATGTAAAGTAAAGCAAATGCATTAAAATCTTGGTGTGGAGCCATCTTTATCTTTCCAGTTGTCTGATTGTCCATGTCTAGCTGAGTCCAGGAAAATGCTCAGATTGGCATTGTAAGCTGTTTCAATTGCTCTGAAACAACATCATTCAGTCCAAGACAGTTAAGAAATGATTGCTACTTTTGTGTGTGTGTTTGTGTGTGTCAGTGTTTTGCAACACAGATTGATTAAAAACAAACAAAAAACCAAACAAACTAACAAATACATTTCTCTTTTTCATATGTTTCCAGCAGCATGGTATGGTACTAAGAAGCACTGAACAATGAGCTGTACGGTTTGAAAAGGCAAAATTCCCATTTTACCCATGTAGGAAGTAGAAAACATTAACATTTGGATTTGAATGTACCCAGGCTGCTCCAGAAGCTTGGCAATCACAAATATCATGCTGCCTAGAGAATCAGAGACCATGGAAAATAATTGTAAAGATAAGTACTTGGTTATGTGGAAGCAAGAGTGAAGAAATCTACATTAGGAGACCAACTGTGCATTAGGTGCATAATACAATACAGAATTACATAAATTACCATAGCAAACGAATGGACACTCAAGGAGCAGCACACAGGGGGGATGTGTATAAAAGGAAGACAGGGATTCCAGACAATGTTTGCTTTGTCACTTCTTGCTTGAGAAATGTTCTTATTAAAAAAAAAAAAAAAAAGAAAAAAAAAAGAAAACAACAAATGAACAAAAAACCTGAACCAATCCTTCTATACACACAGTTGCAGTGTTGGGGTTTTTTCTTCATTTCAGACTTTTTTTTTTTTTTTAGATCCTATATTCTTTACTTCAGATTTTTCTATGGTATGGTAGATTTTTTTTCTCAGTATGGAAAAAGTGTGGTATTGCTGAAGTCAATGTGTGTTAGTGCTAAAAGCCCTAGATTCTGACATTTCTGGGGGAAAAAATCCTACTACTTTAATCTGGAGGCATTCCAAAGCCTGGAGGGACTTTTAAATTATTATTAGATTCTATCAGAACCTAAAATACAAAATAGAGACGATTTTGACACATCTTTCTGGACCAGATTGGTAGGCATTTTGTGAGATTTACAGAATTGCTTAAACAAAGCATAAATAGAAATTTATTTGACTATTTTAAAGCAGAGTAGAAATCTCTTTGTATAGATGTATATATCTTAGACAATTAAGAGTTAGCTATTATCAAGCTTTAAACATGTACAATGTTGTCTGTACCTTAGGTAATCTTGCCTTACAGCCAGTGAACAGAATTATGTGCTTCACAGCATATTTTAGAACCTTGCTTTAAAATGAGAGGAATCATACCTTGGATGTGATTACTTCTCTCCATTTACTATAGAGAGAGTATGCAGTGACTAGCTCAGATGAAAATGTCTGCTCTGTGTATATCTATTTAAAGTCCAATGAATCACACCTGAAAGTCTGAATTCACACAACTCTTAAGTCCTTTGAATTCTTTATATTAAAATACAAACCAGTGCCTTGCTGCCAGCTCTGCTGTGTGTGTTGTGCAGGGCCGATTGGTATCTGATTGATTCTCCTCCTTATTCACTGGTCTCATAGCCTCCCTTTCTTAAGAAAAGAATGAAAAAGGGGCGAATGACAACTTTTAGCAATCAATGGTCAGGATATGCTTTCACTGCAAGACGTAAGGACACCCTGTGCTATCCCAGATTAGCATTCTCTGTGAGCTGACAACATTATATGCTGTGAAACATTGACATTTGCTTGAAAGTTAGATTGGGACTTCTGGGAATATTTGTTTGAAGGGGATTCTGGAAACACTGTAGTGAGAGGTGGTGATAAAATCTGTTTGTGCAACTGTAGTGGTTTGCTAAACCATGACAGCAACTCTTCAGATTTTGTCATTAGAGTTCCCTTTCCTTAAACCCAAATTTTCTAATGGAGAACAGGATATGGTCTGTTGGCTGAGATTCATGTTGAAGAAGGCAAATTTGCAAATCCCAAGGAATCCATACCATGTACCTAACACAACATGTAGCACACAACCGAAACCCACACCCAAACAAAACCTGATAGTGTATCAAGGGTGATTTTCACAGCTTGTTTTCTCATTGTTATTTTTATACAAATCTGTTAAAAAGGGGAAATTTTTATAGCTGGAAAATGGAAAAAAACTCATGTACAATGTCTCATACATGGATTTTTGGAAGCAAACAGGCCAAAACATCTCAATTCTGACTTGCCTGTTCTTTCTAGCAGTTTAGCTAACAGTTTATTCTAGTTCCTTATTAAAATTAAAAAAAAGAAAAAAAAAATCTTGCACAGTACCTGCTCAAAAATCACAATATAAATGCAAATAGACTGGTATTGAGAAACTCTTGATTAAATACTACAGAAAAGTAGCAATGGAATAAAAATTAATTTTTTTAAACAGCAGTTTTTAACCCCAGTATGATCATCTTAGCCAAAAGACACAAAACAAATCCAAATTGTGATTTCCAATAGCCTTGATAATGCAAATTAAAGTGGAAAACCAAGGGAAAAAAAAAACAAAAAACCAAAATGGAACAAAAACAACAACAAAAAAACCAAATAAAAAAAATTTTAAAAATCAAACAAAAACAAGCCTTGTGGAAGAAATTTTCTTAGGACTCCTCAGGGCCAAAAAGAACAATAACTATATCCTATATAATTATATATAGGATGGCTGTTGCTCAAGTAGTAAAAAATAATCAATACAGTTAGCTGACCAGGAAAAATAGGAAAAGCAGCATTCCATAGCAGCTCCTGTTCCTGTTTAAAAGGTGCAAGGTCACAACTGAGATCTATGGTTTCATGATAAAAGATTTCCATTTTACAGAAAATGGTTCTCCTGAAAAATTAAAAAGGTAGAAGATAATGTTATCAAGAGAAATTCTGAAGTCTTTGTTGGACCCAAAAGGCAAAGTCGCTAAATCTCTATTGTGTATCATACTTGAGAGGATTTATGACTTTGGATGAGCAGTTCTGTAGTCTATCAGAAGGAAAGGAATAGATGGAACCAAAGCCAAATTTGTGCAAGGAAGAGGGAGAGAGTGAGGAACGTTATTAAAGCAGACAGTAATGGAAATCTATGAGAAATCTGAACAGAGTTACAGGTGAAATTATTAAGTTCCCTTCCAGACTGAAACATTGCTCCCTTTCCTTCCTTCAAACTGAAATGTCCAGCAGGTGGGACACAGGTGTTAGAATTTTATCTTACTTTCTATGCCAAAAGATGCTAAAGAACTTGAGAGAGCACCTGAAAAACAGTCCTGTAAGAACTGGGTGATAGGTCAATCTGGGATGCTTTTTGGGAAAGCTGTCCCCTCATTGATATGGCAGAGACGAGCTCCAGCTTCCAGAATGTGCAGGGCTCAAAAAGTACTGGCTCTCATCCCTAGCAAAATTATTCATTGCCTCTTTGCTCAGTGACAGCCTTAGCCAACCAACCATCCATCAACATGTGGCTACCCATATGTCTTCCTGCACATCTTTTCCTATATAAATACCTATATTTGAGATGGAAGAGTAGACAGACATCTGTGTGAGAGCAAGGGTCAGCAGCTGGACTGCTTTTGTATGCTTATGCAGATGTTCCCCTATTCTTCCTTCTCAACAAGCTTCTCTGACTATTTGATTGACCTTTATGGTCACTGAATATTCATTTTCCTAGAACTTCAGTGACATTTTAGACAGCTTGGATATCCAGAATACAACACACACCCTACAGCCTACTTGTTATAGTTTGAAGATGCAGCTGAAGCCTTATGGTATAAAAAATTGGATTGTAAGAAATAAAATAAGTTGGAGAGTTCTTTTTTATTTTTCCTGTAACATTCATAATCTTTCTCTCTAAGGAAATATATTCATAGACTACTTATTTTTAAGCGTGATCATGACTTGCATGATTTACAGCTGGGAAAGCCATTTACCTGTAAGAAAATAATAAGCAAGTTATATTGTCACTGTATGTTTGGAAAACAGTGTCCATTTCACCTATTACACTGGTTTGGGTTGGGATAAAGTCAATTGTCTCCACAGTTCCTTTAATGGGGTTATGCTTTGTATTTCTGATGGAAATTATTGTTAAAAGATAAGTTTTATTGATCAAAGAACAAAGCTTAGCACCAAGGTATTTTCTGCCTGCATTAATTAATTAGGCTGGGGATGCACAAGAAGTTGTGAGGTGACACACATGGGACAGCTGATCACCTAAATGTCCCCAGGGATGTTCCATAAGCTATGGTGTCATGCTCAGCAGCAATGGCTGGGGGTAATGGGAAGAAGGTAGGGACATTCAGAGTGATGGCATTTCTCTTCCCAAGTAGCCATTCCATGTGATGGAGCCCTGATGTGCTGGTGGGAAGCAGTGAATGAGTTCCTTATTTTGCTTTCATTGCAGATGTAGCTTTTGCTTTTCAGCTCTCTTTGTCACAGCCCATGAATTTTGTCACTGTTCCCTTCCAATCTTCCCCCTCATCCCATGAGGTGGAGTGAGTGCCTGGCTGTGAGGCACCTTCTGGAGTTAAACCACAGCACCCATTCTAAAGCTGGGTAAGAAGGAACAGCAAGGATGGAGGTATTAGATTTTATTACCTCAATAATTGTCACAAACCACTACCCCAAATCTCTCCTAAGTACTTGATAGTCCACCTGGAGTCAAACAAGCTTGTTTCATCTACAAAACCATGAGGAGAAGTTAATACCAATAAAATTAAATATTCTGTCTAATACTATCATCAAGGATACTGTGAAAAGTGTTCTAACTTTCCATTTTTAGCCTGCCAACCTGCGATACGCAAGAAGTGTCATCAGGCTACAGTTTAATAATAAATGTATGTTTTTCTGGTGTGGGGATCCCATAGGGCGACAATGACTGAAACCTGTCGAAGCAATATGTCTACAAGCAGTACCCAGAGCTGAGCACCAGATGCCTCTGTCAGCTTTAGAAACCCTTGCATCATTCCCATGTTAACCTTACCACCCTATGGAATAACTACTCAGTGTACTAAATCTGCTACGCAAGGACTTTGCAATTCCAATCCAATAGAAATGAATAAATATCTGACTGCTAAATGAATAGTCTCTCATACATTAAGCCAGTAAGCCAAAAAAAGTCATTATAATGTATGCATTTAAATTATAATATACAAATATACAAAAGGGAAGATAGGCATCCATTGAGACCAGAGAATTGATTACATGGTTAACAAGTGGAATATTTATAGGTCATTATTCATATTAATACTAATAGTTCTTTTGTGCTGCTTTCCTCCATTCTATTGTAAGTCACAATGAAGTCAGCAGCTTCATTTCCTTTCAATAACCCACCCTCTACCTCAAATTTACCCTTGCATCCACCATTCTGCTTTCTCCTGAATAACCTTGCCTAATATAGTTTCAATTTAAAAAGTAAGTGTTAAGCTGGGAAATGGATAAAAGAGGAAACCACTACATATAAGCATGAAAGTTCACTGTGCATTATTAACAGTCATAATAGTACTTTGCATTTAATTCCCTTCCTGTAAGGGGATTAAAACATTTCTAATTATTAATCAGTATTAAACAGTTTATAATTACCTCTGCAAGAAGGTAATTATTAATACACCCATTTTACAGATAATCTAAACCACAAAATAACTGTGCATCTTTGCCAAATGGCACAAAAAAGGACCCAAGAAGAAAAAGAAGAAAGGTTATGTGTCCCGTCCCTTGTTCTTGTTCTAACTTGTGCAGTAGCACACCGTTCTTGGGAAGAGAGATTCTGCCTGCAAAGTTCCATTCAATAGGAGAAGAAATTGTTATGAAAGTTATGTCAGTTTAAGTATAAAAATATTACCTCACATAGTGCAAAAATAAAGAAGCAAAAAAATAACCCCAAACAATGTCACGCATCTTTCTAGGCATTGTTGACAAAAACAATTTAAACCCACCCCCCCTTTTTTTAAGCTAAGGAGTTGTAAGTCCCATAATTCTATATCGGAGATTTTTTACATATTTTATTTAATGTAACACAGTATATAGTATATACCCCTATGATGTGCAGATTTGCACCTAACTATAAATTCCTCTACTGAAGGTCCCTCCTGCTAAATATTAATTTAAATGTGTTGACTCCAACACTTTCTGTATACATATTAGTGCTAAAATCAGAATTTCTACTGATGCACATGCATCTCAGGACTACATTTAGTTCATGTGTCTTGTTTCCCATTTGGTGTCTCATAGATGAGGGAACTGAGGGCAACTCTAATCTATTACCTTCATACCACCGTCATTCTTTTAATTCCTGAGAACACACCAAGCAATGCAAAATAAAAATAAAAATTTGAATGACAATGAAAAGAGCAAAGATAAGACAATGAAAGAACAAAAAAAAAAGGGAAAAGGAAAAAGAAAAAGAAGAAAAAGAATAGAAAAAAGAAAAAAGAAAAGAAAAAGAAAAGGAAAAGAAAAAGAATAGAAAAAGAAAAAGAAAAAGTCGAAAAAGAAGAAAAAGAAAAAGAAAAAGAAAAAGAAAAAGAAAAAGAAAAAGAAAAAGAAAAAGAAAAAGAAAAAGGAAAAGGAAAAGGAAAAGGAAAAGAAAAAGAAAAAGAAAAAGAAAAAGAAAAAGAAAAAGAAAAAGAAAAAGAAAAAGAAAAAAAAAAAAAAAAAAAAAAAAAAAAGAAAAAGAAAAAGAAAAAGAAAGAAAAAGAAAAAGAAAAAGAAAAGAAAAAGAAAAAGAAAAAGAAAAAGAAAAAGGAAAAAAAAAAGAAAAAGAAAAAGAAAAAGAAAAAGAAAAAGAAAAAGAAAAAGAAAAAGAAAAAGAAAAAGAAAAAGAAAAAGAAAAAGAAAAAGAAAAAGAAAAAGAAAAAGAAAAAGAAAAAGAAAAAGAAAAAGAAAAAGAAAAAGAAAAAGAAAAAGAAAAAGAAAAAGAAAAAGAAAAAGAAAAAGAAAAAGAAAAAGAAAAAATAATTGAAGAGAAAATTTACAGTATTAGGGGAAAGAAAAATTTCAATAATAAACTGGATGTCTGTCTACAGGAATTCTACAATTCTCTCCAGATTCTCCTCTAGCAATGTGGTGGATAACTCAGTTTTCTGACCTTGTTTCCTCCTGTGTAATGTGGGAAATGACACTACACTCCTTCACCTGAATGTTATGTCCCTTAAGTACTAATTTTTGAAAGACTATTGGAGATTAGTTGAAACAAAAGAACACCTCCTATGAGGAGTGGCTGAAGGAGCTGGGAGTATTTAGCCTGGAAAAAAAGGAGGTTCACAGGGGATCTTCTCACTCATTACAACTCCCTGACAGGAGGGTGCAGCCAGCTGGGTGTCGGTCTTTTCTCACTGGTGACAAAGGATAGGATGAGAGGAAATGGCCTTAAGTTACAACAGGTGAGGTTTATGTTGGATATTTGGTAAAATTATTCACTGAAAGGGTGGCCAGGTATTGGAATGGGCTGTCCAGGAAAGCAATGGAATCACCATCCCTGGAAGTGAAGATGAGTACATGGCTTAGTGATGGACGTGGCAGGGCTGGATTACTGATTGGACCTAAATATCATAATGGTTTTTTCTAACCTGAACAATTCTATGATTCTAGGAAACTTGCTTAAATATACACATTATCCCAATGCTAAGTAACTACCACATCAGTGCATGTTGGCTTGAGACTCACAAATCACTCTGCAATTGTTTATTATCTTTATTATTGAGTCTGAGTACTCTGTCAGTAAAATAACAGTGCCTGCAAAGTTGAAATGTGGAATGGCAGAACTGTAAATGTCCAGGAAAGGGCAAAAGGACATTTTGCAGTATTCCTGGTGTGCAAGGTTAATGCTATCTTCAAAAAGTTAAAGGAAGTAATATAAATTTTTAGTGGAGTCTCTCATATCTCATTAGCAATATCTTATCCGATTAGCACATTAGCAACATTCCTTTGTATTACATTAGCATTCATATCATATCAGAATATATTGTTGCTAATACTATGTTACAGTCGTATCGTATTAGTGACTTTCATATCAGATTACAGAGAGAGGATACTAATAAGACATTCCGATTCAATTAGTAAGGTAAGAGAATTCCCTTTCTTCCAAGTCACTTCCAGCTTTGCTCCTAAATATAAGCTGATGATATGCATCAGTGGAGTAATCCTTTTACCATCTCAAAAAACTTCGCCCTTCAGAAACCATGTCTGTCGAAAGAAAGAATTGGAAATTGGGTCCTGTGTTCCTATCTTGCTAACTCTGTGATCTTTCCAATTCCAGGGATGCTGAAGGGAAGAGAAAACTCTCTCATTAGGTACAGCCCTATTGCCTTAGCTGACAGATAGTGCTGTTTCCTGGGGTGTGTGTTGTGAAGCAGAAACCAGGACTTTGCAGGACCAGGCGTTTGGGTGGTGTGTTACAAAGAGGACAGAAATACAGATTTATTTATTTTAGATTTCCTTCTTACTTGAAAAATCGTCTTTAGTAAACTTTTGCTGAAGAATACAATGAGTTACATTAATCTAAATTTTGAGAATTTGGAAACAGTACTTTGTAAGTACTGATAGGCTCTCAGCATTAGTGTGCAATGCACAGCAATTTAGACTGAAACCTGTTCAGAAATGCAGTTTGAAGAGGAGGAACGTGCTTTGGTAAAAAGCATATACCTAGGACTCAAGTAGATGAATGGAATCCAAGATGTAAGATTGCTAACTTTGTTATTACCTTCAGTTTATCTGTGTTCACCACAGGCATTAATTTACTGTAAGTGAAGTGGGACTTTGGAAACTGCTTCTTCTCCATCTTTCCCCATTAGCTGGCCGTTACAGTAAGTGATTCTAGCATTATGATACCAGAATAGTTATGTGCCTGTACAGGGCTCTTCCCCTTTAACCATGACAGTTCCCAGTCTGTGAGCTTCTGCTGTGCCCTACGTATAAAGCACAGTTACAGAGGCTGGCTTTTCCCCCGAGGAGGCACTGCGATCTCCACACACTGAGGCTAGTGTGATGTATTGAAACAAAAGTATTCCCCAGGTATCTGTTCAACTCCAGGGACATTTCTACTGTTCTTGCTCGCTGGAAGTCATGGCCATATACTGCCTTTTCCACCTTTGAAGGCTTTCCATCAAGGGCCAAGTCCACGAGCATCAGCTATGATATGTCTGGCAGTCAGTAAGAAGAAACTATAAACCAAAACTGTATCTTTTATGTCATCTATGAAGTAGATGATGATTTACAGCATCTCCCTGTCTCAAAGCAAAGGCGAAATGTATGAATGAAAGTTTAGCTACCTTTCTTTCATGTAAATGTACATGCCCATGCTGATTGTTAACTCCATGAAGTGAATCACACAAACAGTGTATACTAACAAATTGAGTAGTATCTCTGCTTAAGTCTTCCCAAATTAAAGTCATATCCATTAAATGACATTCAGACCTTTTCTTGATGCAATATGGCATCACCATTTTTCCAGCAATAAGGTCTTGACAAAGACATTGTAAGTCATGAATGGAAGTTATCTGAGTCTTATCTCTTCTGAGCTGGATTCTCTGCATAATGCAGGCAGGAGATGAACAATCACTGGATTTGTTCATACAGAGATAATACATTTGGACTCTAGCTATTATTAATGCCAGTGGTATTACATATTGCTTAATTTAGACTTGGACATTTCAACTTAAAAGTTACTGTGGGTCCTGTTAATTACACTGCTGTTATAACTATTTGTTCTATGATTTCTTCATCCAGATTCATTGTATCTGTGATTCTTCAGATTGGCTGTGTAGTCCACTGGACAATGGGCTAACTTCTTGCAAAACAGACATTTTTCAGGTCCAGCTTCTTTCACCTGAGATCTTTAACTGTAGTGCTGAAGAGGTCTCTTTTCTCTTCTCTTCTCTCTTCTCTTCTCTCTTCTCTTCTCTTCTCTTCTCTTCTCTTCTCTTCTCTTCTCTTCTCTTCTCTTCTCTTCTCTTCTCTTCTCTTCTCTTCTCTTCTCTTCTCTCTTCTCTGAACTTCTCTTCTCTGAACTTCCCTTTCCTCCTCCTAAATTAATTTTTTGCTCAGTGCTCAGCTTTTACAGAAATAGCATGCCTTAATTTAAAATGTCCAGTTATCCATTGCTGAAATTGACTCCTTAGAGTGTTATTAGTGAAGCTGAATTCTCTCAACTTGAAAAATACTCAAAATTCCCTTTTCTCAAATGAAACATATGTTCAATTACTAAAGACATGGTACAAATATCTGAAAAAAAAAAAAAAAGAAAGAAAATTATTTAAATGGTTTAATTTGCTTTTACTTTTCGTATTGGCAGACTCCTGCCCACAGGTGCACTGCAAAATGCTGCATTTTCTTTACTATTGACGTAGGGTAGAGAGGTCAGGTCATGGAGCACAGTTAGGCATCTATATCTGTCAGCAGACATCTTCCCAAAAAGAAAAATATTTATATTTCATCCATTTTCCCTTGGGTGGACAAAATTAATGAGAAATAGGTAGCTTTTTTTTTTTTTTTTAAATCAGAAATTGTATTGTTACTCATCAACAAGTACAACATATCTGAAAAATATTGTAACTTGCAATAATTGAAAAGCATCTATATCATCAAAGCTTTAACCTAAATATAGTGCAAAACTGCTACAGGTTTACTGAGCACTTAAAAAACTGATAGGAGTTCTGACTACTTACATAATTATGTAGTGATGAACAGGAAAATAACACGCTAGTTCAATAAATGAACTCTATACAATATATTTTCAGTTTTGGAAGTGTTAATGTAAGCAAAAGCAGAGCTCATGACTGTCATAGATGATCACAAAATAATCAGAGAGATTGCTCTCTATTTGAATGAATATTCATGAAAAAATCCATTATTTGCATATCCCTACTAATTATATTCTTCTAAAGTTAAATTTCCCCCAAAAGACTTATTGGAGGGTGGAGGATAATTTCCTTATAGTATAAAATGTTATAGACTTAGGTTAGATAACTGCCCTAATTTCAGCTATCCATTGGTGGCTATAATCCCGTGGAGAAGTTGGTAATGAGTAAATTTGTTAATTCCTTCTACAAAACAGACTCCATTTGCATTAAGAACTGTCTGGAATCCTTTAGCACTGCAAGTATTATATCAATGCCATTATTAGCTACTAAGAGAT
The DNA here is from genome assembly GCA_026261815.1 of Monarcha castaneiventris obscurior. Taxonomy (NCBI): domain Eukaryota; kingdom Metazoa; phylum Chordata; class Aves; order Passeriformes; family Monarchidae; genus Monarcha; species Monarcha castaneiventris. The sequence continues at coordinate 25,515,279 of JAMPIT010000893.1, read as the reverse complement.
GTATCCAACCGAGTAAGCGGGAAGTAATGTTTAGAATATGTTTCAAAAGGCAAAAATAATATATTATTGTCCCTGCCATACAAGATTTGGAACTTTTGGGAGGCAAGTCTTTTGAAAAAAATAGAAAAAGAATAACTGAGGAAAAATTTTCCCAACCATTATTATTTTAATTTAGAAAAAATAAATAATAAAAAAGATCTGAACTTTAGTTTAAATTCCCCTGAGAAAACTGTTAGTCTTTTATTTTTCAATTCACTTTTAAGTGAAGCTCATGCTTAATGGCAGATGCTATTTCCAATGTGAGGACAAAAAAAAAAAGAATTGTGAAAATTCATCCTCAATAAAATAAAATAAAATTAAAAATTCATTACTTGCTTGTTTGATATAACTTCATTATAACCTTTACTTGGATGTCCACAAAGCTGTTTACAATACAAATATTATGTAAAAATTCAGTTGCTATTTTGAGTATTTTTGCATAAAAATAAAACATGTCTGCCTGAAATATGTATGTTGTATATACAAGACATCATTATTTTCACTTTATGTCAATAGTAAAACTGTGAAAATACTTTGAAAAGGGAACCGACCAGCAAGAAATCTCTTAGAGTCATAATTTCTTGCTACAATTTTCAATAACTCATTATCCCTCCACAGGAATTACCAATAAAACTTCTATTTAACATCACTATATTTTCTTTTGAAATCATTCTGCTAAATACCATCTTCACATATTCTGAAGTTTTGTAAGTGCACTGTACAGAATATTGGCAGACTTATCTTGCCCTGGAAGATGTGAAATAAGCACTTGGCACATGGTTGTTCTGAGGTCACCTCTGCCTTGCTTTTGCAAATTTTCCGACCTTTCTATTACTTTACCTGCTTGGATTGTTCTTTGCTAGTGGATTTGCAGCTCTGTACTGCCTTTGTGATCATTGTCAAGGAACAACTTTGCTCCTGGGGTATTAGAAACTGGGGTTTATCTATATTATTTTGTCTATATTATTCCTAAAGTCCAGACTGAAGAATCATCACCAAAGAGAACAGTCAGTTTAGTGAGGCTTGGAGGCACTACACATGCAGCAGGGACAACCAACAAGCAAAATGAGTGGAGAAAAGCAACATTGGTAAAGCAAGTACAAGAAATTATAAAACATCTCTTGAGAATGCTGCAATTTGAGGTTTTAGTGCCATGTTTCACTGCATTCTCATGAATTCTCATCCTCCTGATTTGAGAGGTAGCCTTTCTTTTGTCAGTAAAATCCTTGATGCTTTAGCTTTTTGAGTTCTGGAACTAAGAAGTTTTGAACTCATTATGTTGAGCCTGTTGACAATTTTCCAAAGAACTGCAGTAACTAGTGAGGTTTTAGGTGAGAAACTTAATTTTACTTATTTATTTTTTCATAAGCACAAAGTTCTATTATTATTGTTATTTACTTTGTCTGTTGATTTTGAAGTAGCTTTTCTGTGGTATTGAAATTATTCAGGATAAAAGAATTCTAAAACATCTAAGTCATATAAATATGTATGGAGGGATACAAGCTGTTTGTATCCACAATAGTATGGCAATAAAAGCAATCTGTAAGCTTCTTCCAGAAAGTGATCTCTTACAAACACCCACTGTTTAGTCATTTTTTTAATAATATGATGGATGAAAATGTTTCAAAGCTGAAATACCAAAGAGATCTGCTCAAATTGAATCTGCAGATGACAAAATAAAGCTGGAAATACATGAATAATAAAGTGTACATTCAATATATCTAACCACTGATACCCCGAAGAAGTGGATCCTATAAGCATGATGCTAGCAAGATCCTATAGCATGACGCGTTGATGAACTCCCCAGATTGGGACAGTTTAAAGATAGATAAAGATCTATCTATTTAAGATAGTCTAAAGATCTAGACCTAAGTCGTTCCTGTACCAGTTACAAGAAAAACTGTGAATTTCTGTTACTTTCTTCACTGTTAAATCCTGAGACAGATTCTTTAGTCTTAGCTGTAAACCTGGAGATCCTAGAATGAATCATTGAATGGCTTAAGTCGGAAGGGACCTTAAAGATCATCTGATTTTCATCCCCCTGGACAAGAACACCTTCCATCAGACCAGATTGCTCAAAGCCCTGTCCAGCCTGGATTTGAACACATCCAGAGATGGGGCATCCACAGCTTCGCTGAGTAACCTGTGGCAGGGCCTCGCCACCCTCACATAAAGAATTTCTTCCTAATACCTCATCTAAACTAATTTATTTTAGTTGAAAACCATCCACCATTGTCCTGACACTATCTGCCTGTGCAAAAATTCCCTCTCCCTCCTTTTTTTAAGCCCCATTTGGGTACTTCAAGGTGCTCTAAGGGCTCCCCTGAGTCTTCTCTTCTCCAGGGAATCCCACCTCCTTCAGCCCTTCCCCATTGGAAAGGTGCTCCCACCCTCTGATTTGAGATGCGGTGTAAGGATCACTGGTGAGCTGTGTCAGATTAGATATGTATTTTTTGCAGCTTTGTGCAAGCACTTTTCCTGAGAGGTATAAAAGGGTAATGTGGAACGATATCAAAATTTGATTTTGATTTGGTCATGTGTTCAACCCACCCTGCATTCACTTTAAAGAGTGGCCCCTAAATATCTCCAGATTAGTGCTGTTAACCCGAGGAGGCTTAACCTGACATGGTACTTTAAGCACCATGGAAAGGAATATAATTAATGTATTAATATATGAGAATGGAATGAGACAGGTCTTTAGATTCCCAAAGTTAAGCTTGTGAATTGGGTAGCTACAACTGTAATCAAGATTTTTCATTAGGTCTCTTATAATAATTAAAGGAGCTAAAGGCATTGAATGGAATTTACAGGAAGACACTCTGTTCCCGTTGAGCTTTGTAAAACCTAGAAACCTAAAATGGAATTCCTTCCTCATGCCAGTGTAATTCCTGTGGTGTGAGAACACCAGAATTGCATCAGAATAAATCAGATGTTTGTAAGAAACAAATAATTTCCTGTGTGGTCATTTCTGACAGCAAGAAAGTCAACATGGCTTTACACAGTAAAAGTAATTTTAAAACTTATCAGTGGAAGAAAATACATCTTGAACCTGGAAAAAAAAAAAGAAAGAAAGCCAAGTCAAACCAACTAACCATGCAAAAAAAAATCCCCACAAAACTAAAAAGAAACCAAAACCCACAGGAAAGCCCTGAAAATCAAAACAACAGAAGACTTTTAAAATTGAGCTAACTTCTTTTATATATCCAGATACTCTGGAGAGGATGTAATCAGTGATATATCTTTTTAGTGGGCAGCTGCTGTGACCTCATGTACCTCATGGTACATGAGTTCAGCTCATATACCTTAGAATCAGAAAATACCTAAATTTGTTGTAAGTACTTTGGCCCATGGGAGATACTTTTAGCTGGAGTTTAAAGGTATAAAGCAAACACCGTTTTAAGTTCTACAGTACACAACCATGGCTAAAATGTAATTAGTAAAAAATGCTAGGCAAGAGCGTTGTGTGACCAGAACTATTCAATCAGAAAGTGCTGATTGAACATATATAATCACAATCAAAGCCTTTATTTAAATAGGGGTTACAGTCCTAATAAAACACAAAGGGAAATAGGGGCAGAGGGCTTCTAGACAGGTAATGAAAGAAAAAATTAAACTCATCCAATTACATCTGGGGAAAAATCCATTACCTATAACAGTGAGAGGACAGCCCCAGGAAAATTCAGATGCAAAACTAATAATGAAGGCGCAGTGTCCTTTCAACAGATTCTAAATGAGCTCTAATTTTCTTACATCCACCATTCCCAAACTATATAAATTTCAACTAAGCAGAAAAAAAGTGACATGCTAGCACAATTGTTATTCCAAACAGGCACAGCTGCTTGCTCACCTTAATTAGACCTAATCCCAAAAGGGAACCAATCTTTCCCTATTTTCTTCGATGAGCTCACCTGATTTACCTCAACTTTTCTTTTCTAATAGGTTTTGCCCTAACCTTTCAGCTATTGTCGTTTCAGAAATTCTAATGGGAACTGAAGAGCTGCAGCTCCCTTGTGCCAAGTTGTTTTATCCTTTTTTTTTTTTTTTTTTAAAGCAAGTTTTTCCCAAATGTCAGAATCTTACTGAGGTGAAGAGCCATTTTGAGACGTGATGGGATGGGGGGGGAGAAGCTGAAAATAAAGAGGGGGAAAAGTTGAACATATTGTGTCATTTTTTAAAACCTTTTTTGTCTAAGATTCTGGGTCAAATCAAGAGCTTGAATGCAACAAAACCTCTAGGAAAGTGTGGATTGCAGAAAAGGCTGAGGTTAGCAGGATCTACTCCCAGGGTGCTGGGGAAATGCACAATATCTTGGTGTCTGGGTCAGTGACCGGTATGGGAGGAGAGCTCCAATACCCACAGAGTTAAGTATAATATAGGGATCTGCTTATCTTCCACTTTTGTAGACCTCCACAGCAAGTTAAGTAATCATATCAGAAGAATATCACTTTCTCATTAGTGCTTTAGATGAGAAAGAGCATGCAGAGGTGCAGAGCAAGGTCCTGAAGGTCTTTCATTGTCAGTGTGTTCACTCTCCTAGCTTCATCTATTCTCAAGGTTTTCCATCCAAAGTGGGAACAAAGACACACTCATTTTTCACAAGAGATGTCAGAGTTTATACTGTGGGCTCATTGATAAAGAATTGCACTGCCGAGAGTTTTTAAAACCACAACAAAATTGAGAGAAAAAGTTTCCTTGTAGCACAAATTGGCCATTTATAATTACCATCAAGGCAGTTTGTGACTCATTGTGTTTTGCTCTTTCAGAGGAAAGATACATTGGTGGATATAATTGCACTTTTAAATATAGTCTCTTCTCTAAATATCAAAATACACCCTGAAATGTATTAAAAAAAAAAAATCTGCACATTTCAGTACTGTTCCCATACCACACCACTCTCCCATTCCCCTGAGTTTAAACTTGAATTTGCTTTGTCTAGTTTTGGGCATGTGGGGTCAGCTCATTTGGAACTGATGAAGATAGTCATGAATAAGAAATTAAAGGACCTAAAAGTATTTCCAGGAGCCAGACCTATGTATATATACAACCTCACCTTTGCCAAGAGATCATTTCACTGTTCCTGAGTTCCATTAACTCACAGCTGTTTGATTTCAGAGGAAATGCTTTGATTTAAAACAGTTACTGCAATTGAGAGATGAGAAAAATAACAGCATCTGAATATCCTCTCCTTATCCTTTGATAGCCCTTCTGTAGCTTGTAGAGTTTTTGCACAAATAATTCAGAGTAATGAACTTAAAAAACACTGAAAACTTTTTGTAATGAAAAATTGCAACAATTTTTGGATTTTTATTACATATACCAAGTACATTTCTAGAAGCACATTTCCTTTCCTTCTGAGAGACAAAGGGGAAAGCAGTCAGCGAAGAACAAAAGGGAGGAGGAAAGAAAGGAAAAACATGTTCTGTTGCACTCAACAAAATTTTTAAAATTATGAAATGGTAGAAATGGAAACATTTATTACAGAAAACACACAGACTTGTGACTAGTGTGCTCTAGGATTACACAAGTATTTGTACAAATCCATTCTTAAGGACTGAAACAATCCCCATATTCCATTTCCTGACAGTGTTCTTCAAAACCACTGAACAAAGAAAACCACCTGCTGTTGTGTCTGTTGGGAGGATCTTTGGTGCTAAGTGTAGAGGTAAACATTTGGTGCAGTCCTTTCTTTTTCTTGTCACAATTCTTCAATTTGAAATCTGTACATTATTTCCCAAGATCCTGGGGTTTTTTATTTTCAAAATTTGTGTCAGAGGAATAAAATGCCCAAGAGAAAAGTAAGGACATTTTTGTTTGTTTGTTTGTTTGTCTCCTTTTACCCCCAAGATATCAGATATTTGACCCCTTACATCTCTCCTTGACTGCTGCATTGCTCCATTGTGAGCAGACCACAGTCTCTCAGAGAAAGTGGCAAAAGGAAACACTCCAAAAGAGAGCAGGCAAAAGTTACTCGTGAATTGCAGCTTTAGTGAAGTATTGACTCTTAAGATGACAAATTTTTCACCTGAATATTCACATTGCTCAAAATTCACATTATCTTCTTTGATGGTCCAGTCCCTTAGATTGCTGTGGTATGTTCTGGTTCCTTCACTTTAAATCCTTTTGTGACTGCAAAAGCAAAATTTAAGAACTCTCCTCTCTGCAGGGGAGGAAGAGAAGTCCAGCCTTTTAAAAACATCTAAGGAGTAAAGTTGTATAAAAAGCCACTGACTTGTAACGGAAAAAAAAATCATTCTTGGCAAAAAAAGGCTGAGATAACTGGTCATTCTTACAGCCTAATGACTGACACAAGGGGAATATTGTCATTACTCTAACAAATTATTGATTCACTACACAGAAAACTGAAAGCAGGGGACAGCAACAGAAGGTGGGATCCACAAGTGGAGTCACAATGATTCCCAGGAGTTACCTCTGGAGCTGAAATCGCCACACCCACTTTATCAAGGTGCACCAGCATGGTAGCACAACCACTTAATCATAAAGTGCTGTGTTGTGAAGTCACTACCCCTTTGGTGGTCTGAATTGTGTCTCTGCTCTGCTTTGTACTGCATTGTGGACTTACCTGTTCACTCCCTTCTCTGGTGGGGAACACAGCACTGTCCAATGCTATCCCATTGTTATCCCAAGCAGGGTTTTTTTGCTTGTTTGTGGGTTGTTTTTTTTTTTTTTTTCTTCCCAATAGAAGCACTTTGCACACAGCTGCACTTTCCATCTCCCCACTACAGAAGGTTCTGGCAGACCAGAAAGCATATTTACATTTTGTAAATCTCATTTTCTATTCCCCAGTCCTTCTTTAGGTGGGGCTTCCACAGCACGGAGAGGTTGAGTCAAGCATCTGCAAATAAAATATCGGAGAATAAAACTGAGTAGGAATTTCTGCTCTCAGTGTTAGGACACTTAGTTTGAGGAAGGGTAAACTTGAGCTCTAGTCAATGTATGACTTCTACATGAAATAATCTTTACAAGAGGGAATAGAAGCCAAGAAAATTCCTGGAGCTGAGGAATTGCAGCTTGAGGTTTTGGAGCTTTTGTGTCTCTTTCTCTTTGGTCAGTCTAACAAAATTTAATTATATTATGTTCAGAAGAATAAGGCCCACGCTCTCCCCTTATTAAATGGCCATCATCATAGTGATTAAAGTGCTTTACTAGGGGTGAGAAAAGCATGTTTGAATCCACTCCAAAGGATGAAGGAACTGCACACATTCTATTAATGAAAAAATAAATCTTCACCTTCTCTGTCCAGGATCTGTCTGGCCTAACTTTGAGAGCAGATATTTTGACTTTTACTGTGAAAATCGCACTGCTGGATACTGTCCCCACTCCCCACAGCCAAGCATGCATCGTCACTACTACCCTGTGATGTGCCACAGATTGGGAGAGGAAAAGCTGTACTGATGGGACAATAGTGATGGCTGCTTGGCTTTTAACATCTTTGGGATGCCATCTGTCTGTGGCTTCAGTGCAAGTGTTCCTGGGGATGACAGTGAATACCTGAATAAAGTACCAATTGATTTAACACAGCAATTTCCTACCTAACAGGAAAAAAATTAGGACACCTTCTCATATAGGAAAGTATTTAAACACAAGCTTCATTTTAATTTAATTTTAAGCATGTTTAATACATTCCTGAATCAGGGCCACTTAGGTAATTGTGTGGCATAATTGCAACAGCCTACTTTAAAAGCACTGTGTAGCACCACAGAAATGTAATTCCCAGTGTCTGTTTAAGGAGGTGATCTATAGCTTAATGTTAGTATAATCGTCATTTGATGCAGCAGTTGCTTAGATTGTAACACTGTAACAGTGTTAAAAAAAAAAGATAAATAAATACATAAAATAGCATAGTGTAAATTTCTCTTAAATTACCACTCCCCCTCTCTATGCATAATGCATCAAATGTACTTAGCACCAGTGAACCGGATAACACTTTTTTAGATGACTCACTATGTTCATGTTGGAGTCACATTCCATTGCAGAGAATAAAATGTGTTACCCTTGGGAGCAAAGAGATTTGAAGGAAAAAAAAAAAAAATCAAGGGAATAACTTCACATCCATTACTTGAGATGGTTTTTGTATTGGGTTTGCATGGCCAGGTTTTGGTAGAGGGGAGGCTGCTGGGGTGGCTTCTGTGAGAAGCTGCCAGAAGCTTCCCTATGCCCAGTAGAGCCAGGGCCAGCTGGATCCAAGATGACTAAGGTGGTATACTGTGGGATACTGTCTGTGGGATACTGTCTGTGGGATACTGTATTTAACAAGGAGAAATTTCTGTCCAGAAACCAATGCCACGGGAGAGCCCTGCAGACAGCCAGGGCAGTGCAGAAGGAGGGGCAGGAGCTGCTCCAGGCTCTGGAGCTCAGATTCCCCTGCAGCCCCTGGAGCAGCCCACGGTGAGGCAGCTGTGCCCCTGCAGCCCAGGGAGGGCACGGGGGAGCAGAGATCCCCCTGCAGCCCCTGGAGGAGCCCAGGCTGGAGCAGGGGATGCCCAAAGGAGGCTGTGACCCCACAGGATGCTCACGCTGGAGCAGGATCCTGGCAGGACCTGTGACTCCATGGAGAGAGGAGCCCAGGCTGGAGCAGGTTTGTTGGCAGAACTTGTGACCCTGTGGAGAATCCACACTGGAGCAGACTGCTCCTAAAGGACTGATCCTGTGGAAGAGATCCATGATGAAACAGTGCTCCTGAAAGCCTGACCCCATGAGAGACCCACACTGGAGCAGTTTGTGAATAGCTGCACCCCATGGGAAGGGCCCAGGAGTAGCTTGTGAAGGACTGTCTCCTATGGGAGGGATTCCACACTGGAGAAGGGTAAGAGTATGAGGAGTCCAACCCCTGCAATGGAAGGAGCAGCAGAGATGACCTGTAATAAATTGACCTCAACCCATTTCCCTGCTCCCCTGTGCTGCTGTGGGAGAGGAGGAAGGCAATTCAGGAATAAAACTTATCTCAGGAAGAAAAGAAGGGTAAGGGAAAGGTGTTTTTTTTGATTTTGTTTTATTTCTCATTACTCTACTCCTACATGATGGGCCATAAATTAATTGTCTCTAGTTGAGTCTGTTTTTCCCATGGCAGTAATTGCTGTGTGATCTCACCCTCTCTTTACCTCAACCCATGAGCCTTTTTTTTATATTTTCTCCTCCCTGCCCAGCCAAGGAGGAGTGCGACAAAATGGCTTTGGTGGGTACCAGGCATCCAGCTAGAGGCAACCAACCCACCACATTTCAGTAAAATTCAAATAATTTGTGACAAAAACAGGGATTATTGTTGCTATCAGTACAATTTTTTTTAAAAATGGCCTTTAGCCAGCTTAACAAACCATCTTGCAAATTGCATTACTTATAGCATTTTGCAGTGTAAATTTCTTTTTGGTTCTAAAATATGTATGTTTTGAAGGCTTAAAATTAACCTACTTCAATCATTTATATTTTGATGCATTCATGTGCAACTCAAATAAAAAAAACATATTGATGCAACTAATTAAATAAAAGTAAAATCGTATAAAGTTTCATTATAACTGTAATTGATTTGTCAACTGAGTAATATAGCTAGATATATTACTCTGTTGACAAATTAAGTTAAAATGATAATGACACTTAGCTTAATCCTTATTTTTTATTGCATTCCTTCCAGATAATTTCTCATTTCTTACAAAAAAGGAATTCAACTTTTCTCCTTGGTGTCTCATAAATCTGTGGATTCAAATTAGTATATTAAAGTCCTTCACAATTTCTGTTTCTTTTAATTGAAGTAGAATAATTTACAGCAGTTAATTGGCTTTTGCCAAAGTTAATTTGATGGTAGTGATAGAATGCAGTCAAAATACATCTATTGTCCATAGGTGCAATAACATTTAGATAAGTAGGTAATTAAACCACCTAGAAACCAGAGGCCTTCACATTTTCCTTCATCAACACAGAACTTGTTTTGGAGAACAAATTCCCTGGCTTGGGATTAACTGGTATGAGGCGATATATTTTCCAACAAGAGAAAGGGTGAAGCTCTAGGGAGGCAAGAAAGAACTGCCCACAAAGACCTAGGATCTGTGATGATAAGAGGTCAGTGATAAGTGAGAAACAGGTAAAAGAAGACCAGTTATTGAGTGTTTCAATAATAGAGGAACTTGAAAGCAAAAAGAAATTATAATGTTCAAAAACTGAAAAGATAACATGAGAGTTGACCTTGTCTGCTTGCTGGATGCTGACCAAACCACACTCTCCCTCCTGCTCCTTGGTAGAACAGGGGAAGAAAGCAAAATTAAAAATGCATAGGTTGAGACAAAAGCATTTTGATGAAAGAAATCAAAGGCCACAAACAAAAAAGACGGCCACAAACGAAAAAGACACCCACAAAAAACCCAAGCAAGAATATTTATTCTCTACTTCCCAACAGCAGAGGGTGTCCATCTACTTCCAGGGAAATGGGGCCTCAGGATGTGTAGTGTTTGCTTTGGGAGACGAACACTAATAATGACTGCATCTCTCACTCACCCATGCCCCATCCTCCTCCTTTCTTCCAGATTTTATTGATAAATACACATCACAGGGTAGGGTATATGCCTTTGGTCAGCTTGGGTCAGCTGTTCCAGCTTTGACCTCTCCCAGCCTCTTGTTCACCTCCAGCCTTTGCAGGGTAGAAGTTAGAGAGACGTTCTCGAACATGCACAGGCCTAATCTGAATCTTGAATGAGGGCAGTGCTATAGGCCTCATTCATTTTGTCTTGTTCAGTTGCAGTTCATCACAATCATAACTAAATATTAGCACAGAATTCATTTTATGTCTTAATTGAAACATTTCTTCCTTTTTTTTTATTTAAAGAAAATTTTCCCAGATCTGCATGTCCTTCTAAACAAAAGTTTCTCCAAAATTTAAGGCATTTTAAAAATATTCAAGCAAAACATTCCAATTTGAAAGAGGCAATGTCTTTCACTTTTGCTGTTTTCTTCATCCAAGCTGTAAGAATTTGGAAAATCAGTTAAAGTCCTCTAAATGTCTTTATTTTTCACTTACTCCGAAGGCAACAGTGGGGAAAAAATACTATCTAGGTACCAAAGATACCAAAGTCCAAGGTCATATGTCTCCTGGTATTTATGCAAAACAAACTTTCTTCTTATGAAACCCAGAAGTGTACCTCAGTGATGAGAAATGTGTGGAATGCAATGCAATTGTACAAGAGAGTTCTTCCCAGTTTGCAGACAGCACAGGCACATTTTAGCCCCCAGCTATTCAGTACTGGCTCCAAAGCTCGGAGTTGCTCATGCATTTAATTCTGGAGACCGTCTCAGCCGAAGCAGCAGTGTGCTGGCCGTGATGGCAACCATTACACTTGCATTCAAGCACCATGCACTGAGGGCTGAAAATTTTAGCCAAACCACGAATAGGATCTTACATAGAAATTGAATGTTTCTCTGTTAAAATATCTTTTAATCAAAGATAGATACAGCCAACTGAACACTTACTTCCTTAAAATTATGTTTCAGATAAAGGACAAGGAGATAAGATAACACCACACTGCTCACTGGTTTGCAAGCCTCACGGTGTTGATCCACTAGCAGTGCTCACCGTCTATTAAAATTGAGCTCAAGTCCTTCAAAATTAAAAACATGTGTTTCTATTGTTTCAGCTAAAATGTCACTGTCAGCAGATGAAGGTCAGTGGTCATGTCCATGACCTTTTTAAAGTATTGCAACAACTAGATAAATTTCTTTTGGCTGATGTTTTTACACACTTAGGAGAGAAAAGGGAATTCAGAAGTTTGTGCTATGTAGTCTTTTTTCCCTACAGGTCGTGTTTTCTACATTCACCCATTCCCAAGACATTAGGATCTTCAAGTTCTCCAGAGACATTCACATGTTAATGACACATCACAGTGGTAGTTACAGGTCTGTTTTCAGACTCACTCTTACAGGGACCACACCAACACACTCTCATCCAGTGTAAGGTAAGTGTAGAATAACCCCAAGTATTTTTGTGAAGCCACAGCTAAATAGTGCTTTCCAAGTGCCTGACTCTGGAGACCACATGGTATGACTGTCTTCCTGTTCATTTAGTCAGCTTTGAATACACCACATAATGGATCCTCCTGTTAAATATCATTATTATACCCTACACCTACCCATTGTTTGCTTTGTAATGGGTTAATTATTCCATTCACACATTAAAGAGGACTCAAATATATACCAATATAAATAACATTTTTGGTCCAAGATGTATATTTTTAAGTAACATATTTAGGTAGTCTTCTGAATACCCAGTGTTTAACATACAATATCATAGTGACATATGTAGACTTATTTTATTGTTTTGAAGGACTGCAAGTATCTTGTTCATTGGTTTACCATGTAGCTGGATATCAGTAATAATTCTAATATTTATGCTACTTCTATTGCACAGAAACCATAAGGATTTGTGTTTCTCAGGTTTGCATAGCATTCTTTCATCTTATACCCAGCATTTAATTCAGTTTGCAGCAGTGTATCCCTTCTTGCCACATACAAGGTACAGGGAGCACATTTGAGTCTACGATAAATTAGAGCATCTAATTCTTTATTCAGAGCATGATAAAAGAAATAGAATGTAAATGATAAAGCTTTTCAGTGTGGTAATAAAACTATTTCAACATTTTTAGACAAAACCACCAACTTGTCTAAATGCTCTCTATCCTATTTGTTTGATGCTAAAACTGAAGTCCAACATAGGTAAAAAACTATTATATTTACCATAGAGATGGCAGGTCACACTCCCATAGAAACCACATTAGTGATGAAAACAAACAAATACAATTTAATTACCTGCAATCAATAGAAAAAAATTCTATAGGCTGAATGCAAGCTGTGAAAAATAGCAAATTAATGTTCTGTCACAGCCCGCAAGCATAAGAGCACTAAGATTCCATAAGTAAAATATGATTGCAAGACAAACAAAGTAACTGCAAAAACCAACCAGATCAGCTCTCCCTTTAGGAGCAATTTTTTTCTGAATTACCTAAGTAACACAGCCATATGCGTCCTATTTTCATAAATCATATAAGCATTTAGGATCCCAGTGGGATCTAGACTCCAAAGTACCTCTGTGATTCATGTGTGTATACAGAAGTCAGTTAGGTGCTTTGGAGAAGGCTACTTCTAGTTTTTTCTTGTTTTCAAGTTAAAAAGATGAGGAACTGCCTCATACTGCTGCAGGATTTTTCAATGCCCAAATAATACTTTTGGATTTTCTGTTATTGGTGTCATTTGATAAGTCATTTTGTCACCTGGTAAAGAAAAATTTTAAGTCAAAAGGACAACCTAACCCCTTTTTTGGGAGGAAGAAAAAAAAAGAAAAAGGAAAAAGAAAAAAGAAAAAAGAAAACAGAAAAGAAGCTGAGCCAAAAAACATAGATCATCTTGTGCTAAACTGTCACAATGATTTTTATATACAATCAATTCACAATGAGGCTAGACTCTGTACTGCTCTTTATTTCATTGATTTGGGGTTGGTTTTTCCTTCTGTTGTTTGTCTGCCTTTGTGTACATATGTATTCATGTTTTATATTTTCATTTTTTATCTTTGAAGCAATGTCGTAGGCCATCTTTTAATTGCTCATAGACAATCAAAGAAAGAGGGGCTACAAATAGAAATTATGTCAAGAAACATTGTCTTATAATTTTCTTTCTTTTTAATAGAACTAATAGCACATCTTTGTCTTTCAGAAATGTTAGTAATATAGACTATGGCAAGAGAAAAATAGTTGTTCTAGGAATAGATTATATAAGTACAGTGACATTTGACCTTTTTTAAATATAAAAAAAGAGATAATTATTAGTTTTACTGTCTGTGAAGTACCTGTAGATAGCTATTCACAGGTTTATTAATGGAGATTTAGGTACACTAGAGTTTAGTTGATCCTGTGCTCTGCTAGAGAGAAAAAACATCCAGCCAGGTTCTAGCCTGAATGTTACAATTGTGTTGCTCTATGTACACAAGGAAGTAGAAGGGGTGAAAATAGTGAAAACAAGCAGAAAAAGTTCAAGCTGTGCTATTTCCATTTCAAAATATATCTTCTAGCAGTGCAGTACAGAAAGCACCATCCTAAACTTCCACTGGTAGATACTGAGTCCCTTCCCTTTGCTGTAGATCTGGAATAAATACTTGATGACTTCAGGTGTTTTTCATGTTTTACACCATTTTGCCTGAGGTCAGAACCTGGACCCTTGACATTCACCAAACCCCCTCTAGTCCAAATGTAATTTGCACCACCAGTGAATTCATTTTTCAGCCTCAGACCTTGAGTCTCCTTCCCCAAAAAGTCAACAACACAATATCAGAAAGTGTCAGTGTTAGAAAACGTATTTTGCTGTATAATAGGGAACATAATTTCCTCCTCCAACAGATTTCCAATCTAAATAGTCTCTTATTTAGAATCCTGCGTGCACTGGTAAGTGACGTTTCGATACCCAGCTAGAAATGAGCAATAACATTCAAATGAAAATTGGAAGCTGAAGATCTAATCATTAACAACAGATGGTTCAGCTTGAATCTGATAAACAAGTTGCTGGTCCCCATCACCTCCCCCTGCTTCTCCTGCCCGTTTCTTTTCCTTTCACTTGCATATGTTTTTGTGTATGTGAGTTGTTTTACGACAGTCAAATCAACAGGGGAAAAAGGGTTTCCAAAACCAAAAGGTAAAACCTCATGGTAAATCTGGAATGCATTCAGATGGAAGTGGAAATCACTTGAGCATCTAGTGCTGAGGTGTTTGAGATTTAATTCAGGCAGTTCAGTTAGCACAGTGGCAGTTTTCTTAGGCTCTGGATTGTCTCCCACATTGGTCCATGTCCCAGTATTCTCTACATACAACCTGCTACACTTAAAAATCCAAATATGAGAGACTCAGCCCCACTCTTGGATGCTCATGTGCAGAACACAGTGAAAGGCAGTTGGAAACATACAATTACATTTGGCCTATCATGGCTGGATTTCATCCCAGTTTTACAAAAGGTCCTTCTTTCTCTTTCTCTATTCACTGAAAAAAGAGTCCTTGCTTTTGTGCACAATCACACACTCAACACAAAGGAGAACATGGAACACAAAACTGCAATATTATCAAAAGCTATAAATGAAGAAAACATATGGGTAAGATATGGAGGTATGCAATTGTCCCATTTAACATCCTTCTTCGTATTTGTTGTGTAAGTTCAAAGGCTTTTTGGTCAGATAAACATAGTTATTTTGCTCTGTATTGAAGTAGTTTACTCAAGCCAAACCTAAGTTAAAAGTAATTTTATTTTGGACACCCCCCAAGAACCCTGGTGGCATTATTGTCAAAATGCTCCAAGTTTAAAGAATTAGTATCACAGCAAAGCATTGAGCAAATCTCACGGTCCCCCATCTTGGGTATTGCAGACTTGGAACTGCACTGTTGGACATATTGGGGGAATAGATCCAGACTGAGACTCAAAACGGGCCACAGGAGCTCCACTGAGTTTTCACAGATTACCCAAGCAAAACTTTGAAGGAGGCTCAGCAGTACAGGAAGAAGCCTAGTGAGTCTAAATCATTAAGAGCCAGGGCTGGAAACTTGTGGGTCTCTAAATTCTGAGTTGCAGAGAGTTCATAGTATCCACCAGTTAGGGATCACACCTGCACACATATTCCATCTAATCAAAGATCAGCCTGTCCCATTACCATGAGCAACTGTGCAGTCACACAAATGCTCATCTTGTGCAGCTCAGGAAAGGAAGGGAAATGGGGAGCTGCATAAAGCAATGCTGTTACCAAGACATGCAAGCCTCAGACTATAGCCCTGTCTGCAACGACCACCATAAAAGGAATATATATGTACAGATCCTGGTAATTATCAGTTAAAGGACTTCCTAGGGCATTATCTCATTGTTGTGAGGGGAACGTTGGTGAAAAATCTGAAGTCCTTAAACACCAGGGCATTGAAGAACATTTGGCTTCTGAGATTGATAGTAGCTTTCTTTTGTTTCTGGACTGGGAAATAATTTCTTCAGAAGAAATGATGCATTAAACACAGTTTTCCTACCCATAGAATGGCTTCACGTTCTTTTGAACATGGAAGGCATAATCACACCAAATCAAATAAGCTTTGAGGTTTGATCCAAAATATTTATGTTCAAAGCAATGAATTATTTTCAGTAGTTGCCAACCCATGACAGATTCAATCTACATCTGTAAACATCAGAACATTTTACATTCTGATACAATTTTCCTGAATTTACCATAGAGACAAGATTTTTGTGTGTGCACATGTTAATCCCAGTGTAAAATATCCCCAAATCAATCAATCAATTGATTAACAAATTAAGTGCTAAATAATGGATGGGACTGCGAACATTTCCTGACAAGATGCTGAGAATAAAATATGTGTCTACAATTCTTTTGTCTAATAGTCCGCCAACAAAGCATTGCACTGTTTTCTTTAGGAGTTTACATAAATGCTTGGAAAACAAATGGAAAAATGTGTTCAAACAATATTTTAGCATTCATATAAGCCAAGCAGAAATGGTCATTACACTGAAAAATGAATAAAATTCTTTTTCTTTCAAATTAAATTTTAATGTAGCAGAACTTTACA
Source organism: Monarcha castaneiventris obscurior (assembly GCA_026261815.1). Lineage (NCBI taxonomy): Eukaryota > Metazoa > Chordata > Aves > Passeriformes > Monarchidae > Monarcha > Monarcha castaneiventris. The sequence goes on along the minus strand of JAMPIT010000893.1, from coordinate 25,498,648 downwards.
TGATCCCAGAAACATAAATAAATACAAGGTGACAACTAAGTATTTTCCACCACTAATTATGCCATTAGTATTGAACATAGTGTAAAGTTCTCATGAAATAATGTTGCTAAATGCTAAAAAAAATAAAGGAAGGCAAAGCAAGTGTTGTGAAAACACTGGAGAATTCATGTAGTAAAGTTTGTCTTATGCAAGAACTGCATCTTATTTATTTTCACTCCTAATTATTATTTTCTTTTATGCTGGCATACGACTGACTTGTGGGCTGTCTGTTACCACAGTTTTGAATCTCTCAGTATATGTATTTTACAGTCGAGGTTTAGTCAATTTAAGCTGTTTTCGCGTGGAAGTGTCAATCTATATGTTTGTGCATCACTAACTGTCTTACGGCGACTGAAAGCTAAAGAAAGGGCTTGTTTTCTTTTAATAACGATATGGAAAGGCAACTATAACAGTCATTTTGCAAAAGCAAAGTGAAGCATGAGCGAGTAAAGTGTTGCATTAGTCTGTGGATGTTTGTGTGGTTAAATCAGGACTTGAACTCTGCTCTCCCATGGGCCAAGCTAACAGCTTATTTTCCCGACTGTTTTCCCCACTTCATTTATAAGCAAATGTACCATCTATCTCCCGCACATGCACATGCCACTCAGACTTGCTGTGATCAACATGTTATGAAACAACAGTCTAGTTTGGAGTGTTTAGGGCTGTTAGGATAATGATTTTGCATGGCTGCTCCACTTCCCAGCGGAGTTGTGTTTTCCTAGATTTGCTTTAATGCAAGTGCTTTTTGCAAATAGAGGAGGCACTGGAGAGGCTTGCAAAAACACAAGCCCTTTAACAGTTCATTGGGAAGCAAAGAAGGATCCCTTGCTAACCAGACTGACTGTAGCTGTTCAGCTGAACAATCTTGTCACTCCTATGGTCGCTCTTAGTATTTGATGGCTGGTCATGTACGGCATGCCTCATCACACCATCTCTGGAGGTGCTGCACTGGGAAATTTGAAAAGATGCCACTCTTCTGGAAGGATACTGCTGCTGTTTGAATGGCAAGGCTATGACTCTAGGTTCCTATTTCACATCTCAGGCTTATTAAGTTCCTGGCTACATTGACAATTAAAACAAAAATATGTAGGAGTTTGTGTCACGAAAGGCTCAAAGGGACAGTGTGTTTTGTGACTGATCTGTGGTCAAATATCTACAAATGTGGAACTAGATTCATTAAATGAAAGAAGATGTTATTTCCCCACATCCATGTACAGAATTCCACTTGATTGTTACCCAGACTGAAATCTTGCTGCAGTCACCAGTGGCTCTCCCACACACCCTAAGGGCAAAATATCTTCTCTATTTCACTCAAATGTCTATATTTTTTACAAAATATAAAGACCCTCCCACAAGTTTAGGATGGAGGGACTTAAAATAAGTGTAGATGGGATAACAACCCATTTGCACTGACCTGTGGCCAGAAGGCTGAGGGAATATAGAAAGGAAAAAATCTGAGCGTGAAAAAGATATTTCAGTCTCAAAAGTGTCCCACAGGGCTAGCAAAAGGTCTCAGCCATTTTTTGTTTTTTTGTTCATTTGTTTGTTTTTGAGAATTTTTGAAAGCAAAATGAAAGGAAAGACACCTGGCACCTGTAAGGGCATCAAGAAAAATTATTTTGCTTGAGTTAGAAATGTTTTAAAGTAAGTTTGTGTGGTGATTTCTGTATCTATATTTAATTTTAGGTTTGTGCAAATTTAAACCCAGATTGGCAGAAGTAATGTAAACCTGGAGACAGAAGCAAGCATCTATTGAAGTTGATGGATCTTGGTTTCAGGGTGTAGGTTGCTAGTGACGTAACAGGTTTCTTCAGTTTTCCATGTTTTCTCTGTTCTCTTTAAGTAATGTTGGAATAAAGGAAGTAAAAACAGCTCAGGAAAGAAAGAAAGGAGGATTTTGATTTAGCCTTTGACACTGAAAGCAATGATTTGTAGTCATGGGCTCAAAAGCACACAGATAATAGCACAGACATTTAGACTAATCTGAAGTTAGACATTTCAAATAAATGTCCCACCCCTTTATACTGCTTCTGTATTTCAAATTCTTTTCTTTATTAAATAATGAAGAATCTGGTCTTCAGCTAACCTTGGTAAAAAAAAAATCCCTTTTGAAAGCAATAAATACCTAGTTAAGTTCTAAAATGTTAATAGCTGTGCAAATAGTTACTGCTGTCTAAATGAGTGACCATTTAATGAATCACTTCCACCAAAAAGGTCAGTGTAGCAAGTCCCATGTGCATCATGTTATTACAACTTACCAGCAAATGACCACATTAATATTAACTGACAGATTGCAGACCTTTATGTTTATGTACAGTGGGTTTCTGGAAAGTGCACTTCTGGGAGGTGTTAGAAAACTTTCTGCCAGCATATCATCCTGTAAATCGTGCTGTTTTCAGGTCATTACTTGTTCAATGTGTGGACACCTTGTTATGGGGCTTTTTGAATGAGAAGTACGCTAGTGAATAAAGTACACTTGACCTCTCACCTTCAAAGTCCTCTCATTTCAGGTGTCTGGGATATGTCACAGATAGGTGTTTTTATCAGGCAGACCCATGACAGCTCTGAAATGGCTAGTGCTGTGCACAGAGGTCAGAGACTGCGTGCAGTAGCAAACTTTGATACCCTGATGATGCTGATACTTGTAGTCTCTGTGATAAGGGTGATTGCATTAAGTGAATTTCTGAATTAAGCATAATGTATCAAGCTTGTACTGGAGACCTGTCATAACACCATGGCACAGAATTCCCTCACTGAGGGCAGACACTCCCTCATGTTCACTGGCATTTTAATTCAGCTATGGATTATTGAACTGTTCTTGGTAGCACTGAGCCAGTTACACAAAAGCTTCACCTATCCTAATAAGGGTGTGTCTCATGCAAGGGTCAGGGCATAGGCTTGAACTCTGTCCTGCAGGAGAGGAGGCCAGGGCTCCTGACTTTGCAGATTGTAGGAGTCCAAAAACTGCTCTTGCTCCTATCCTGTTGTGTGGCTGTAAGGATGTCACAGCATCACTGCTCATCAGAGAGACGCGATAAATGGATTCACCTCATTCCACATTTCTCCTCACCCAAGGTCTCTTCACCTGACCTCTCCTTCAGTCTTTTCATTTTGTCTACCCTCAATGATCTACTTAGAGCTCTTGACTTTCAGACCTGTAAGATACTCAAGTCCAAGACAGGAAAATCAGGCATAGAAAAACTCTGGGTCAATGCTCTTGTAGATCTCCAGGAAGGGTAGTTCACTCCTGATCACTGATAAGCCATTCCTACTTCCTCAGAAATTTACTGAATAAAATGAAGATGCTGGAAAACTGGTTGGGAAGTTAAGCCCTCCTACTCTTTTAAAGAAAAGACCACCAGCCCCCAACATACATTTTCAGAGAATGTAGAGAGGAAAAATGCTATTAAAAAAAATCCCTACTTGCTAGTGTCCTTTTAAATTATGTAAAACCAATTTCTTGTAATATTGTCACTGAACAAATAATCAGTTCGTTGAGGAAGATTTGTGGCTGCAATTATTTATTCATTTTAATGTTTGTTATTAAGCCTTCCTCTTGCTGTTTGCACCCATTATATGATGAAAGATCAATACGAAGAAGATGAGGAAGTGCAGAAATGACGGCTAATTATCAGCGAGTAAGGAGGAGAAGAGCAGCCCTAGTACAAATGCCTGTGAGATCTACAACCACTCTTCTAGTCTTTTGCTAATATTAGCCTTTGTTTTACAGTATGAAGTGGTTTTGTTGTTGTTGTTATTTGCTTCGTTTTGCCTTTTTTTTTTTCAACCAGGACAGTGAAGTGAACACTGGAGACAAGTTTTATCACGTTTTTCTATTACACTCAGTAGCTGGGATTGAATTATGAGAAGCAGTGGTTCCAAGTGGATAGAAGGAGCCTGCAGTTGAGAAACAAGATTTTGAGTATTTTTTCCCAGTTTAAGTAGTGACTCACTACCTAATTTGTTTCCTACCTTCTTTTATTTCCACAGGTGTGAAACAGCAGGACTCACTCTTGCTTTCTTCTTTAGTATTTTGTAATCTAAAAATGAAAAGTAATGTATCTTTACTAAAATCTCATGTATGTTTCTACATCTACATAGCCCTTTGCTCATTTATGAACATATATGTATATATAAAGATGTATAGAAAAATGTCAATATTTTATAGCTTAGATTAAATTGTGTCATTGCTACCCAGGATTAACAGACATGAAAATCCTAGAAATGCATTACCATTATTTCCATTTACTCAGCTGTGAAGACGTAAAATGCATTCCAACCATTGCTTTCAAAATAACATAATGTCTGTTAAATGTGATCTTTCTCCAGCAAAATTTTTACTTTCTGGCTGACAAAATATTTGGTAATCATTAGTTTGTCAGGGGTAATATCTCCTGGTATTAGGATCCCCACTTTGACTTTTTAACTGGGGTTGGAGACATTGTTTTTTGTGTATAATATCCTAGGGGTGTCACAGTCTGCAATGCGATGGACTGCTCAGAGAAGTCTTAAATAGACAACGCAGGTAATTCAGCTGTGAGCAGTCATGTATCATAACAAACCCAGTGAGTGCAAGGGCTACCCAAGTGGGAGAAAGCCTGAAAGCAGGTCTGTGTTACAGATTTTATATAGGTCTCAAGGGTCTCCTTCTAAATGCTACAAAATCCATCATGTAGCTTCAGGCCAGCCCTGAAAGTTGCCTTTAGTGAAAATCTCCCACACCCTAGATATTCATACATACAGATAGCAGGTAACTATGGTAAATATCTCTCAGAGTCACTTTCTGTTAATGCAGGGCCTGGAACTCTATTAAAATGACAAAAATAATAATGTCTCTGAAGTCATCCTCTCTCTTGCTACATCTCCACAAAACTTTCACCAGAGCTGTCTTCTCTTCTAACTGCTTTTCATATGGATTCTTGCCAGGGTTGAGGAAAAAAAAAATATCACCAAATGACACAGTTTCATTGGCTTTTTGTTTGTTTGTTTGTTTGTTTGTTTTTACACTTTACAAGGAATGTTTAATAGCAAAAAAAAAAAAAAAAAGAAATTCTGAATTGCAGTATATCCATATAAGTTTTCCTGCTCATCCAGAATCTGATCTGAAGAAAGATACTGCCTTCAGTACTACTTATTTCAGCCATTCACTTCCTTGAGTTATTAACTTAAAAAAATGCTGAATTTCACAATGAGAAGAAAGACACTTTTAATAATATCAATTACTTTATGGTATCATTTGCACTATGTTCAGCGTGATATTTTTGCTGCCTCTGACATGAGCGAGACTGAAAGTACCCACAAATGCATATCTGGAGCAGCAGTTTTCTGTCTAGTCTGTAAAATTGTGTACCATAGAGCAAGGCAGCAATTTATGCCTATAGCTCTACACCTGATACTTAGCTATCCTGCTTCATTCTTGTGAGTCATCCTATTTGACTTACATAGGTAAATCTGATACATCAGTGTTTACAGTATTAAGGCTTTAACAACAGTAACAGAAACCCTGGATATTTTCAGCATAGATAAATCCATCTCATTTGCTTTACTAAATGCTGCCTGGCAAGCAAAGTTATAGAATTTAGTGACATAAGGCACAAAATGGTTGGAAGCAAATCTGAAGCTCTGGAGATCCCTCACAGAATTAAGTGCATTTCAAAGTGTAGGTAGTTGTCAGAAGTGTTCCATAAATCTCATTCAAATAAAATATTGCATGATTATTTTTTTCCTTGCATACATATCTGAATAAAATAGAAGTCTGTCTTTCCACAAAGCTCATGCCAGGTTCTAGGGTTTTTTTTTTTTTCTTCTTATATTCTTTACTGAATTGCATTCCTGTTAAAAAAGCATGTTGGAAGAAATACATTTCTTGGCAAAGTTAAGAGCTACAGAAGAGAGCAAGACATTGTTCTTCATTTTACTATGCGCTTTCCCTTGAAACTTACTGACTGCTTAAATCATCTCAGCTACACAGGAACCTTTAGCAATAAAATAAAAACTGTATTAACCACTAAATTTTATACATAACTGTTATTTCTCATTGACACAGAGTTTATGAATGTTGTCAACTTCTGTGTCCAATTTATATGAAGGTAATCATTATCTGAGGGCATATGAACTGATCAAGTCAGAAATGGTGCAAATAAAATTAACAAATTTATTAATTTTTCTTCCCCCTCTGAAGATCCACTTGCGGTTTTCCATACTCTTGGCAAGGGATGAATAGAAAGCTGAATACAGAAGTTTAGCCTCCCCATTAAGTAGAAACTTCCTGCTGGGATTTGAGGAAAAGTCTGGCACAGAAATAGGTAACCATTTAGCTTCTGGGCTGCTTGGCCTCTCTAGCTCAAAGGAAGCACAGGGCCAGAGGTTATGTATTATTCATTTTTCAATTGGACTCAGTGGAGAAATTTGAGAGTTTACTACATAAATATGTTACATTTAAGTACATCATGCATTTCCATAAAACTCACTGAGGCCCAGATTCATCATTTCCTCCCAGTTCAACAAACCGCTTTAAAATATGCTTAAATTGACTTCAACAGAGCTGTAAGCACTTACTGAAAGTTCAGCGTGTCCTTAAATGATTTGGAGAATAAGGACCATCTGCATATGTGTAAGTGCTTTGCTGAACGTGCGTAAGTGTCCAATCTACGGCCCCATGAAATCCATGAGGTTTGTCTATTGATGTCACTGGGCTTCTGATTTAGTCTTAACAGTTGGATATTACCAGTTCAGAGCTCTCTTGTTGCTTCCTTGAAAGGAGATGGCATTCAGCCTTTCATTGCAATGCCCCGTGCTTTGTGTTGAAAGCCCTGGACAGCCTTAGAAGATTTCTGACTTAATGGTGTCTGTGGGGCTTGTTGTGGTTATGATTTTAAAATGCACTGCTCAAAAGTGGCAATGAACACAATCAGAATAATAATTCTGGTTGCAGCAGAGTGGAACATATGTGCTGTCTGTACCACAGGCAGTGGGGCTTTTTTCAGGGTAGGAAACTTTGCACCACCTGTTGCGTACTTAGTGATGTATTTCCAACAAAAGGGACTTGTTGTAGAGCTGTTTATTACCAGATATTAGAGTCTAAATTTAAGAATGTGGTGAACGAACCACATTATCTATTAGACCCTCTCTTTCTGCGGTCAGATGAGGTGAGAGTAATCTATGCTTCAGCCAGTTCCCTGACCCACATTAAAGTTAATGCAGGACTATTGAATCATGTTCCATAATCCTGATTTTGAAGGCAATTTCATTCTTACTTATTTCAGCACCTTCTGCTTTTAATGACTGCTTCTCCTTTTTTTCCCCACTTATTTATAGGACTGTTTATACTACCCATGAGATGACAAGATATTTAAATTCTCCCTGAGTCTTGTCCTTTTCTACAACATCCTGAAGTAAATTATCCACAGGTGCAATTCTTTCCCTCTCAGTCCTCATTCTTCTGTGCCTCAGAAAAAAACTTCAATAAAACCCTCTTGTTTTATTATGGCACACCAATGTGGTAGTTATTAATAATTCTCTAAATCATTCTTCATAATATGTCTGGAAAGGGCAAAAACTTAGATTCCTTTGAAAAAGCTACAAGTGTGAGATATCAGCAAAGCATTTATTAAATGAAAAAACAACTTTTTAACAAATAAAAAAAAAAATTGAACCCATTAAAAAAAAAGTATCATAATTCAGTAAATTAAGAGAAAGCTCTTGAATTTTGCAAAAAATGAGCATTCAAGCCATAGGTACAGAAAGAGGAAAGCAGAATCTGAGGGGGGCAATGGCATCATGCCAGTCACAAAATTAACAAAGAAAGACCACTCAGAACTCCCATGAAGTGCTTCCCTGCAAGGAGATAAGGCTATTTTTACAGAGGAGGGCAGGCACTGCTTTGGGAAGACTGGCAGTGACATATTTTGTGTAGTATCCAATTATGTGTGTATCCACATTGGCCATCTAGTTTAAGTGTAGAAAAGACTCACAAAAAAGGGCCTATGGGTTTGAAGAAATGCTTTAAAATAGAAAATGCAAACGTAAAGAGGAGAAAGTACTGGAAATTTGAAAATTTGTTCCATTCAACAACAAAAGTAGCAAACACAATGGTTAAACACTGGAGTTAAATTCAAACAAGAAATCAGTCTCTCATATTTAACAGCCTAGAAAAACAAATTTTTGGAACAAACTGCCAAAGGGAATGATAGTGTTTACATGGTGGTTTTAATTCAGCACCACACACTTTTCTAGACCATGTTTGCCATGGTGTAGGCTGTTATGCTAAATATAGGAACAACTAGATAAAAGAAAAGGAATTTTTTTATGCAGGGTATGGGACTAGAAAAATGAATTATTCCATTGGAGTCAAATTTTTATATGATGATGTGCATACTGGGTGATTAGGGGGTTTTAGAAGTTTCCTTATAATGAGAAAATAGAGTTGTTCAGTCTGTGTCCTATATCAAAGTAAGGAGTTCACTGTACTGAAGTCTGTAAGTAGGCATTAAAAAAACAACACAAAAACCACAACCATGACAAAACAAAACTGAAACCCATTATTAAGTTGTTGAAAGCTGAAATATCAAAGTTTAGAATGGATACATGTATGGAGGGATAGAAAGGGATTTTAGGATGACAATTTAAATGTTTGGTTTACCAGTGTGCTAGAGTTTGTGTTGCTTTAACTCTTTGTGCAAAGACTTTAATGTCTTTCTAAAAGCTGTGATGCAAAAAAATTGACTGAACCTGTGGTTCACAAGGGATCATGTGGTGGTGTTGGAAGCATCCCTTTTGACAGTTTCTTTCGAGAATTTCAAATACTTACACCACTCTTAAAGTCCCCAAAACAATGAAGCATAATCCTAGCCTGCTTTATTGACAACAAATTTCATTGTCAAAAAAGATTTGAAAAATAGCAACCTTCTGTCACAGTGAGTAACACATTTAATCTAAAATAGCTGATTTACCTACAACATTTTTATTGTGATGCATTAGAACAAAGCGAAAGACCTGTTGGCCCAGGAGAAGAATCACAATACCACACCGCTATCTCTTCTGTTCTGTATCTGTAGTTTTGTAGCCTTTGAGACTTGTTTCTATTTTTAATCTATTGCTGTAATAAAAAAATGATAGTCACTAGTGTTATGTTATTAACTCTACCCCAAAGGGTTCTTGTTCATTTCCAGATAAATATCATTTTCTGCTGTTGATTATTTGGATATAGACATTAAGAAGGATCCCGATAAGCTCCTGTGCCACATGGAAATACAGCAGGATTGTTCCTGGGGTTTATGCTGTAATATTTCAGGCGCTTAGAGCAATGATGCAAATGTCAGATGGCATAAACCAAACAGGTTTTTCAAACCTACTTCATTGTCAGCACCCCAAATGCACATTTCAGAGCAGCAGCTTGGTTTGCAAGCTCAGAATCCCACTGGATTATGGTACAACTGCTGTCTACAGGAGCTTTGCTGGAATTTAAACCAGATTTATCCAATGTAAATTACTTGGGTTAATTGCAGCCATGTTAAAGTCTACACCTTTAAAATACTTTAAAGAGACAACTGGGAAGTTTAGGAGCTTATTAATGAAAATTCCTAAATTAAATTTCTGGCATTTAGCAGAAAGAATACTGTTCACTCTTTCCCACCAGCCCAAGTCACTTCTAACCTTCCATAACAAACAGAAGCATTCAATTTTTTCTAGAATTTAAGGGGACTGCTAAAAAAATAAGGCAAAATAACCAGCTCTGCTAGTCTAGTTCACTCTGACCAATGCACATTCTTACGTTTCTGAGCAATGATAAAATTCCCCACTCTCTACTAGCCAATGGTAAAAACAGAAAATAAATTATTTATCTTTAACATGACCATGTTTTCCTCTGCTTCTTGACCTATTGAACATTGTTAGTTTTCTGTTCCCATTAGCAATGTGGAATGAAGAAACACTAGTGTGAAGCTGTGTCTCCAACAATCCACAGCAGTCTTACTTTTAATACCATTTCCCTAATGACCACATACCAAAAGACAAAATGTCTTTCCACAAGTTGACATTGATTAATTTAATGCATTATAGTTGTTTTGATTCCTTGGTCATTTGTGATATTGCCTATATTTTTCTGATCTATTTTGACATTTGGAAATTACAAGGAAAAAAGAAAGTGGTTAAATTAGGTTTAGACAACAGAGCCTATAGAACTCAAAAAAAACAATCCTGTTCATTCACTGATGATTAGATTAAAAAAAAAAAAAAAGGAAACAAATAAAGCAAAAAAGGAAAGAAAAGCAATAATTCAGTTCACAATCACACCATGTGTACTTGGAAAATTATACACTATACTGGAAACCAACTCTCATGATTATGATATCTTTATGCTTGGCTTCCTGATACCAGAATCTCTCTCACTCTAAACAAACATGAAGTGGGGAGGAAGAAGAAGATAGGTAAGTTCAAGTAAGATTACCAGCAACTTACAGCACAGCTGTGAGAAACTGACTTTGTTGATTTAAACACAGTACAATAAATCAGATTCCATGACCCTCTAAGGGTCAACTTCCAGCATTCGAGAAAGTGAGATAAAGTGAAAAACCTGAAGATAAAAAAGAGTTGCTGAAAGCACTTTTCCCTCCCAAACTCTCTTGAGAGCATTTGAGTTTGTAGGCCCTTCTGAGGCTTCCTTCGTATGCATTTTAAAAGGTGGAAGTTTTTTTCATATTTTCCCCACATTTTTCCACCACAGGCTAGCTACGTACTTTGTGATTACCTGACTCATTTCTTTTTCATTTGCTTCTTGATATTTGAGGAAACCCAGCCACGGAACACTCAGAGACCTTCCTCTGTTCTTATAGATTGTTCAAGCTAATTTCCTGCATATGTATTCAAAAATATGTACACATGCATATAATTACTGAAACTAAAAATACACACTTAGAAATACGCTCATCCAAGAAAGACAGATTCAGAAAATATAATAAATCCCAAAGGAGTTTTTAAATATTTATGCAGCAATCCATCACCTTCTACTTGTTCTTTATGGCCATCCCCATAATCAGTAAATCGATGTTCCACAAGAACCAGGACAAGTCTTAGGATATAACCTTTCTGATCTTCTGGAGAAGAATGTAAATATATGAAGTTACACAACAATCCATTGCCATTAGAAGCCAGAAGGGTTCTAAATATTTGTACAAATTTCAATTGTATGCAATTAAAGCAAGAAAACAGAACCCTGACGAAAAAATAATGGTGATTCAGGGGTAATTCAGCATACAGCTTAAATATGTGCATATCCATGCTCCTAAACTGCCTAGTTGCCCTCTAATATTTATTACAGAAATTGAAATACTGCTGCTGTTTTGGTTCTACACTTCCAAGCAGTTCTACGCTAAGCAGAGACATGATGTAAAATAATCAAATATCTCATAAGGAAAAAAAAAATGTACTTTTAATCTTACCCAAATTAGGTCATTTAAAAGCCTTGCAATAACTTTAACTTGCAGATCAAAGTGATTTTGGCAAACTTCAAGCACATTCAGCATCACTGAACTTGAAACCATCAGTGAACTTGGTCTGACACAGACATGAGACAAAACGGAACAAAGTTTCACTGTTCTTAGCTGTCAAACTCCAACCAGATCAACAAGTTTTGGCACTGAGTTTATGATTTTAATAGTAGGAAAAGCAGCAAGATGTCTTAAAATCATGCAAGTTAGGCAGAATGCAGAGCTAAAATGTTCTTCTGAATGCAGCCTGAAATAATCACTGCAAGTTAAATTAATCAGAATGCAACTAGATTTACCATTTGTATAGCTGGCTTCTTCTTTTTTTTTTTTTTTTTGTACCCGTTCTGTTGAAATTGAAGTATTGTGGGCAGAAAAACCCTGTCCTGCCTACATTTACATTGGTCTACTTTACCCATTGACAGATCCCTATATCCTGAGCCGAGGTGTAATGCAATATACTTTCACAAAGGGAGAAAATCTTAGTTCTCTCCTACCTTCCGTTTCTGCCTTTCCAAACATGTTGCTGTAGACCTAAGCCACCAGAAATCATAGAGCAATTTTTTTTTTTTTGATCTAGACAAAATCCTTATGTATGTTTTTGTACTTATGAGTCTTTATGTATAAGTGTATACGTATATATAGACAAGGACATGTCACCTATAAATGAAGCATGTTTATAATATATGCAGCATATACATATATTTAGTTATACAAGCCATATATATTTATACATGTTATTTGGAGAATTTATAGATATGAAATAAATTTATACAGACTGTATCTGTGTCTGTGTGTTTGTGTGCATACTAATATTTTAATAGCACAAACTTTAAAGAGAGGGAAGGGGATGGGAAATGGAACAGAAGCAAGAACACCCAAATGTTTAGGAAAGTTTTGGGATGAGAGAAGCTCAGCTAAAATGCTTTTACGACCTTACCTCTGTTGGGTGCAAATGATGCTCTCTGTAATATACAGATAGATGTGTCTTGTTAACTGCCTCATCCTGTGGTGTCATCATTACTGTAATTAATGAATTACCATATCAAACTGCAATGACTATAAAGTTTTAGGGAATAAGCAACCGTTACCTGTGACAATATGGGTTGGTGGACATCAATGGCTTATATTTCATATTGGACTGGTTAGGAATGATGACACCAGCAATGTCCTTCACTTAAAGAGGGAAAAGGAATCAACTTAGAACTTTCCCAAATGAAAAACTTTGCCCTTTTGCTGCCTTTCCTAATAGAAAACAAGCTAAAATGTACCACTGGGCAGGTTAATTGACTTACAAGTATGTCTTTTTAATAAGTGTCATAAAGTATGTCATGCAGCCGAAACTTGCTTCCAGTGCATTTTTTAAACTGTTGTCAACCAGATTAAAGTTTATTGTTCACATGTAAGTTTCCGTTTTCAAGCCGTAATGAAAGACATTAAATTGATTTGCCATGCGTAGATACGAGGCGGGTTATGTCCTCTGCTCTTACTCAATGTGCCTTTCCCAGATGCTTTCCTTCGCTGCTGTTTGTCTAAGCCATGAATGATCATGAAATATTCTCCCTTCCCCACGGCCTGAGATACAACTCATCATTTCTTTGGTATGCCTTAAATTAAAGGTTAGTGTATATAAGGACCTGATTCACCACAGCTTGACTTCAATTTTGCCTTTTTATAAGTCTTTGAAGTTTTTGATGGAGAAGTGATTGAAGAAATCCTACAGTGAATCAGATTTTAATAGTGCTCTGTTCAGGGCATTGAGTGTCTTTCTTTGTTGCCAGCACCTGCATTGTGGGGCCCCGTTACTCAAATTAGTGTCTGACATAACTCAAGACTATAAAAATTCTCCAATAATCCCAACATTCAGCTACTTAAAACACAGTCCATCAGTTGAGATTGCGCCTCGTCTTCACAGAAGAACAACTTAAAGTAACAAAAAAAGAGGATTTTCCTGTAAGGAAAAATGACTTTTAAGGAGAATGACTTGTTATCAATAGTAAGGGAGAAGTAAACTGCAAAACATGAAAGACATGAGGAAAATTAATGGAGAAGAAGGAATTTAATAATGCTCTGGTGAGGACTAGGATTGCAGGATCAGGATCTAGTACTACACTGTTTCTTATTTTTTTCCTTAAAAAGAGGCATCTCACTCTCAAAAAAAAAAAAAATTTAAAAAAAATAATGTATGGAAAAACAAGCAAGCAAGGAAACAAACAACAAAAAACATGACAACATCTTTCCAGGTCTGTATCTGTTGTAAAAAGTAACAACTGTTGCCAGTCCAAAATACCTGTGTGTGTAGGTACTAAAAAAATATTTAACATTTATTTTTTTTTAATTTTAAGCCTTTCTTTTTTTCCAACACAACAGAATTTTTCTTTTTTTAGTATTTCCACCTCCAAGAAACACAAAAAGTACAATCTCTCACATTCAAAAAACAACACAATTCAAGTGAAGTATTTTATTAAACTGCTACAAACTTTCATCCTAATCAGTAAATTAGAGACTCCATTGCTGAAAAATTATATTTCAGTTACACAGGTACTTTTTAAGCTGATAACCATAGAGGCATTAGGTTTGGGTTTCTTTTGAAATGCTTGTTTCTACAAACAATTTACTGTGAATTCATCAAAGCTGCATCTTAAGGATGCTAAAATGGGTCCTGCAGCTCAAAGTTGACAGCAGTGTGGCTTCAAGGCTGTGGGGGTAGATCTCACATACAAACAGATGGAATGGCACTTGTCATGACATCATGGGATAAAGTTCTTTTATCCTAGAGGTTTACTTTTCTTCTGACTAATGTAAGTCAATTCCATTATTGGAAAATGATATAAATTAACGCATTTTCTCTACCTGTGAAGGAAAGAACAAGGTCTTGAGCAAATCACAGCACATTTAACAGAATTATTTCACTGTTTCTACCCATAACTACAGAAATCCAAAATCCTGCCTTAACCCTCAGTGAAGTTATTTACTTTGAGTTCCAAGGGTCTTTTACTCAATTTCAGCCTTAGCAGTGAAACAAAAAAGCTCTGGCAATTTTGTTTCAAACCAAGCTCTTCCTTGTTTCTCCCTTCCCTCTGTGTCCTCCAGGCCAGTTTGGGTAGTCATTAAAAAGAATTTTATATAAATACTCTCTTCGCATATATTTTTTGTGGGTTTTTTTTTTTTCCCCAGTGATTTTTTTTACAGAAGTCTTTGCTTATTTACACCCCATTGCCATGCCCAGTGCAACCCACTCATGCCCAGAAGCCACCAGATACGTGCACTTACTTGGCTTCCACTTTCCAAACTAAAGACACGATGATCTGGTCACAGTAAACAAAGTTAACTGAAACCTGCATGAATAATTTAATCACTCAGTGAGGATTGGCCAGGCAGGCAAGATGAAGCTGCTGCCCCCAAATTATTAAAGCTTTTATAGAACCATAAAAAGAGCAATAATTCAATCATTTTTTTAAAGGGCACTAAATATAATGCTTATTAAATGCTGGGTACAGCTGAGGTGTGCACTGGGATGAAATAGAAAGCATGCTCAGCAGCAATATGCCAAATGCATGTTTTTCCCTTTTGCTGACAGGCAGATAACCTGACCCAATTAATAAAAAGTACTCTACTGATTTTTCTTCCCCACCCCCCACAACTCCTTTTCTTTTTGAACTGATCTGCTAAGTCATGGTACGCTGCTAGAAAACAAACTATCAAGCAAACAAAGAAACACAAGAAAAATAACCCCAAAAGCACACCAAGCTTTTAAGAGACGAGTTTATACCTCCCTCGATTTTGCTTCCTGTGACAAAGTGCAATGTTTAGTGTTGAAAATAGAGGCTGAAGTAACCTGAAGGCTGAAGTAACCTGAAGGTTCCAGGGAAAGACAATATGTGTACCCTGTCCTGCTCTACCGCTGACTCACTCCCTAGCTGAGAAGTTGCACTTTCTGCTCTTAACATTTGCTTCATTCTCTTGACCATTAAATTAGGGTTAATGCTATTTACTAACCTCAGTATGGCAACACAGTTCATTAATGAGACACAGTTCTGCCTCAAGAAGAGTCACGTAACTCTGAATATTTTGCTTTGATTTCATCAGTAATTTTATAGACATTACATTTCTTGTGGGGAACAAGAATTACCAGACCAAGGGAAAGCAGCCTGCTGATACGGAAGCAGAATATGTTGGTGGCCCATTACATTGGCATGGGTAAAGATGTTCTCCTTACCTTATCATGCTCTTAAATAAAAATTAAATAACAAAACAAAACAGAACAAAAAAAGAAAAAGAAAAAAGAAAAAATAAAACCTCATCTGTATCAGCTTAGTGGTTGTAGTATGTCTTCTTTGTAGCCTGCAATTCCTTTCACTATGCAGTTCTGCCAGCATGGGTTTGTGAAAGGTAGGCCTGGTTTGCCCCACCTGATCTCCTGCTATGACAGGGTGGCCTGCTTCGTGGATGAAGGAAAGGCTATGGATGTGAAATCTACCTGGACCTCAGTAAAGCCTTTGACACCGTTTCCCACAGTATTTTCCTGGAGAAACTGGCTGCAAATGGCCTGGATGTGCGCAATCTGGAATTACATCCAGCTGGTGTCTGGTTACCAGTGGTGCTCCCCAGGGATCTATGGTTCTGTGTTTATGTGTAGCCTAAGAACTGGACAAATTACTGTGTTTTCTCCACCTGAATTGAGGAATGGTTTTTAACTCCACAAGCAATGAACATAATAGATCTGTCCTACTTTGAGTTGTTGTGAATCCCTGTCTCTATTCACTCTCCTTGCACCTCACTGAGAAACTGCTGCTCTGCTCACAGTTTGATCATTCATTTCAGTGGACAAATGCACCACGGGAAGGGTCTGGCCAGGTGACTATCATTGCTGATGGGGATATTTCTGTTTGCAACTATCACTCTGAAAATATCCTGGATTATTCTTTCTTTTATATTGTAAAATTCTCACTAAGCTTGTATTTTTCTTCCCCAATCAGAAGGTTTTAAAGTCAATATAAAAATTGAGAATATTTAATTCACAGTTTTATTGCCTTTTTTTTTTTATTATTATTTTACTCTTGGTGTTCTTGGTTTTCAATTCATTATGAATTTATTAAGATTTTTATTAGACTGGGTTTCTTTTTATCATTTTTTTGCATTTGTTAGATTATTGCATTTTAATATATATTAAAAAAAAAATCTTTGAATGGAGGTGAAACCTGCTTTAAAAACAAACTGATAGGATATTCAAAGGCATTTCATAGACCATGGACCAGATGGGTCTTAGGTGCCTCGCTGCCTGCTGAGGATTTGAGCCTAAATTCCTAGGTTATGAATGTTCAACCTACCTGATATATAATTTTAATAGGACTTGATCTAATCATTGAAAAGCTACTGAAAGACTGCCACCAATTCCAGCAGACTTTGAATAAGGTACTGGAATAAGGAGCAGAATGTTTTGTGGTGCTGATATGTTATATAAAATTTAATTCATTATCAAGTTTACAAAGACTACCCTTTTCCCAGCTGACTATTGTGTAAATATCTTAAAACCCTGTGGGGTTGAGATGTCTTGGCCTGTTTCATGTTCAGTGTTCATTTTCACTCCAATTATTTCTTACTTGCTTTATCTACACATATAATCTGCCCATTCCTCCCACTTAACATATCCTTTGAACTTTTCAAATGCCTTCTGCTCCTCCTTATTATCTTTGCTTTACCACATCCTTATCTCTCGTCCTATTTTTGATACTTTTTACTGGGATGAATATAGTTGGTATCCATCCTCTATACCTGCCAATTAGATACAGAACTTCATACTTCTTTTTTTTTCTGTTCTTCATAATGGTCGATTTTCTGCACTTCTGTTGATATCATTTCATTTCCTGAAAATTATTCCATATATTAGATCCAAACCAGTCTCACAAAAAAAAAAAAAAAAGGGGGGGGGGAGTGTGATGAGGGAGAGAAGTTACATTAACTTCTGAGATTCTATTTTCACATACCCAGAGGAATAATTCATATCTGAATATATTATGATCACTAAAGTAGACCTTAGTTGCTCAACTATTTCTGTGGCACGTATCATGCCCCGGCTTATTATCAGAGACCAAGTCCAGAACACTTTCTGATTGCACTTGCTGCTAAGTACAATTGATAAAGGACCTGATGACCACACTGTTCCTCCCTGACCCTCCAAGTATGGTCCAGTCATTAGCAAAACACGTGAGATTTATCTTTAATGAACATTCAGCTAAGGGAATAGAAAGCTGGAGATGGAGAAGGAAAATGAAAAGGCATATGTAATGAAATGATTGATGCTTTATTTTTTCTGCATCCTTTTCAGAAATCTAAATGCCATCAATGACTTACATAATCCATTGTCAACATTTATTCTTATTTCAGTTATCTCCATAGTGGTAGGAAAGCTGCTTATATCATTTGTCTCTTCAGGCATAGTATCTTCCCTCTCTTATTACTTTAATCAATCATTGTTAGCTTATGTATAGCACATATCATTGCTGCTGTTCTGTGGTGTGTCAGTCATTCATGCCAAACAGACCAGCTAGCATCCCCGAAGGACCTCTATAAATGGAAATTCTCCTTTGCAAGCTGTTAAGCTTAAATGAGAGCATGAAAGCCCTTGCATGAACATCATAACCTTCTACAGTCCAGAAGGCTCTGATAACAGTGATGTCAGCACCTCCCAAACCAACACATCTCCAGGCAATGTGATGATCCTATTCACAGCTCTGCACCGCTGCCATATAAAAATCAGCAGCAGAGAGACAGGCTGAGGTCCAGACCTGTGGCAAGACCCAGCTGCCTCCCATTTCACTTTAAATGTTTGCCCAAGGCACTTTATTTAACAGCTTATTAGATATTAATTTAGTATTCAGTATCCTTTTTTTGTCAGACGGATGCGGGTTTTCTTCCATATGCATGTTGCTAACAACATGGCAGGCTCTGACTCTCTGTTCAGAGCTGTATAAGGTGCGGGGAAAAAAAATACAAAAACCCACTCTTCTGTGGAATGTTGATGAGTCTGTGTCAAGCTGAGAAACAAAAAGGAAATGAAGGCACAGAGCCAAGGTTGACTTAAGGTGAAATCCTACTCAACTGAGGACGCATAAAACCTCTGAGACGCACAGTTGCACGTGGAATACAGGGCTTGAGAAAAAACAGAAGTGGTTGGTTACCTCCCCACTACAAGGAACTGTTGTTTATGTCCTGTTTCATCTGTGAGACCACATTTCAGGAACTAGTTAACATTATGCTGATGACAAGTCTCCACTGTAACATAACTGAAACAAGTGTCATCTGATCCTCACCTCATGACTTACATTTGCCCATTTGCTCTTGTGCTTCTTCTGTGGAAAAAAACATGGACTTTATTAGATAAATAGAACATACCACTCCAGAGTGCCAATTCTGTGCTCTGATTCCAATAATGGCTCTATCTTATGGGTGCAGTGTGGAAGTAGAGCATATTTCACCATCTGAGAATCTGGCTCAGTGTTTTTATTAAACCCTCTTTGGCAGACTAGCACTGTTACGTCAAACAGTGAACAACAGGGAAGATGTAAATATCCATTTCCACTATCTCCCACCTCAAAATAATCTTCATATTTATTATCCTGATTCTTCCTAGTTGGTCAGTTATGTGATTCAGCAGCAGTGATGTTCCACACTTCCACCTGTTTGCATTTACTCTACGGCTGCCAAGGGAACAATGGGGAAAATAATGCTCTTGTGAGCCATTCTGTTCACTATGTGTCAAAAAGTAATTTGAATCAAAGAGTCACTAACTTAATTGATGGCGATGGCTCCATCCAAAAAACAACCAAAGAACTGATGTTGTGCAAATTGCACATATATTGCTCTTGAATTTGTGAGCATAGTCTTGTTTGCCTTGACAGCATGTAAATTACCTTTTGGACAGCTCAACACATTACTTAAGATGTGGCTATGTGTGAATTTTTACCTGCTTACAGGGGCAATAGCAGCCTTCCTGTGAAACTGAAACTCACGTTCATCTTCCTGGGTTTTGGGTTTTGTTTTTGGTTTGTTGCTTGTTTTTTTTTTTTTTTTTTTTTTTTTTTTCTCATTTGCTAATTCATGGCACATACCAATTATTGCTTAACATCTCGAGTTTTAACCCCTGTGCCTTTCCAGCAATGCAGCATGCCAAAGAATAAAGTAAGGCATGACTCCTTCAGCAGAGTAAAACTGGAGTTGACTAGAAAAGATCTAGTCAAAAGCACCTGGGAAGGAAACACATTGTTTCAGAGACTTATTTAAGATATTAATACATTAAATGATATAAACTAATTTTCAACCCTTGTGTGACTTACCTGAAGTCAAACTGTAGTTGCTTGAGGTTCCTGATATAGTCGGTGTGAAGAGATAGGCAACATTCAGAAGGGATTCACTATGGTTTCTGAAGATTTTGGAATCACGGAATAATAAAAAGGCTTGGGTTGAAAGGAACCTTAAAGTTCCTCTAGTTTCAATCCCCCACTATGGGTAGGGACACCACCCACTAGGTCAAGATGCTCAGGGTCTCATTCAATCTGTCCTTGATCACTCCAGGTATAAGAAATCAAGGAACCAGGACCTTGGTGTGGAACTAAAAGGTCTATTTAACCTTACTTTGAGATGGGTTCACTATTCACAACGTATTTGTTTAAAATGAACTCCAGAAGGCAATGACTGAAAACAGTATTTGTCATTTCAGGGACTTTTCAAACACATAGTCATGGTATTTGTTGTAGAAGCCTATAAATGTAAACAAAATGGGCCAATGATGGGTGAGGAAACAGGGTTAAAAATAAATGTGACTTACCAAAATCACAAATGGAAGTTTTTTGACAGATGAGTTTATACAAATATTTCTGGATGTGCATGTGTGTGAACTGTGATGGTTTTTTTAGATAAGGAAATAATTTGAGAAAATTTTTGTGGGTTTGTTTTGTTTTGGTTTTTTTTTTTTTTTTTTTTGTTCAAATTAGAAAATAGAAACATGGCTAGTGGGAACCAAGTAGCAAAAATTCAATACATTAATATTTTTGTATCTATCTACATGTCTGTGCAAAATATGTCTTTACATTCATTAAATGAATATTCTTAAAGAGCTAGAAAGCTGCAATAGCTGCAAATACACTGCACATCTCAGAAGACTAATATGATATTAACCAACCCTGAAAAAGTGTAAGTTAAATCACACTAAACTGAATTATTCCTGTAGTTTCAAGATCTATACTATTTAACTTCCTTGTCCAAGCTGTTTGGGTAGCAGAAATGTTACCCAATGTACAGCTCATTAGGCAAAGAACCACGGTTAATTTTTGGCCCATTCCACAAAGGAATTAAATTAAACCAGTGGACCCAAGACTAAAATACATGACACCAACCTGAGAGCAGCTTATTTTTCTTCAGCCAGCAACACAAGCCACAGGTCATGTTTTCTCCATAAAGACAAACCACTGAGAAATTACATGTGTTTTTATTGGTCCTGGACTGAGGAAACGGAATATGAAAAGCAGTTGCATCTTCCAGAATCAAAAAAAATAATTTTAGCACAGTTCTGGGGAGCAATTACACCCTAAAACCTAATTCCTGCGTGTCTTGTTACACATTAAAAAATCCGATTACACAAAGAGTTCCCCTCACAATTATCTGAAATACCATAATCTCATAAAACTGAATACAAACGAGGCATGTATCATGATGTTTGTTTTTTTATTTCCAAAGGCCAATGTTGTTTGTGTATGAAGAACATCCAGCCTAATGTTACTTGAGATGTCTGCAAAAAGACCTTACAGAACCGCTAAGAACAGATTTTAGAAAAGTTGCACCAGTATTTGTTGATTACAAAATGTTAAAAACCATATTTCTTTCCACAGTTTTTGCTTTAGTCAATTTTTTTCTTTAATTCCTTCTCTCATCCAGTGGGTTTCTTTGCATCCATGTGTCATATCAGCTTGAACTCTGTACTCACAATGGCATAAACATATACAGAAACATTCATATACATCGCTCAAATTGTTTTGTTATTTCTTGCTTCCTTTTTATTTTTGCTGTGGGTGAACTATAAAGTTCTGCTGAAACTAATCAACACGAAATTGTAAAAAAAAAGCTTCCTTTCCCTTCTCAATACTTTCATAATGTTCCATGAATATGAATCACCCTTGGCAAACAGAAAAAAAAATCAGAAAAAATTACCAGCTTTTGATGCCTGCAAGCAAATACTGATTGGCTTAACAACAACAACAAAATATATATAATTAATTATAAGCATCCCTGCTTCCCAGAAAAAAAACCCATCATAATGTATCAGTTTGGGGCATTAATGTATCTGAGAGAGTATTTTGAGTTCCTGCAAGGCTCCATCTGCTGAAAAACCTCCTCTAGAACTGGCTGTGATGCAACATATTTGAACCCTCTAGAGGCAGCTGAGGAACATTAAGATGCCATTAATGTTCATTTTACATGTCTGAGCTCTTCTGCTGGTTGGGCTTCCTTTGTAAAATGTGACTGTAGGCTTATTTCCATACAGATGTCACAGTGCATATCTGTATTTATTTATGGTATTTGATAATATTTTCTGTATGAGCAGAACAGTCTTAGAAGGCAGGATGTTTTCCTCAGACAAAAGTTGTAGCTGCTAAATGAATATGCAATGTTTTAATGCAGAAAAATTAAAAGCAAAATAAAGGGGAAAAGTGCCACTCATAGACGAAGAGGATGAAAGCCACTAGTAGCAACATTGTTAGGTTTTTAAAATAAGGTTTTAATAAGAAAGAACTGGGTCTTGATAAACCTAAATTGGACTGTTTACATGCTTAAATTAAGAGTGTCTGCTACCTGGGGATTCAGTGAAGAGTCATTTTAAGAAATGTCCTGGAAACCATGAAATGTAGTAGGCAAGTACTCTGAACCAAGACAGGTTGCTTCTTACTCTCTTTTTGATTCTTCTGCAGGTCTTCAGGCTCACTGATCTGCTCTCTCATGTTTGCTTGCACCCTTCACTCACGTGTTAGGCATGATCTTATCTTCTGGACCTGTGGGCCTTGCCTTTTGCTCTCCTGCAGGTAGGAGAAATGAAGTGCTAGAGGCAACGCTAGAACATGTTTTTCTTGCCAGTGGAAACGTTAGTGGCACTGACTTCTGACAGCCATATGTAATTTGTCAGAGGATTACCAAGGTACCATGTTGCTTTTGACTACAGAGGAAACAGCTGAAAGATCAAAATCAGCCATGTTTTTCTTTGTTCCCTGTCTATAATGGTGGTTTTGGGATTGGAAGCTGATGGGGTTGATGCTCACGCACACTGGAGCAATGAATCTGCTTTTCTTCTGCTGTATTTTTGAGCTCCTGGGGTTCAGGTTTTCTGCATTTCTCAGCACTTGCAGGAATCCAAAGCTGATTCCTTCACCCTCACTAGCTTAAAAAAGTCTTTAATTGAAGCATAAGGTTCTACAATGCCTCAGCCCAGCCCTGAGACTTGTCAATGTACGACACCCCACTGAAGTCAGAAGGAATCTTATCATGGACTTGCCTGAACTCCCATCAGCAAAAAGGACTACAGTAGTGCACGTAAGGTATGAGCAAAGTACTCTTTCATGACCCAAAGTAAATTCTGTAGTTTTGCCATTGATTCTCCAGGCAGTCTTGAAAAAGCAATATGCCTCACCTTGATGATGTGTAAACTGCAGATATCTTCGCACACCCAGTTTTGAAAAGGAATTTGACAACCATGTCATGAAAACTGGAGAGCAACCTTTGAGCTCTAGATCTGAAGGAGAATCTATTTTTGTCAGATGTGCCATATGACATGGAGGACTAATCCTGATTTTATTTCACAGAAGGCATTACACAGAGGCTGATCTCATCACAGCTTCAGGCAAGTCGTGGTGCTCCAGGCTGCCACGCATTTTGATTCCCTGTGCCATTCTGACGCAAGCAGAGAAGGATGCACCCAGAAAAAAAGGAAAAAAAAAAATCATCTTCTCCTTCCTTTTAATGATGCCAAATGTGAATGGTGCAATAAAGTACATGCGTAGCCACATTAGCTTCTTTCCAAAATGAGGTGCACAGAAATCGAGAAGTGCCCATCACGCAGTATGAATATGCAAGTAGTCATTACAAGAACCATGCTCCCAAATGTGGCAGCGAAGCTTTGGAGGTCTGACGAAGATGATTTCATGCCATCTGCCACCTGCTTCTGAAGGATAATGGCTGGCTGGTGTGTATGAGGCTTGTTCTAAATGTTATCATACTGTCTTCTTTCTTAAATTATGTGGCTAAAATGAGCCTGTCTTTGTTTTATTTCAATTGACACCAGATGCAGGGACTTGGATTTGGGCTTTCTGTTTTGCAAACACAGGCTTGGCAAAGAGAAAGGAGGAATGATAGTCAAAGCAGCTCCGATAACAGAAGAAACCCGTCTGGTAAGCCTTCACTTAAATTTCATGTGTAAGAAAAAGAAACAAGAAAACAACACAGGATTTGACATCGCCCTGACTGACATTAAAGGAACAAGGAATTATGTTGTTTCAGACCTTTTTCTAGTTCTATTGCTGCTAATAATATTGATCATCATTTAAAAAATCCAGACCTAAAATACATTCTCTGTATTGAACTGGCACACTGAGAAAGTTTACAAATTGTGATATCGAAAATTTCTAGTAGTTACAACAATCAATAGATTTGAAGTTTTTTATCTCAGCCTTTAATTCTCTTTTACATTACCCTAATACCTTAACCTTTTTTTTTTTTTCTTTATTTTTTGTTTAACCAATACTCACAGTAAAGAGGGACGAATTTGGTAATGTCTGGCTTACCAAGAGAATCTGAGAGAGAAGTTCAGTCCTCAGCAAGGTAAGAATTGTTCCCTTCCTTTAACAAACATGCCATGGACTACTCTTCTCCAAATGTCACAATTTTTAAATCAGTATTAGCCTCATCATTATCATCTAATCTTGAAGCAGATTTATAGGAAAGAAATAAAGAGTAATTCTCTAGCTATGTTTTGTCCCATATAGGATAAAGGCAGTATTTTGTTTATGAGCTCCTCTGATGTTGTCTTTTTTCTCTGTAAGCCTGCAATGAGGCACCACTGTGGTAAACTGACCCTTTCCTTCTTGCTTCCCCTTATTGGAAAAATGTTGACTTTTTTTTTTTTCCAATGTATCTAGAAGATGACGTAACACTTTGTTCTTTTAAACAGCATAAGGTAAGAAAAAATGCAGTATAAAAGGTTTTACCATGCCACAATGCCCCAGTGTTAGAGCATTGTACACAGAATGGAACTTTGCTTATTTTTGCTTCAAGGAAAAAAAGCCCAGCACATCATGTTCTGTACACATAGGACATGGCCTGTTCATATACTACAAATGGAATGCTGCTTCTTCTAAAATACATTTGGCAAGACTGACACATTTCTTCTCCCCTCACTCTCTGTCAGGGGGCACAGGGAGTGGGATGCAAGTCAAGGTGACCCTGTATCCTCACCAACAGAGATGTCTCGTGGCATCCTGAGACAAGAAGTGGAGATAAGGAACTGTGAAGGAATGAATCAGACCCAGGATCTATCCACGCATCCCATCAGGATGAAGAAGAGACGGAGCTGGAGGAAAGTCATGGCATCATCTGAGGGATGACTCCAGGAGATGAGGGCTCAGGTTCACTCAGGAGACAGGGCTGGAGAACAGGATCTTGTGGTGCCAGTGGGGCAGGGACTTGTGTCCAGGACTGAAGTGAA
The DNA here is from genome assembly GCA_026261815.1 of Monarcha castaneiventris obscurior. NCBI lineage: Eukaryota > Metazoa > Chordata > Aves > Passeriformes > Monarchidae > Monarcha > Monarcha castaneiventris. Next base: position 25,473,379 of record JAMPIT010000893.1, on the reverse strand, counting down.
AAGAGACTCCTGCACCATGGCAGTGAGCAGATAGGGGACTTGGGTGATGGGCAGGGTCATTCAGGAGAGCTAATCCCATAAGTGCTTGGCAGAAAATCAGGCTTTGTTTTCCAAAGGTTGCTTCAGCTACAGCCAAGTGACAGTGGCAGTGCCACCGTGTGCTCTCCACAGTCTTCCCAGTGTGACCTATAGAAGGGTCCATGTCTCCTTTCTCATTTCCAGACCTAGGTCTCCCTCTGAGGTGAAAACTTCACATGCTAGAAAACCTAGCCCTTAGACAGACTATATCACACACAGACCAATTTCCTTTTCTACCTCAAACACTCATTTTCAAACACTCCTCTCCTTAAAAAGCAATAAACAAGACTGAGTTGAGATACCTATAGAAGTTAAATTCACCTTAAAATCAGTGTAGGGCATTGTAGGGCATTTCAGAGATGTCAATCCCAGACTGTGTTGTACTACATATTAATATGAGAGGTGGAAACTATCATGAGAGGAGGAAAGGAAAAATTAAGGATATTTTGCTCTTTTTATTTTTTCTTTCCTGAAGGAACTTAAAAAAGCAAATAAAGAACTGCAGAAAATATCTGTATAATTCTGTTATATGCACTGTATACAGAGCCTAACCATTAATGTAGCAGACTTCATGGACTCTAATAAAGAGGAAATTACCCTATATTTCAGCACTGTGTTCGCAGAGTTCCTCCTCATGTTTACAATCAGTGGGTAGCTATTGAACTCACAAAGCTTTTTCTCCCCTCTGCCTAGCAGTTTGCCATAGTGAGGCACATTACTATGGGATGTGCAAGTGAATTTAAAATAAGCAGCATTTCTCTTAAATGCTTGCAATTTTCTGGTTCCTCATCCCCTAGCAAATGCCTCATTGTGTTCGGCTCATATCTGCACATTTTTCCATACAGCTGTTTTTGTATTATTTTTATTATTTTTGCTTTCCAAGATTAGGTTGTTTTTTTGTTGTTGCAGTTGTTGTTTTTTTTTTTTTGGGGGGGGGGGTTGGGGGGTTTTTGTTGGTTTTTTTTTTTCCAGAGTGGCTTTAACTATAGACATAGATTATCCTGATGTATAAAAATGAGCTTCTCCGTAAGTTCAAAGTCATTTGTAAATAAGGGAGATGTGGCATTTCCCCCATAGCTGCTACTATAGCCTTACAAATCTCGTAAGATCAAGATAGATCCCTGGCCTAAACATCAAGAAAAAGTCCCATCTTTTCAGAGGAATAAAAGTTCATTTTCTCAATCACCCAAAATTAAAATTGTAAAGGAAACCTCCAGCTTTCCTCTGGAACAAAAAGTAGCAAGGATATTAAATGTGTATATTGTGAGCTACATAACTATATATATAAAATAAATATATACACATACATACAAGCATATATATTTCTCTTGTTGCTACTTCTGCTACAACAGAAAGGCCACCTAGATATAATTAAGGTCACAGGTTTAAGTACCATCTGAGGAACAGCAAAGTGCAAAATAACACCACGTAATAAGTCAGTCGGAAGTTGTGTAGAAGAAGAAAAGGGAGGGGAAAAGGTGGCCTTTAAAGACACAGACACAGAGAAAGGCAGAATTTCTTACTAGTGAATTTTGACTTCTACAGTATTTTAGTTTCCAAAATTTCCATAAAACAGAATGGCGCTTGAATGGATGGGAAACTAATATTAAAAGAAAATTAAAAAAAAAAGTTGAAGATGAACCGAAACCAATACCTAACCATGGAAGCACAACTATTTTTATCTCTTTGTGGAGGAAAATGTCCATTCTCTGGAGTGGCATTTGAAAAGTGCCTCAGAGACACACCCCCATTAGACACATCATATAAAGCAGAGGAGATGTATGTGAAGACAAACTTTCAGTTATGGTTTGCTTTAAAGCACAGCAAAGCTCAATTGATCTTCAGTCTGAAATTTGCTTAATGGCTTATGTGTCTCATTTTCAACCCCTAGTAATATTTACTTTCACATTCAGAAACTCCTGCCTTCTTCCCATCATATCTCTCTGCTCTCTCCCCTCCCCTCCCAATAAGGTTATTTGGAACTATTCACAGATCTCTTACTTCTTCTGTGTTAAAGTCTGTTTCCTAAAGGCCCACTCTTGCCTAGTGGATATGTACTTTAATTAAAAGCAATATATCTTTCTTTTTTTCTTTCATTCTAATCTCTATCTATAGGTTTGTCCTTGGAGTTTCCATTATTCAGGGCAAGGTGAATGGAGTTCACTTGTTTGCCTGGGATATATCCAGTAAATTTAAGACACTAAACAAAATAAATATAGGGAACTTTAATTGTTTTTATTGTTAGTTTAGTGTAAGCCCTGAAATATGACACTCACCAAGAGGAGAAACAAAGGGGTAAGAATTCTTTAAAAATTGTCCCCAAGGCTGCTTAATTTTTGCCTTAACTAAGAACAGGACAGTCTTCCTAAAATTGGAAACTGCCTAGGTGAAGTCAATGCCAAAGTTGCTATTGGCTTCAAAGGAATCATGGTTTCACCTTTTATCTTAAAATGTAAGCTCCTCTGCTACTGTAAATCAGCCTCACTCCTCTAACTCGAAATCAATAGAGGTCTTCTGATTCACACTGCTTCCACGTACCCCTGTATTCCCACTGGCTGTGACATGAATCAGGGCACTTTCCCCCAACTTTTCACTGGGGCAGTTAAGTCCTTCTGTGTCAGAGCACTCTCGGTGATAAGGAAGCACTTCATGACACATCTGTTCATTCCTCACTCTAACACCGGTGGCACATCCTCAGGAGAGAAGAATATAGCATTTTCCAGGTGGAGAAGCCTGTTTTTTGGTCTTCTGTTTTTACTGAAGGACATTGTCGGGCAAGTCGAAGCAATCAGGGCGGGGAGGTAAGAAAGAAGAGATGGAACACCAGGATGAGTTCAAGCTTCAGGACCTAAACTACGAGATAGCTGAAGGCATAGCCTGACAACATTTAGCAACTGGTTGGGAATGATGAAAGTTATTATTCTCAGTAGGAGGAATAATGTTTACTTGTAGATAGCCCTGGACTTCTTGGAAAACATCCAGTGCCATAGCTGGAGACAGGGGAAGTGTGCACCAAAATCTTCCAAGTAAGTTGCTTAAATGTTTGGACTCCATGTTCAAGGAGCTAAATAAGCAGCCTAATCTTCTGCAATGAGCGCTGGTGTGCTGGTTTTGGCTGGTGTAAAGTGAATTTTCTTCATAGTGGCTGGTGTGGGGCTGTGCTTTGGGTTTGTGCTGAACACAGGGCTGATAACACAGAGATGATTTTGTTATTGCTGAGCATGTGTTGATAACACAGAGCCAAAGCCTTTGCTGCTCCCTGTACAGCCAGGCTGAGGAGGGGGCTGGGGGAGGTTGGGAGGTTGGGAGGAGACACAGCCAGGACAGGTGATCCCAACTGACCAAAGAGATGTTCCAGACCATGTGACATCATGCTCAGTGTATAAAGTGGTGGGAAGAAGGAGGAAGGGGGAATATTTGGAATTATGGTGTTTGTCTTCCCAAGCAACCGTTCCACATGATGGGGCCCTGCTCTCCTGGAGATGGCTGAACACCTGCCTGCCAACTGAAGCAGTGAATTAATTCCTAGTAATTATTTTTCTTTGCTTGTCTGAACAGCTCCTGCTTTACCTATTAAGCTGTATTTATCCCAACCCATGAGTTTTCTCACTTTCACCCTTCTGGTTCTCCCCCAGATCCTGCAGATGTGGGAGTGAGTGAGAGGCTGTGTGGGGCTGGGGGCTGGCTGGGGTTAAACCATGACAGCTGAGTACTCAGGATCTTTTCAAGGCAGCACATTTATTTAGGTGTTCCAATTTGGGTTGAAAAGACCACCTCCAGGCCACCAGAGAGGAACAAGTGCCCGAGTTTCAAAATGAAACAGAGGATGGGTTGGTGCCTGTAAATGATAGTGAGCCACAGGATACAATGTCTTATTTAGAAGATTCATCTTTTCAGTACGCAGAGCACCAGCAGGAATGTTAACAGCCTGTCCTTCATTCTGCCAATTAATGGAGGTGCTCTTTGAGCAGCAGAAGTATCGCTGTGCAGCTCCCTGGTTTTTCTCAGAGTTGGACACTGCTGAGACAAGCCGAGTGTTTAAACAGATCCCTAATGTAACTGCAAATATTGCCACTTCCCCCTGTGGAACTGAATTTACTTGTATTATGCCTTTTTTTTCCCCCAACTACTGCAGTGCCAATAGACCCAAACTAAGAACGGGATCTGAACTCTGACTCTGAAAAGGAAATGATCCTACCAGATGGGCTGACAATTTAAATAGTCAGAATAGACAAATGAATACTGTCAGTCCTATTAGACAAGTGGGGAACTCATTAAATATTGTGCCCTAGATTATACAGTTATTTAGGGGTAGAAATATGGGTTGAACCTAGATCTCCTCTTTCCAAGCTGAGTGCATTAGCCACTGTGTGTAATAAGGCCAGAAAGGGCAATTTTAAGCAGGAAAGAAAAGGAATCAAGGGAGCAAGTAGCAGAGTTGTTAATGTAGCTGTGGTTTTGCATATGTGTGAAAAAGGAGAGCAAGGGTCATTCTGCAGAGACATAAAAAGAAAAGAATAAAGATTGGAAAGTGACTCAGGAAATAACTCTGCAAAAAGATGGAGCAATTAGCCTTTTCTTATTTTCTTTCTTTGCATTATTCCTCTAAACTTTATTGATTTTTTTAACCATGTAGATACAACATTTTATTTTTTGTTTTATTATAGCATTCACCATCTCTTCAAATTCCAATTGATCTGGCTTTTGCTTTAATCATCCAATTAATACAGCTCCAGAAAAACTCAAGGGAGATGTTCCTAATGCTGAGAACAAAAAACCATACAGGCAGAGCAGTGCTTATGACCCTGTTGGAGGCTTTTTGATTATGCCTAACTACTGTGATCAATACTTCAGGACTTTTAAAAACATGCATATTGGGTGAAATGTAAATGGTGATTTTATTTTTCTTTTTTTCTCAGCAGGTCTTATTTAAAAGCAATTTGCTCCATTCTACCTGAGTCACACAAATGCAAATTTCAAATGCTTTCTTCTGCATCACAAGTAATGAGAAGAACATTTAGCCGTAAATAAAGCACGGGTATATGGGTGCATATGTGCATGCAGAGGACATGAAAGGGATGTCGTGGGTTATTCCTCTGCTATCAGGAGAGGAGCCTTGCACCCTGGCAGGACTCAGGTGCTCTGTAATTCTCCATGTTAGAGCAAGAGTCCTTGCATGCATTACAGGCACTAAGACAAAGCTGAAAAATCATCTGTGAATAAAGGTGGTGAGCATGTTTAGGTTTTCCTTGCAGCTCAAATGGAGCTGTATTCCACACTCCTTCCCCTCCTGCCACCATTTTTGTGGGATGCAATGTCACAAAGCCCATGGTTTGAGTTTACACACCATGTCACTACTCAGAGGTGAACCCTGAGTCATGTCTCAAGGGATACAACTCCTTCCTCCTTGCCCAAATATCAGAGGGAGCTTGTAGGTGTCCTTTCCTTCAATGCTACAGCTTTAGCAGTGATTATCTCTCCCATTTTGTTTTATTTTACATCTCTACATGTCAGCTGTGACATACTGAGCTGTCAGCCCCAGCTCGTGATGGTAGAACTGTGTAATTGTTCATGGAGGATACTTCCAAGTGTCTCTTTAAAATTATTTTTTTTTCTTTTTAGCAGAAACAGAGGCTGCCATGAAGAATAAATGTGATTCTTCTTGCTTGATCATTTGGCAAAACTGCAGGCCAGAAAAATGGTAAAAACCAATTTACTGTGTCCTAAACCAGACTACAATCGTCCTTTGATAGAAACTATGTTATATACAGAGAGACTTAATTTTTTAATACACTAGAAACCTGAAGGGAATTTAAACACTTTTCTCTAGCAAAGGACCATTTAGTCCCATGTCCTGTCTGCAGCTATGACCAGAAGCAGATGTCTGTGTCTGAGGTTAGGAACAGGACAAGCATATAAAGACATATAGAAAAGGCACACATCAGAACAGGGGAAACACACTCATCTCTGGAGACTCTCCGAGCTTCCAACAGCTTGCAGATCAGCTCTGCTGAGATAGAAATGTCTCTTAGACTCTACAAGGTGAAGTGCCAGGTCCTGCACTCCAGTCATAACAACCACAGACAATGCTAAACCTGAATGATGGAAAAGGACCTCAGCATGTTGGTTGGCAGAGGATGAACATGAGCTAATACGTGTCCAGGTGGCCAAGAAGGCCAAAGGCACCTGGTTTGTGTCAACAAAGGTGTGGCCAGCAGGATCAGGACAGTGACTGTCACCCTGTACTGGGCACTGGTGAGGCCACAACTCAGATCCTGGAGTCAGTCCTGGGCCCTTCACAATAAGAAAGACATTGAGGGGCTGGAGCATGTCCAGAGAAGGGATACAGGAAGCTGGTGAGGGGTCTGGAGGACTCCAGTGAGGAGTTTCTGAGGGAGCTGGAGGTGTTTAGCTTGGAGAAAATGAGGATCAGGGAGGACCTTCTCACTGTCTACAACTCCCTGAAAAGAGGGTGGAGCCAGGTGGAAGTCAGTCTCTTTTCCAAATAACAAAAGAACAGGATGAGAGGAAACAGGCTCAAGCTGTACCAAGAGGAGGTTTAGACTAGATATTAGGAAAAATTTCTTCACCAAAAGGTCAGACATTGGAACAGGCGGCCCGGGAAGTGATGAACCATCCCCGAATGGATCCAAGGACATACAGGGACATGGTTTAGTGCTGGACTCGGTAGCGTAAGGTTTACCGTGGGACTTGATACCCTCTAAGGGTTTTTCCAACCTATTCTATTCTAATCTAGGCTGAGAGAATTGAGTTTCTTCAGCCTGGAAAAGAGAAGGCTTAGGAGAGATCTAATTGCAGCCTTCCAGAACTTAAAGAGAGTCTACAAGACAAATGGAGAGGGACTTTATGTAAGAGCATGTAGTGACAGATCAAAGGGGACTGGATTCAGACAAAGAGAATTGGTTTAGAATAGATATTAGGGAAAAAGTTCTTTACTGTGAGGGTGCTGAGGCACTGGTATAGGTTGCCCATGGAAATTGTGGCTGCCTCATCTCTGGAGATGTTCAAGGCCAGGCTGGATGGGGCTCAGACCAATTTGATGAAAGGTGTCCCTGTCTCCATGTCCAATCACCTGTGAGGGTGGTTGGAAATAGCTGTCCTTTAAGGTCGCTTCCAACCCAAACCATTCTATGATTCTATGATTCTATGATTCTATGATTCTATTTCTTCATTTTTCTTAATATTTTAAGGACCTAATCTCCATGAGTACATTCAGATTCCCTGAGAACTCCTGATAACTCCTGGTACACACTAGCCTTCTGTTGCAAAGCAATATCAAAGTAATCTCTAGAGAGCTTCTTTTTGATTGTTGCAAAGTTGCAGCTCGCCATCTTCGATGGATGCTCTCTCTGGCCAACTTCTGAAAAGACTGTCTAAATTTTTCTTATTGTATTACTTATAACCTACTGACCTAAAGGTTACAGTGACATCTTCTTTATGGAATAAAGATTATCTCCAAGCCTTTCTCTCACAGATTTGCCAGTCTTTTAGGTTCCAAACTCTACAGCTCTTGGTGAGGAGCTACCTGAAAATGCCTGGTCTGGGTTTGCATGCCAGCACACCCTGGCACAGACACTGCACAGGCTATTTGTGAGCCACTTATGTGGGTGGCTGCAGCAGGACAAAGCCCATCAGACACTCAGCTGCTGCCTTTCCTAGAGGTGCAGATGCAGCCAACAGATTTCCTCTTGCCTCCCCTCCACCTCAGAGAAGCCAGTTTTACAGCAAGCTTGATGCCAGTTTGGTGCCTAAAGAATGATTTCCACCACCAGGAGTTGCCAGGCTGTAGGTGAGTGAATAGCAGCCCTGTGCCAATTTCCCCTCTATCATAAGAAATCACCACTTGTTTACTTGACAGAGCTACAAGTGTAAACAGCTGTACATTTCAGTGCATACAAGATGTTACAAGTGTAAAACAGCAGCCATGCATATTATGTGTTTCAGGGCTCTACAGGTTCACTCCTGCTTTCCATCAGAACACAGAGAGCGTAATGTGATTTGCAGGGAGAGAAGGACGCCTTTGCTCAGTTGAAATGTGGCGAGCACACGCAGGCAGGGAAGAAGGGATCTGCTGAGTTTTCCACTGGTCGTGCAGCTCCAGAGCCAGGGACTTAGCTGGTGGTCAGCAGCAATGTTACTGTCACAGTGTCACCTGTCAAATTGTCTCTGCAGGAATAATGGTGACTGGATGCCCTGATGATTAGTGCTTGGTTAAAGCCTAAAGGTTGCAGGCATAAAGAGTCTGAGCTCACAGCCAGGTTTCCTCCCCCCATGTAACGGCACTTAGTCCAGGGAAATCACTCCTGACTGGCACCACAGGCTAAAGAATCTGTCTGAAGGGGTGGGAATGAAATGTGGCAGTGACAGAGTGCTGAAACATCACCTGTTTTCCACGTGAGATGCTGTTCTTTGTGAATAATAACAATCTGCATTCAGGTGATACTAGATTCTCCTGATTAATTAAGGATCTATAGTGCTTCTAACTAAAGCACACAAAAACCCCCTACCTACTGACTTGGTAAGATTTTGCTTTTTAGAGGTCAGGCTAATGGCAAAGAGAACTGTGGTTACAGATCAAGAGGGATCCAGGTAAGGACAAAGGGTCACTTGGAATATCTGGTTATACGTGCATGTGCTGATGAGAAGCAACAGGAGAGAAGCCTCAGAAAAAGTATCCTTTGATCCACAATACTTGTTGCCCAAAATATAAGCAAAACCAGAAAATCATACAATAAAATTCAAAGAAATATGTGCATTTCTAAGCAAATAGATATTTACTTTTAATTAGAACAATTGGAAGAGGGAACAAAAAAAAAAAAAAAGAAAAAAAGAGGTGTCCATCAAGACCAGGACCTTGCCTCTGGGGTTGCTCAGTAATACATGCTTTGAAATCAATGCCTGGAGCCAGTGATATTTTTTCTCATTGTGACCACATCTCTTTTGATGCTCAGCAAATTGCTTCTTCACCTGGTGATTACAGCCAGACCTGTCCTTCAAAAATTCACCTTTATGAAACTCATATTTTTTCACCCTGCCTTCAAAAAGAATGTTGAATTACAGGAATAGTGGAAATCAGTTTGTTTCCCCTCATTTCTCAGAAGTATCACTCATTTACGACCAACCATTTCTCAGTTCTTATGAAGTCCAAATTGCAAATCAATGCAGGAAAAAAAATACAGCAATGGAAGCCTATAATGAGTCTCTAAAAGTCCTCTGTCTATGAAGTCTCATCTTTGCAAATGTCAACCACGACACTTAAAACATGGACAGAAGAGAAAACAACTGCCTCACCTCCTTGTTCTCACTCACTGTAACTTTGTGCCATATAGAAAAGTTCAGAACACTTCACTGTCTTTCCATCTATCATTTTCCAAAACTATTTCCTCTACTTCTTGCTTCTTTTTACAATTTTCACCTTTGTAATGACATTCTGGGTGATCCACCATTGCACTTCTAAACTTCACCTTGCTTCTTTCTGACCAAGTCCTGTTAATCATACCCAATCTAATAATAGCAGTGTTAATAACACCTTCTGATACAATATCCTCCTCCACAGGCCTTCTATGTTCTTCGGATGGCTAATGTCTTGTTAAAACTTTTTTTACTTATTAATTTTGTCTGTGACAGAGCTTGATTAGCTTCTAAATTACCCTGTTCCTATTTTTAGTGCACTATGCCCCTACCCTTCACACACAGTTTAATCCCAAAGTATTAATTCGTCTCTATATAATGCTGACTTGTCTTTCTCCAGGTATCCTAAATCTTCCTGTTTTCATTTGAGGTCCATCTACCTTTGTTTTAACTCTTATTACCTTTCTCATTACTTTTACTGCTCTCTGTTCTCCATTGACGGGCACAATTGCTTTGCAACAGCCACGGGTAGTGCTGGGGAGGTGAAGGGTCAGGTTCACTCTCTGAAAGAACTCACCTCACGTCCCGCTTAAATTAGCAATTGCAATAATACACCGAGTCGGGAGACGGCAGGAGGGGGGATCTTTATGTCTCTAATCACTCTGGGGTAAGTTGTGAACTCAGCTGTCTGCAGAAGTAAGAGTCGGGAGAAACATCTCTTTGCTGCCACTTTGCACACTGAGACTTGTCAGACCCTGTCTCAGAAGAAGGAGTGGGGAGGGCAGGGACAGCCACTCAGCCAAGTGGCCCCATCGTGGTGAGCAGGATGCTCGTCCTGAGGTAATCACAACACAGCTGTGAGGAGAGGTGGTCAGGACACTCCAGCTGCAGAGCATCAAACCACTGTAGGTTTTTCCCAACAGCGTGATCTTTTATCTGTTCAAACCTATACAAGATTAGATTCTCTCTTCCTGTGCATTTCTTGCAATACTGTTTGAATGGTTTTAATGGTCAAAAATTAATGTCGTGGCTCTTCAAATGGGATCAACTGGTCAGGAGGGAAGAAAGGATGGAGGAAAAACAAGGAAGAAGAAGAAGGAAAAAGATACTAGGAAACCTAGGACAGTCTTGATCTCCCTCCTGCCCCTTAAATTCCACAAATGTCCATGGGACCCCAAGAAGTTGGTAAGATTGGACTGACAGCAGCACTTGAGCCAGCATTGATAATGGGTCTGTAAACCTATCAGATTTATGATCAGATCTGCCCAATTCTGGCAGAGCATCAGAGGAAGTCTGACCACATGGCCTATGCTGGCAATTTCCTTCCTCCAAAACTCTGCAAATAAAGATATATAGGACACCCGAGTCAGATTTTCCTCTGGAGTTCATTTCTTACAGAAATTAATCAGACATCAAGCTGAGCTACTTTTGAAATTTAGTGTAGCGTGAATCTTGTCATTTTTAAGTCTTACTAGTACAGCTGCAGGATGCTCTGTAGTCTCTGCAGATCCTGCCAAACCACCACAAACCCATCACCAAATGCTTCCTCCAGTCTAACACCCTTGAGAAAGAGATGATTAGTCATTTTAAACAGTTGTTCCTTTTTGGACTGGTGCTGAATGAATAATATTTTCTTGCTTTGAATGTGTTCCTTACTGAAAAATATAGAGAGATATCAGATGTTTAATATGTGATACATAAGATTTCAATGTAAAATGTTGATGTGGGAATCTAATAAAATATGTAATGAGAGGTCCTCTGCTGGTTTTGTCTGGGGTAAAGTTAATAACCTTTTTTTACAGTACTTTGGGGCTGTATTTCGGATTTGTGCTGGAAACAAGGATGATAATACAGAGATGATGTCGTTAAGCTGAGCAGGACTTCCACAGAGTCAAGGCCTTTTCTGCTCCCCACCCCACCAGCCAGGGGGTGCACAAGGAGTCCAGGAGAGGGCACAGCTGGAACAGCTGACCACAACTGACCACAGGGATATTCTAGACCATACAATGTCACGCTCAGCACATAAAGCTAAGGGAAGAAGAAGAAAGGGAGGAGTCCCAAGTCACCACTGCGTGTGATGGAGCCCTGCTCTCCTGGGTATGGAATGGCTGAACACCTTCCTTCCACTGGGAGTTGGTGGAGCAGTTCCTTGTTTTGCTTTGCTTATGTATGTGACTTTTTGCTTTACCTGTTAAACTGTCTTTATCTCAACCCACCAATTTTCTCAGTTTTGCCCTTCTGATTCTCTCTCCCAGCCCTGTGGGGCAGAGTGCAGGCGCTTAGATGCTGACTGGAGTTAAACCAAACAGATCCAAAGCAGGAAAAGAGGGAGATCTGGTTGTACCTTGCCACCTGTAATGAGAACAGAGGGGGACAAGAGGCTGGGATGAAAAAAGGACATGACAGAGCACAGAAGGCCGAATGACTTATACTCAGAGCTCTTGGGCTATTTTGTTGGACCTGGGCAGCCCACCTGCACAGTTTCCATCCTCGTTTCTTTAGCAGGGCTGTTCTGAGCCCACCCACATTGCTGAAGCACTGATAATATATGCCCAAATCTCTTTGCAACATTTGATGTGTTGTGTCAGGAGACATCTGGCTGGTCATAAGCATATCCTTCATAGTTTTTTTCTTCTCTGCATGACAGCTGCTCTTCACATCCAGCAGACTTCATTTCACCTGCAAAGAGGGCGTCTGATGCACAGCAGCTGCCAAAAGTTTCTTAAGAGCAGCACTCTTAGGAAGACCTTCTGTATTCCCTACAATATACCCATCCAGAAAATGCTGTGGCACTTCCATCCATTCTCCGTTCCTTCAGTACTTGGGCATGAACAGGGACTGTTGTTTTTCCATCCTCTTCATCAGGATAGGAGAGCAGATCCTTGTCTCCAGTGTACTATGGCACAGTAGAACAGAGGTATGAAGCACCTCAGCACCAATGATATAATGCCCTGGAAAATACATGTGATTGCCTTCAAGTGCTGAGGCAAAAAGATCAAGATAACCTATCAAGATAGCCTAGCAACCTCTCTCTTCCATGTCAGCCACAGGGTCCTCTGCCATGGGCTGCCTGTTTGGCTGACCTCCATTCCTGTGGAATAAAATAGCTTCAAAACTTTGGGGTAGAATGTGCTAAAGTGATTTTGTCTTCTTCCTCTACACTGCATCTGATGCATTGGTCATTTGCATTAATGCTATTGTAATTGCTTTATTGAATATGCTGGCAGAATATACTCATTCCAGGTATATTGAAGACATGGGGTTGATGGCTTGACCTTGCAGCTCCTTGCTGGAATGTAACTCCAGCGTGCAGAAGGAAGGCAATGAGTTCCCCTCCTAAGAGGTGCATAATCAGTATCCAAAATGAGTCTCCCGTAGACATTTTGCTTAACAACAAATTTAATGGAAAGGCTCCTTGTAACACAAAGGGAGATGAGCCACACATTCTACAGCTTTGATAATCAAATCATTATTTTTGTAGCCTTAAGGGATATCTGCTTACAGCAGAATTCAACATATAGTTTAATTTCCTTATCTGATCTTTCTCTGCACATGAATAGCTCCTATTTCTTGCCCTATTTCAAGTTTCCTTACATAATTCAAATGGCATCACAAAGTATGTATGTGTGTTTTTGTACTGATGATATTGACAACTGACTAAAAGAAGGTTTTATTTCTCTGTTCTTCTTGTCCCTTTCCCAGTCCCGCTATTCAAGCTGCAGCTCAAAAGGATTTATTTTTGATGATCTTAATTCTGCGCCAGTGTGATTATTATTAGTGTTTTAAATTCTAACCTCTGATCCCTTTCATCTCTTTTATTGTTGTGCTTTTTCTAATCCCTAAGTCTTATAAAGTGCTTCTCATCTGTACATCTTAAAATGCTTTACAAAGGAGACTGGAGACACTATTCTTACTTGACATGCTGGGGACTAAGGCACAGAGGAGTGAAGGGTCATATGTAAAAATGCTAGAGGAAAACTAGTGTTGAAATAAATTCCAGTTTTTCCCCAAGAGTTTTCCCTCTCTAGTGTACTGCGCTGCTTTCCTTACAGGATTTGAACAAAAATATCAAAATTATTAAAATTGTAATAAAACTCTTCCTTTCTTTTTCTCATTTATTGTCTCCCAATCTTTTTGGTTTTTTCCTCTTTTCCATGTTTTTTTAATGTAACTACCTGTTTTAATACTTTTTTAAGGAAGTACAAATGCAAAAGAAAAATTCCAATCCAATTAGCACCTCTCATTATTAGTGGTTTTGCAAGTGCATGTAGGTTTAAAATGCATGGACAGTCCTGCCAGCTAATGTCTGCTGCTCCAGAGAATCAGATTTTCTGCTGTTCCCAGGTTAGGAATGTAAAGAAATTGCACAAAATGAATCCCAAACATAAATGTGGCTAAGTGTGATAGCATGGGTGACAACAACTTGATAATGTAGAGCTCATAATGAGACACATATATATGGTCTTATCACCCCAAACAGCTCTACCCTGCTGATTCGGGTAAAAAAACCCCACATCAACAACAAGTAAAAAAAAAAAAAAACTTTTCGACCATCTCAGCGCTCTCATGCTCATTACACCGACCTGTCAGAAATGACAACTTGGCCAAGCCCAGTTATACCATGCTGACAAGGTGCTGTATATGCTTTTCTGCAATAATGTCAGCTTTAAGGTGCAATGTACTTAAAGAAGCTCATTTCTATGATTGGTCCAAAAAGAGCCATTTGCCCTGTTGGTGGGGTGAGCAATACCTTAGTTTCCTTTAAATCAGGAGTAATTTTCACAGAGACTGTTTTTGGAAAATTAGCTTAAAGTAGTGGAACTTTCATTTTTCTTTTTTGTTAAGAGTCTGATTACTGGACAATTGCCTGATGATTTTCTTTTAGTATCTAAAACAGCAATGATATTATCTCTAATATCTGACATATTTCAGAAATATCCTAAATGCGGCCAAATAAAATTGCGTTCAGGGACATATGCTGGCAATCCACTATAAATAAGGAGATATAATATAAACATGACAATCTAAAGGGCAATGATGCAATAAATGTAAATTACAATACCAGGAGGACGAAAGAAAACGAATCCTCGGCTCCATTTGCAGAACCACAACGACAGAATTTTAGGGGAATGGAATTGTGTTAAGGACAGAGCACCGTGAAGCTGGAAAGGGAATATGTCATGTTCTGAACAGGTGCAATGGGAGGTGGAAATGACAAGCAGCGGTTTATAAGCCCTAATACTGGCTGTGCACAAAGGCTAGGCACACCAATCCACAGCAACATGAGTGCCAGGAAAGCAGCGAGCCACTGTGATCATGGACTTACTGGAGTACAGGGGTTTTAACTCATGCTGCAAAGAGAATTCTCTTTGGCTGTTCTGATAGCCCCTGAAGGGTTCAATTTCTGATCTCAAGCACCTAGATTCTATGTTTATAAATAACGATGTGTATTTAATAATACCTAATTACCTAATCTTCCCCTTTGTTTATGCTGTATTACTGTATTTCCACTTGGATTGGGAATTATGTCAAACACCATTCCCTGTGCTAAAGTGTCCACCCACCTAGTCAGCAAGAGACTCAGGTACATATGACCCTAGTGCAAACCCAACCTCTACACAGTATAGAATACCCGGAATTAGTTTTTCTAATAGACAAATGAGGCACGAGAATGATGCACTGCCTGATGCCATATCTCCCTCTGCTGGTAAGGTTACTGACTGCTGAACGTGTTAATCCTTCAACAAAAGATTTTCAAGGTTTCAATTTTCAGACTAAAAGGTCATAGGTTTGATTCATGGCATGGGGGTATTACATAGACCAACATCCACTTCCTTCATCTTCAGCACAGAAATTGTCATTGGAACCCTGACCTCCCAGCAAAAGGCAGCAATGTGCCTTGTACCCACGAGGTGAAACAAAGGTCTAAGAGAAAAAAAGAAGAAGAAAAAAAAAAGGATGGAAATGCCAAAGCATGGTGCTGTTCAATGAGGGTGGCAATTCTCAGAGACTTGTGCATTACTGTAGACTCAGAGCTTCATCCGTCAATGGCTAAACCTTTGATCATTACTGTTTGCAAACACTGCAAAATGTTTTAATAAATGCAAGGATGTGTTAATGAGGTATTTACAACCTTTTAGGATTAAATATCTAAGCAGGAAATTTGTCAACTAGCAGTTTTGCTTGAGTTACTGGAATTTATTTTGGCCTGATTCAAATGTAGAGAAGAACTCATGACTTTTCATCTATCATTTTTTTACTTTTATTTTCCATTAGAACAAATATGTAATTAAATAAGTAAATAGAAAGAAAAATTCAACCAGCTGTCAGTGCACCAAGACACTTTTGTCACTGGAAATAGAGATGCCTGCTCCTTCATCATAAATGCCACTTCATGAGGACATGATCAGTTACTCAATCTTCAAACAGCACTGGAAGAAAAAGCTGAAAGACATTTTTCCCATAAATCTGTGTTTCTTGCATGCATGCAGTAATGCGAAGGTCAGTTCAAAATGGCTGTAAGAAGCAATTCTTACTCCTCAAAGACGTTCTTGGTAGGTGGACTAGATTTTTGAAACATCATCTCTCTTTGTATTTCTCATGTTGGGGGTGAAGATGCTAAGATAACAGAGGTCTTACTTTGCTTGCAACACCTTGAGAGATGCATTGAGAAGGAAGTTTTGTCCTGACAATTTAGCTTTCACTCAGAAATGCTCTAGCCATCCACATACAAAGGAGAAAAATAACAAAGTGACCACAAACTAGCCTGATGTCTTTTTCTTACATCACAGACTACGGAAAAACAACAGCAGCAGCAGCAACAACAACAACAAAATTCACAAAAACTGAACACAAAGAGATAAATTTCTAAAGTTGACAGATATGGTCAGTGTTATGTAACCATTTTAGTAACAGGACAGGTTTTAATGCTTAAAACCTCAGTTATGTAATTGCCCCAGCTTTTATTTGAAGTCTTAATTAACAGTAGAAAGACAAAACCCGAGGCACATAAAGAGCAATCAACTACTACATGAATGTTACTATTTTTCTGGATTGGCATCAGACCCTGAAATCTGTTTGGCAAATTGCTGCCTGGTCTATAATACATGAACTCACCTTACAAAGCATAATGAAGGAACTCCCAAATGCTGAACTGTGGTCTGTGGGAGAAGAAGCCCCTTCTGTAAGGAGCAGATGTCTGAAAATTATCCTTCAGCTTCAGGCAAGTTCTGTCATGTCAGACAGAGCACTTACTCACACAAATAGTCTCAACCCCTGTGGTGGGACTGTTTCTGTGGCTCGAAATCAATGGGTTTTATAATGTAGGTACCATTCCTGAAAACGGGAATCTGACTCAGGCAGCAGCTCAGAGCCCTGCTGGCATTGTTGCGGGGTTGCTCACACACAGTGCAGACTTGGGCATGCATGTGCAGGCAGGTGAACTGCAGGACAACTCGCACAAGCTGTCCCAGGAACAGAAAATGTCTGTCATCTCTCTTTTGCTGTCAAAATGGCTTCTCCTTCAGCACATTAGTCCAGCCTTGTTTTCCCCCTAACCTTTCCAAAATAGATCCTTCACAATTTTGTCCCCTGCATTAAGGGAAAAAAAAAAAAAAAAAACTCTTTGAAAACACCTGAAAATACACCTTGCTTTCCTTTTCCCAAAGTTAAATCACTTCTCTCCTCTGCTGCTAACCCTGCAAAACCCTCAGCAATGTTCAGGAGGCAGGACATGGATGGCTGTCGCCTATTTGGAGACGGCAACATCCTCTGCCTGGATCCAGGGACAAACACTCCTCAGCTCCTTGGGAAAAGGGGGATGGCAGCTTGCCGGTGTTCACACAGCGTGTTACGCTGCAGAGGGCTGAGGAGCAATCAGGAGCCGAGGTACAGTGGCAGCTCAGAGGGCTCGGGGTGGCCCAAGGGGTCTCTCCCTGCTCGGTGCCGGCTGCCCCGCAGCGCTCCCAGCCGCTCCCCGGCGCCCGCCGCTTTCCCGAACCGGCAGCGCCCGGAGCAGCCAGGGAGCCAAAATTCTCTGCCCTGCCTGGCTACAGGAGAGCCCTAGCACCGGGGAAGGTCCCTCAGCACTGTGATAAGTGTTGCTGGTGCAGGGAAATGGGAACAAAATACCCTCTGCCCGTCCCACGCTGGATGCAAAGAGGGACATAAATTGCTCTGTTTGAGAGCCAGTTTACCTGGCGTGGAGCAAACCCGGCCGAAGGAGGCACCTCACCCCTCTCAACACACTTTAATAAACACTAGGAGATGAGACATTGTTGCAATAACTCCGAAATTCGTTCCCCACCCCTCCAACCCGGATTGTCTGAATTCAGTCCTCACTCTGATACCTGGCTCTGTAAATGCAAGTCAGTGCTAGCTTCTGCTGTTGGGAAGGAAATCCTGCGTATTCAGCAGGTGGAAAGACCCTGGGCATGACACTGGCTTGCAGACATCCAGGACTCGCTCTATTAAGACGTATTTAATAAGAAAACTGGACTTCCCCCCCCCACCTTCAAAATAAAATTAAAAAAAAAAAAATCACGTAATGTTCGTGACTAATTAAATTCTCACTGTAGTCATGATTAATGTAACAAATAATTACAGCTTAGATCTAATATAGATACAACTAATTGTTCTGCCCACAGTGCATCCTGACTAACAATTAAACAGAGCTTCCAAAGCAACTGAGAGCAGATCTTAGGCTAACCTTTTGCCTTGTTGTGCTTTTGCTGCAGAAGGAATATACATGCCTACAGCTTTTGTATTCCCATTCACATCACTGGCAGTGACAGATTCTTCTCTTATTAGATGTTAGACAAGCTTATTCCTTTTAACTTCATGTGTTCCCACTTTGTGAGACTGTAGGGCAAATAAAAAAATAGGGAGACACAAAAAAGTAAAAGACTGCATCACCTCCGGATCCCTTGAGAGATTCCAGCCTGGAAAGCTCTCTTTCTCTCTCAGTACAGCTGGTTTGAAGGTTTTGAGTTGTCTTCAACCTGGCAGCGAAAGATGAGTCCTTTTTTATTATTGTTTTTTTCCCCAATATGTTTCTCTTAGCTGTTTTAATTGAAGAAAGCTGTGTTATGAAAATATACCTTCCATCCCTTTCTAAGTTAACTGTTGTAGAAGCCTGGATTTTATTGTTCAGAGTAGGAACACATCACATTTATTCAGTACCACACAGCCATCATTTCGATCCTCTTGTATGCAGTTTGAATCAACACCAAACAGCTCAGATGGATAAGCTAAAGAATACTTTCAAAGTTAAAAAAAAAAAAAAAAAAAAAGGAAAAATGAAAAGGAAAAAAAAATATTAAAAGTAAAATGGCTTTGAATCCTAACCACTTAAATCTGATGGTTCAGCAGCCAATAGCCTTAATAAGGCCAAGACTTCACTTCTGCTTTTGTGTTTCAGGAAAATAATTGAAACTAGCTGCTCATCTGGATAAAGCTTCCTGCTCATCCTTGGACATCATGTTTGAATATGGGGGAGTAATTTAAAAATGTGAGTAGTGATTTCATTTTGGTGTACATCATATTTTTTCTGTGTGTTATGCATTTGAAAGCTATGAATACTTGAGATAAAAAATTGTTAGGATTTTGTGCATTACCTATTTATGGACACTTAATGCTACAGTAATGTTGATAACAAGGTGCTGATAGCAATAATGAAAGAAGTGAACCTAATAACAATAATATATAGAACAGAAGATAGTGAGGTATGAGTTGTCATTTGAGTCAAATAGTGATAAATATTTCATGGGAAGGAAAACTTAGAGGAAAAACATTAAATCAGTCCAGTGACCTTTCTAGTTCTGAGATGTAATCTGTAAGAGTCTGATGTCCTGTTCAATATTCAAGGATTTTAAGGCAAGAAATGCTGATAATCCAAACCAACCAGGAATGAAAAGCAGTGTGAAAAGTCTAACAGGAATTTACTAGTCGGACCCAATTGTGACAATCATCTCAGGAAAGGCTGATTGTAGAAATATGTCAGATCTGTGCCCTGAGAAGGCAAACCCTTAGCTGATACACAATCTAACTTAATGAAATGAAGAAATGAACTTATTGAAAACCTGCTGAGGTAAACTATTATAGGGCAGCTTTTTTTTCTTTTTTTTTTTTTTTTTAACTTGGCTGCAGGAAAAGAGGCAATTACTTTTCTCAAAAATATTAATTACTGGAAATGATTTGTTCATTCCTGGTAGAAAGAGAGAAATGAGTTCTTTAGAGTGTGCATCTCTCACTGACTTCCAAGGGGCCATCTGGGTCAAATTTGTCCTTAAGTAACAAAATGACTTCCAACTTTAAGCTTTTCCTTCTACCTCTCATGGTTCATTTGAAGGTGTGCACTGATGCATTGCAGTTTTGTAGCAAACTCAAAGGCACTCTCCATGGCACCAGAGTAATATCCTCAGTGGAAACTTACTGAAAGGATTGCTACTTGAAGGATGGCCATGAGGCTTTGGAACTAGGTTTTATGAAGTTGATGAACATTCACTGAGGATTAGGCTGTACTCATCAAACAATCTCACTTTTTCTTCAAATTAAAGAGAGTGCTGCCATTTCCTCTCTTCTAAATCTAAGTGTTCACAGCAAAAAGAATGTTATAAATGTGCTTCCCTCCTCTCCTGCACTGCTCAAGCAACCTTTTTTCATTTCTGACTTCAGATTTTTTCTTACTTATTTTCTAAATCTATATGCCAAACAAAATGTTCCATTATGTAAGAAGCTTGAAATAAATTTGTTGAAATGTTGGTGTTTCCAAGGGAATCTGTAGTACAATGGAATTGATCAAGTCAGTGAAAAAAAGGGTCAGCTTTGCCATTTAGCTATGGAATGGCAATGTCTGCAGTGTGGGTGATTTTGACTCTCTGAAGCAATTCTCCTGTGCCAGTTCACAGGGATGATGTGCCCTCCTCCTTTCCCTGGCAGATAGAGAAGAGCCTGGGTCAGATCCCAGTAAGCATAAATTAGCCTTCTTCCGAAACTCATTGGAACAAAGCCAGTTTCTAGTAGATAAGTATCTGATCCCACCGACTATGATTTGACAACGAACCCCAGCCTCCATGGAAAATTTCAGCTTAGTCAGTGTGTGATAACCTGAATTACAGCAAGCAGGCTGTCAGATCTACTACCTTTTGTCTAATATCCACGAAGATTTATATCTCAAATGAGATACTACAACTTAGTGCACAAATGAAAATTGCTGCTAAAGCAATGCCTCAGGGTATGTAAGCACTGCAACTATTTTACTTTGTCTTTAAAGCCAAAAAACCCAGTGTGGATTGAGTTTTTAGAGTGCCCAGAATTTCACCAAATGTCCCTTGATGTAGGAAGCATCATCCATTCTTTACAGTTCATTTCCTATGAACTGAAAAGATTCCAGGAACATGAAAATGGGCATGAATTTGTAGACAGATGTAAGATAGATATGGAAGATAAATTTGCTTCCACATACTAGATTGTGACTGACAGTTTCTCTAGTCACTTATTTGTGGCAAGTCAATGGTTATAGCAAATCTTCTCTCGACAGGATCTGGCACCAGCTGCCTGTGGGTCTCAAACACATCACACAATAGCTCTGGCAGAACCCATGGCTGTAACATGCTGTCTGCAAGAGACTCTCTCCATCAACATTAGCCATGCATAGTTTCTTCTCCTAACTCTTTGTCCTCGAAAGAGCTATGACCTCCAAGCAAGAAATTCCCTGTGCTCCATTTATTTGAGTTCTCTTAGCTAATAATGGGGAATGTAGTGATCCATAGCCCTCAAAATGGACATAGAGAAGCAAGCCAAAAAGATTGGTCCTAGAATTCATACATTTATTTTTGCAGTGCATGGGGAACCCAAGACACCTTTCATTAAAGTTAATGGAAATGCTTCCTTCGACTTTGGCATGAACTGGAGCACATATTTAGGGAGCAGGGAAAGCTCTGATTTCAGACTTTCCCGTGCAAGAGATAAAGGTGTTTAAGGTTAAGCAATATGACCAGAGACTCATTGTGATCGACAGAGATTAGACTTTGCCTGCTTTGATTGTTCAAAAGCTGATATATATGATTCTGAGGCTACCTGAATGATTCACCTCACTTCAAGTATTTATGATGTTAATAATTATCTTAGGATCTCTTCGAATCACAGGGAGAAAAATTGGTTCTATTAAAGACCTACATTGAGAATTAATTTGGCACAAGAAGTACCTATTTCCCTCCACTGATATTAAAACCAGGGTAGATAACCAGTTTAGAATATAAACACATATAGTGTGATGGCTTCCATTGTACATTATATCTGAAAGCACACACTATGGGAGCATTAATGGTTGCAAGCTGACCATCACCTTAAGACTCTGAAAACTATGTCATCAAAGCAATAGTGAAAGAAAAGACAAAAAAAATAATCTATGTGTTCATGTGGATCTGATTGAGCGATTTCAGTGTATTATAATTCATTATTATGAAAAATTAAATATTCTTTAATTTTATAAATTGCTGCAAAACACCTACAAGCTTTTTTTTTTAGAAAGAGACCTTTTTCAAGATATACCACTCTTTCCTAAGCGATGAGTTATCTCAGAGTTTCCTATAACTGCTCCTTTCTCATTTCCAGTACCCAAACTTCCCAATTTATCCGCAAGACAGGCAGTGTGTTGCTTCCAGCAATTTCACCATGACTCTTTTCCTGAGAGACCACTTTTTGGTGTGATATTAGTTAGTTCAATCACCATTGCCTGTGCCTTTGCTACTAAATCAGTAAAGAGCGTCAATCACTGCCACTCATGATACTTCCATCAGTGTTATGGAGAATTAACATTCTGATACTCAACTAAAAATCAGAAACCTTCTTCCCACAGACTACTACACAGTCATCAGATTGGTACTTGATTACTTCCAGATATGGAACTTTGGAAGCAAGTGGGATCCTAATAAATTTTGCAGGACATTACAGTTGTTTCACTTTTTGACTTACTCATGAAGTGCAAGTCCTAGCTTCTTAAATTTGAATTTCCCTATGCCAAAGGTATGGTTGCAGTTTATCAAAATGATAGTGACTTCCATGGACCACTGAGTCAAGTTGTCTGCCTGTGCTTTTTCAGTTCTGATGCCCAAAACTCTTCTTTCTTTTAACTGAGACTCTTAAAACACTCTGGTACAAATTCTGGCCAGAAACCGACTATGGACAATAGGGTTTTTTCCATAAATTTTAGTGAACATTAGATCAGTCAGACATGGTGGGAATCATTTATCTCTTGGCTTCTACAGCTAGAGTTCAGTCTTAATTTGCTGTATAGTATCATTCTTTAAACACCAGGAAGAAACAGCTATTTGCAAATAGTGATTTTTCCATTCTTGATTTAAATCTAATAAAGGTAGGCTGAAGAAACTTCTGGACATGCTTGTAAGTCTTTACTGATCATAAATCAGGGCTTAGATGATTAGCTTACCTTAGGATTTAGACTTTTAAAAATATATGTGATGAATACCTATCGCATGGTCACATAGGATATTTTCCTTCTCAGGGTCTGAGTAATGTAAAATTATGACTGTAAATGTAAAACCCCAAATAAACCTAAGTTTTACACAATCAAGGACATTAAAGATTTAAATAATTAGCTAGGTCATTTGCATACTTTTATTTTGAGAGACATTTTAAGTGTTTATAAAAGGCAAATTTATTTAATTGATTATTATCCAATAATAGTTGTTAACAACATTTCTGTGTCTAAATAATCTGTTATCTAACATCTGCTAGGTGTTTAATGAAGTCAATGACAATAATACTCCATTTCTAATTCTTCTACCCTAATCTTATCCCTACTGCTTCTTAGTGTTTTTCACATGTACATTCAACTGTGTGATATCAGTTATGGCCTATTCTTTCCCCAAAGAATATGTGTGTTTTTTTGATGACCTTTGGCTTAATCTTTCTGTTTTCTTGATTTTTTAAATTTTCTAGAAAATTGTGGAGAGCATCATATGAGATATGACCATTTAAATATTTAGTTCCTATGGTTTTGGTTGGTGTTGGTTGTTTTGGGATTCTTTTTGTAACCTGATTCCCATTATCTAATTAACATATCACCATTTAATCTCAAACCTCACTGCACTGACACTGTAAATGCCAACAAATTTTGTTAGAATCAGAAACAGTGAGACAAAATGGTTAATTCTTTTGAAAATGTAATTTTAGATCTTGTAGTTAAGATTAGTATAACAGCAAGGTCTGGGAGTTACACAATTCAGGAATTTTCTTGTACCATCTCAAGCAAATTTAGGGACATATTTTTACAAACTAGCTCAATTTCTGAAAGTTATCTGATATGTGATACAAAATTCTCTTCCTGGTGTCTCTCAAATTGCACTGACCATTGCAGGGAATTAATATCTACTCCTGAAAATAAAGTTTTGCAGACAAAGTACACAGACCTCTTCCCAATATACTCTCTGCGTTATAGCATTAAAACCCAAACACCAAATATTCTCTCCAGCAGGAAACCTGGTCTGGTTCATTTAACCCTATAACTTCTCCTAATCCTATGATACTTTTGTGGGAAACATAAACAGGTACAAAATCTAGATTAAACCAGGACTGAATGTACCAGGCATCCCATGGCAATGAGTATCAGGGCATGAGAAAGGTAATCCTACTGAAATCCACAGAGATTGCCTGGAAGAAGTTTGTTCAGAGAGGATTCAATTGTCCATAGTGAGAGGAATGAAGCGGATAAATACAGAAGGATGGGACCGAAGGACGGGAAAGAATAATTTATTGCAGTATCATTTTGCATTCGAAATCGCAGAAGTATTGTGCTTTTTGTTACTTGGTGGAAGTGAGTTTGCATCAAAAAAACAGTAGATAATGATAGGACAATGGGGAATAGTTATTAAAATAGAGAAGAGATTTAGATTAGATTTTGGGAGTAAATGTGAGGATGGTGATGTCCTGGCACAGATTGCCCAGGGAAGCTGTGAATGCCCCATCCCTGGAGGTGTTCAAGACCAGGCTGAATGGGGCTCTGGGCAGCCTGGGTTAGTGAAAGGTGTCCCTGCCTATGGTGGGGGGGTTGGAGCTTTTTGATATTTCAGGTTCCCTCCAAACTGATCATTTCTATGCTACTGAGAGAAAAAGGAAACATATTGGTTTTGAGTTAGAAGAAAATCCATGTGCTGGTCAGGGCGATGAAGGCGGTGTGAGAGGGAAGTGTTATGGGAACACAGACAAATCTCTGTCTCTGGAATGTATTTTACTAAACAGGGACCTTTAAAATAGGTATCTTACAAAATTATGTGAAGAAAAAGAGAGAGGGCTAAGAGGAAAAGTCTTCAGGGGATAAAAAAATCTGCTTAAGGTATGTCCCATTAAGTGTGCTCCTTCTTCAGCAGCTGGGATCAACAGTGAATGTTCCCTGTATACAGCCAGTGAGAAACAGTCTAGTAGTACTGCTTGATCATTTCTGTTGGCTTTTAAAATGGAAATGGGGGACATCTGTACTATTGTATCAGGTTCAAACAAAGCTGTGTAGGAAGCACAGAAAAAGAACCACACAGGTTATGTCATACTCAGCTTTCTCTTGTTTAAAGACTCACTGTCACATAGCTCTGAAAAGCAAATATGATTCTCATTAGAAACATACACAATACAGAAGGGAAAAAAGGGCCGACAAATCCTAAGCGTAGCTTATTCATCCAAGGAGCTGCTAGTTGGCAAAGGGTCAGGATGACATGGAACACAGAGCCTGCAGATTTATGAGAGAAAAAAAAAAAAAAGTCTATTTGTTTCTGCAAACCTGGTTAGACAAGTTAGAAGAGCCTCTAGGGAGTTCCAGCTTGCCTGTCCAGCACCTACAGAACAAATAACTGACATTTTTCCCTGACCTTGCCAGTAGTACAGGTTGTTTTAACAAGGCTAAACCTGGGAAAAAGGAAAAAGTCTCTAATGTATTAAGTACAAACATGCTAAATTCAACATCAGGAATGCAGGTCTGTTTACAATGTGCCTCAGAGACTCAAGGAACATCAAAATGAACATGAATATGTAGATTATTTTGGTTTTGAGCAAGCTGTGACCAATGTAAGAAAAAAAATTCCCATTTGCCATTAATATTTACATTATTCTATACATTCTCTAGAGGTAAAACAGAACTAAGTAAAGAAAAAAAATCAGGAGAAAAATAAAAAGAATGTAAAGCTTTGGCAGGGGAAAAGACACTTGTGAAGATATCAAAGTGCTTACATAGCAGTACAACTTTTGAAAAATAATGAAAACAATAACAGCAATGAAATGTGAACAGTGTGAAGCTCACATCTAACATTTGAAGTCAGATGTAAAAGGAGAAAGACTGTTGGTAGCATGAAGATGCATGAAAGAATCCATGCATGACAATAAGTACAAAGATGACAAGAGCAAATTATGAAAAACAATGTTGAGCCTCCTTAAAAGAGCAGGGAATAAAAATTAAGTTTCATGCTTTCTATTGTTAGCATGAAGGGTGGAAGAAAGAAAATAATATTTAAGCATGGAAAAATAAAACAACTGAAAGCAAAATTAGCTAAACTAGCTAAAAAATTAGCTAAATTAGCTAAATTAGCTAAACTAATGGAGCCCTCCTTAACTAAAAAGCCAAACTATGTTAAACCATGACAACTGATAAAAGAGGTGGAAGAATTCTTTGTATTTTTTATTTGTTGGTGTGATTTTCAAAGTCACTCTATAAATAATTAAACTTTATTAAAAGAGGTAGGACGATAACCCCTTTGTACTCTTTTCAAGCTATCATTTCATGTGTTTAGCTACCCACAAATGAATGTTCTTAAGAAAAAACATTTCAGGAATCAAAAATTAGAAACTGCCAGAGTTCAGGTAACCCTTTCAAACATAATTTTAACTTTGCATCCTGATGTGTTATTAACCTTGTGTGTTATGACACAACCTTCGATTAAATAGTCATGCACATAGCTTTTCCCGCATTCCTTCCCCTCAGGAACCCCATTTCTTTTAGTGGCTGGGGTAAACAATATATATTCAACAGGACATTTTCACAGTTCCATTTCTTTGTTTCTTGGTGCTCATGGTGGTTCTGCGTACAAACCAAGAAACACACTGCAACAGGAGAGCTTCAGTCCCACTAAGTAACTGATTCTGTGGTATCACCAATATACACAACTTAATGCATTTGCTTTGACTAGATCCTGAAGGAATCAGGTCAGAATCTTTCTGGTTAAATTTACAAAAATTCACAAATTTCAGATGTTATTTTGAATTTCCTAGGCTGCCCTGTGTCTGGCAGATGTGGGTATATGCCTTTTTTTTTTTTTTTTTTTTTAAGAATAGTTTCTGTTCTTTGCCAAACTTTAGCAAAAAAGCTAAAAATTTTGGTAAAGCTATGGACCCTGGACAACAGGTTATTAAAATATGAAGCAATGGTTCCACAAAAATAAAAAGAAACAAAAAAAAGAAAAAAAAGGTATGTTTCTTCTAATCTTTTAATATACTCAGAAAGCAGACATTTCTGAGTATATTAAAAATATTCAGACATTGTCGGAATGAGCTGAACAAGATTCTCTAGGGCTAAAAAATATTTCAAATCTGGAAGCTGTGGCACAGATGCCCTTTGACACCAGGTAATGACAGGTTAACATTCTCATCTCTTACTCTGCTGTCAAAGTAAATTAACCATTTGCTGAAAGAGAAGGAAAGAGAAAGTTTTGATTCTAAGTTTTCCTTATTCTCGCATGAGGAATATTAATGAAGTAACTCTGTAGGGATCCATTTAAATTGTCAAATATTTTCGGTTCCTGAGTTTGCTCCTTGTTCCTTAATTATTCTCGTGTTAGTTTGTTAACAGGCTCTTTCTCCAGGACTAAGCCAGTAGTTTTCCTTTGGGGTGAAATCCTGATACTGTTCTGGGGACAACTCATGCCTGTGGGCAGGAGGTGTGAGGCTGTGCCATGCATCCTGTTCCCCACTTGCACAGTTGTTGCAGTCCCTATTCCATCATGCCTTGCACCATTAAGAGCTCCACATGTCCTCCATGAGCCAGAAATGCAGTATAGACCCTTGACCTTATCACATCAGGTACTCATATCAGTCACTTACATGAGCACAGCACTCATGTTGTTTCAGGCACTTTAAGTCTTAAAAATGAAAATTGGAATTAAAAGAAAAAAAAATAAGGCAAATAAAAAGCCTTAAGAAAGCCAAACCAGATTCTAGGAGGCATAATAACTGAGGCTTTGGTAGAAGAGATCTGTATAGACAAATGTCTGTGCCTTTCTGCAGCATTTGGCCTGTACATTTGGGAGGGCATCTTTGGCATTGTATCTATAGCCGTGAATCTTTCAAACTGTATTTCTCGTACTGAATTCTCTGAGTAGCTGGACTGAATTCAGTTCTCAGTGTAAATTAGAGCAGCCTCACTTGATGTTGAAATCATGGCTGCTTTTAATGACATATTTGTAAATAATTTGCTTTTTTTCACAGCAGACAAAAAGCATCTTTTGTAGTTTAAACCTGGACCACCTGACAGGCCAAACATTCTTTTGTCTTTTAAAGTAAATTATCCAGATGAGCTATCATCCTTGGGTAAAGAACATATGGGACCAGAGTATGACAGCACCTTTTGCAGATCAGTAAAAGCTGATGTTCTTGGGCCCAATATGGGAAACCCACAAAAGGGACAAGTCTAATATCATGCCTGTGGGAAATATCAACAAGGACATTCTCATTGATTTCAGCTGTCAGATTCATGATGGTTGGGACTCATACTGCACATGGCTTTCTAAAGTCTCTAAGAACTGATCAGCTAAAGGTGAGAGATGTATCTCAGCCCTTGGCAGCCAGGCCACTGAACAAACTGCTGACACATACTGGGAACAGAAAAACAAGCCTGAAAATTGGGTTGCTGTGGTCCACAGTCTTGGGAATTTAAAATTTAGGTAGGACTGAATTTAACTAATATAATAAATATTAAGTGTGACATATACAGGTGTATGGCACAAATACTAAGAGGCCTATCAACCTGAGTATTCCCTTTGGGTGCTTAGAGGGTAGACAAATCCTGGGCTGGATGAATTTCCCTGTGCAGATACCTGAATCTCAGCATTAATTTCAAAAAGTCTAGTATTTGTAAGTTCCTGAGTTCAGTGCCTCGACTAAGTAACTTAAACTGCAGACACTAATCCATTCTAAATTTCTGTATTACTAGACATGGACATTAAGATATCACGGATCAGGCCTTATTAAAATTATAAAAGCCTCAGTAAAGAAATTTCAATAAAGCAATGCTAATATAATTTTTTGAAATTAAGACACAGGATCTGATCCTCTTCTTAACCACGGCAGCTTGAAACACATTTTGATTTTTTTTTTCATTTGTTTGGTTTAGTTACAATTGAATTTGCATATAATCAAATCACTCTATGAGTCTTTAAAAATGTAAACACAACCAATGAAATCTCATTACTTATATCATCACAAAATGAAGAATTGGCAGCATAGTAGCAAACATGAGATAAATGTGAATATTCAGAATTCTCACTAGGTGCGCAAGTACATACAAAGTAGCTTTTAGCAGTATAATTTATGTGTGGAAGCACCCATTTGTCATATATAACCATCAGGCAGGAGGAATATGGAAATATCTTTTTGTGAGATGCATATTTCATATTTCAAAACTTTATGCTTTTTGGTTGGTTGGTTTTTTTACCTTTGCTGACAATATCCGCTCTGTTTGGAGGACTTCCCTTTCACAGCCTCTTTAGTGCAAAAGGGATGATCCAACATGTGTTGTGTTGCTTTTTAGAGAGAGAGAGAGTGAGAGAGAGAGAGGGAGAGACAGAGAGAGAGAGAGACAGAGACAGAGACAGAGACAGTGAGAGAACAGGAAAGTTGATGGGACCAGTTTTCTAAATGTTTGTGACTCAAAGCTTTAACTGAAATTAAAAAGAACTACAATTCCCATCACCTGAAGAACAAAAAGCAGAAGACTGCCTGAAGAAGAAAGAGGAAAAACTGGTTTGTAAAACAAGCTAATAAGAAACGTTTTGTAGATTAGGCACAATGGTCAAAGCAATGGAGTTACGTGGTAAACAGATATTAAAGACTTGTGGTCTTACATACCACTTAGCACTTTGAAATAATGTAATGAATAATGGATAGCTAAGACATTGAAAACATGATCCTAGAAGCTTTTAAGCATATCTCTAAGTGTATATCTCAGAGTAACACTGTGAGATTCAATAGGAGGGTTCGATGTGCACACGCTGGACATGGTGATTCAGCCCTGAACCTCAATTCTATTTTCTGTTAGATGCTTTCCATAAACTTTATGTCTCTTTTCTTCCTATCCAAGTAGTTGCTGCCTGCATCTCTCTCTCATGATTCCTTCAGAGTGTTAGGGATCAGAACGAGATGAATAGTCACCTATAGTACTGTTTATGAAATAGCAGCTCAAGATATCATTGTCCAACGTGCAAGTCATTTCCTGTTTCCCTGTGTTTCAATAGCAGTCCGTTGGCAGATAGGAAAGACAGTATATGTTTGAATATCAGAGATCCGAGCCAAAATATTTGTTCATGAAGCAATTGAATGACTGGAAGACAAAGATAATTTTCTTATTATTAATACTAACAGTTTAGCTCAAAGTACTTGCACATCTCCAGTATGCAGTCAGTTTATTGAATTTTTTTTTTATTCTTTCTGACATGTGGTTATTTAATCTTCTGCCAGCACCATCTACCCAACAGATTTTTCCTTGCTATGCCCATGAAGCTTTTGTACTATTGATGTTTTCACAGTGAACAGTGTATGTGTGTCAAATTATAGCTATTGATCTTTGTTTGTTTCTTAATGTGTGTAGTTGTTTAGATGGCATTAGATTTTGTCTGATTGTGGTTATATAAATAAAAGAAGGAGAGTAAAGAAGGAAAAAACCTTGCCATTTTTATTTCGTTTATAAATTTCACTGTTGAAGGTAGACTGTTTATTTGAATTGAAAATATACTGAAGTAAATACTTCTTTAGATAGGAGTTATCTTTTTTCTTCTTAGTAACAAGTGGAAGTAATAGGGCATGCAATCTTAAGAGAAAAAGATAAAACTAAACCAAACAAAAAGAGCCTCTTTTATTTTTTTATGAACCTTTTTATAACTGTTTTTTGTCACAATTCCTTTTGTCTTGGATGTTGCTGTTCAAGAAATCCCAATAAAATTCCAGCTCTTAAATGAATGCTGTCAACCAGTTAACAAATAAAATAAAATTAAAAAAAAATACCCGATTCCTCATGAGTGATGTTGTTACCAGTATAGTGAAAAGCAAGTATTTTTCTACTGGTTTAGTTTTCTCTCTCCCATTTTGCAGCTATTAGTTTTCTTCTCTAACTTATGGTTAGAAAGAAATGAATGTGGGCAACTCGATTCACTAGTTAGAACAGCGGACTGGGAACTAGAGGGTATAGCATTTTTTCTACTTTTGCAAACATCTGATGTGCCAGCTCCAACAAGACTTGTCGGCCTGCTCCACATCCAGTTATATTATTGTTTTATATTTGCTTTCCATGTTCAAAACCAGACAGTCCTGGCTTACTTTCAATGAAGCACATGAAACTTCATGGAAGGCAAAGCAGTAATAACATTAATAATATAGTTTAATACATCCCAGGAACACCTTAGTACCTTCCAGGACCAAAAATGATCTTTTGTAACAACCTGGGATGATGCCTTAGGTTTTAACTTTTATATTTTTCAAATACTGCACTGCCTGGTGTGTAACTCTGAAGTTTCTTGTGGCCTGTTAATTTCTGCTCTCTCGTGCTAGGTAGACATAACAAAGCCTCTCCAGACCTGCTCTCCAAGGACACCCCGACTGTCCTGGGCCCAAAAAGTGTAAACCAAGAGGCCTCTAAAGGGCAGCAAGCTGAGGGGAATTACATCATTAAACTGAAGCTTTAATTGGAGAATTAACGCTGATATGCAAATGAACCAAACCTATAAAAGTGTGAAGAACTCGTGACCTGTTGTCCATCTTGGGGTCCACTTTGGCAGTAGCCTCTGGCTCCCCAGTGTCTACTGGGGTACTCCCCAGTGGGTATTTGAAGGTCTTTGAAATAAATACCTACCTTTATCCCCTTATCCTGTCTAGTCTCTGTTTCTAGGAGGCCTCTTAAGGCATCAGGGAGAGCAGGTGATTAGATATTGCTGCTTATAGGGTGAATCTTGTCTCTTTTCCTAATCTAACCCCTTTTTCTTACTCTTTCTCAAAGCCAAGCAACTAAACAAACCCTGAGACAATAACTAATTATATTTTTGATAACTTCATTAGAAAAAAATGAAATGTTTTTGGACTGCTAGTAGAAGAAGCCTTTTTTTCCCCCAGATTAAAAATCTTCCTGCTCTTTATGACCTTTACACTACTGAACTATAGCAAGGGAGCCAATTAATGACAATTGTGTTGATGGCTTGAGAGATTTTAATTGTCTTCTAGGAGCTGTACTGAGATAATTCTCAAACTAACTTTTATTTTTCAAAAGCTTAAAACCAATCTAATGTAAAAGTTCAGCAGAAAGAGATTTTAGGGACAAAATCTGTCTGAGTTTGGGAATAAAATCTGACTTCTAATGTATGATACGCTGGCTTTCATGAAGAGAAACTGTTAAAGCTTGTGTGAAAACAGAAACCTGTGCGTGCTTTATGTTATTGCAGAGAACATTTCCACAGCCTCAGCATTCTACTTCCCATCCAAAATTCGTGATGGAAATGATTAAACTTTGTACAAGAAAGAAGTGCATTTTATTCTGCCAGTGTTGGCCGAGATGATCACTCCTAAACTGACATCATATGACAAGATGCTTTCAGCAAATAAATGCACATTGCTCAGATAGCATTTTGAATACATTCCTGATGAAAGCAGAATGATGAAACCAAGGGACTATGTAGATATCAAAGACCTGCAGAACAGAGAGACCAGGTTTGCACTCTAGCAATAAAAAACAACCTTAATGACAAAGAGTAACGGCACATGTCCAATATCCTCTAACACAAAACTTCAAGTGCAGCACAATCCAATCTAGGCCTAAACCCACAAAGAGAAGAGAAATAATAACTTTTGCTTGAAGCTGTTTCCCCTCTGACTCTGTTTTTGCCACTTACCTTCCCTACAGGCTCTTAAAAGAGCTCTGCCCATGGATTTTTAATTTAATTTTTTTAGGTAAAAGGAGGTTGTACTCTGAGAGGGCTTCAGTCTGAAAATAATAATTTTTATGCAGTGAGAAAGACTCTATTTTTTTATTAAATGGCTGTCAGTTTCTGCATTTTCTTTGATTTTTTGAAGTTGTTGAGGTAACACATACTCTGTAGAAATAATCTGTTATAGAAACCAAATTCCTGTACCTTTATTGCCTCCATCCATCACGAAAGTGGGACCAACTAATCTCCCTAATAAATTAATGCCTTAAAAAAAAATCCCACAACAAAACCAACAAAAAAAAAAGGCCCAAACCCAAACACCCCCCATCAAAAAACAGAGAAAAGAAATACCTCTTGTCAATTTAGAGCGAATTATTATTAACCAGTGAGAACTCAAATTCCTTTAAACTAGTAGAGTTGCCCTTATTTCCAAGCAATAAGACAAGTGCATTTTCTAATCAGAATTGTCGAGTATAGAACTTCATTGAGTTTATCTAGACACAACATAAATTCTTAGCAGTTGTTTTAAAGAAAATCTTTCCGATTTACTGGTGGTGAAGTTATGCTGTCAGCTTCTCACCTTCTGCCCACACAGAAAAATCTGTGTACCTGAAAAAAAAGTGAGAAATAGCTCCTGAAAATACCAAAACCTGAAAAAAAAAGGGAAAAAAACCCCCATCCTGAAATGAAATGATTAAACCTTGCTTTGATCCTCCTTTGTGCCTTGTACTGTTCCTGTTCAAACCAAATGGCATTTTCTAAAGGACTGAAGTCTGACCTCACCTTTTCCCCTCAGTAGTGTTTCTCTTTGCCTTTTTGCATTTTTCCTTTTTTTCCTTTTCCCTTTTCCTTTTCCATTCCCTCCTCTTCATATCTCAGCCTGAAGCAAGGTCACAATGAGAAGAGAAATTGTTTAGGAGCCAAATATCTGCCACCAGGTAAAAACAACTGTTTGTCTTCAGAGATGACAGATTGATGGAATATAAGAAGGATGCATAAGTCATGATTGAGATGAAAATAAACATAATAAAAATTAGAGAAAGAAAAAGATATTATGAGTGCTGAAAGACAAAGCAAATGTCCTACTCTAATCAAATAGTTTCATTATTTCAGGCTTTTGTAATGCACTTAGTTATACATTCCTTCTCCTAGGGTTGAAAATTAAGTATAAGTATCAAGTGACCA
This sequence comes from Monarcha castaneiventris obscurior, assembly GCA_026261815.1. Taxonomy (NCBI): domain Eukaryota; kingdom Metazoa; phylum Chordata; class Aves; order Passeriformes; family Monarchidae; genus Monarcha; species Monarcha castaneiventris. The sequence goes on along the minus strand of JAMPIT010000893.1, from coordinate 25,439,558 downwards.
CACATTGGAACAGCTTGTCCAGAGAGGGTGTGGAGTCTCCCTCCTCAGAGGTATTCCAGAACCATCTGGACACAATCCTGTGCAATATGTTTTGGGATAACCCTGCTTGAGCAGGGAGGTTGGACCAGATCAGCCACTCTGGTCCCTTCCAACCTGACCCGTTCTGGGATTCTGTGTAGTGTAAGCAAAAACTATCATAGGCTACGACTGTATTCACAGTGAAGATGTGACTCAAGGCACAATTGCAGTTTAATTAAAGAAATACTTAGGAAATGAACCAGGTCTCCATTGCCACATATTGTCCATAACGTTTCATTTTATGGGTCAAAAAAACCCCCCAAACTAAACAGCAAAAAGAAATACCAAATAAAATTAAAATTCCCTATGGTTTTATTATTTTAAAATGTACACTTCAATGTATCTACTTGATTTCAGTGTTGCAACTCAGGAAACTGGTTTTAAGTGGGTTTTCTGAGATCTCAAGAGTAGTCAGAAGTCTGGAAAACTTGACAAGTGTGGAAACATACAGACATTTTTAGTCAAAGAAACAGAAGGATGACTGAAAGATGTGAACTTTTTCAGCCATTCTGAAGGCAGTGCCACAGAGGAAGAGAAGTCTGCATTATGGATAAGGGCAATTCCATTCAGCAAGTGAAAGAAGACTGAGCAAAAGCAACAGGAATGACTTTCTAACAGTGAAGATATGGAAACATAGGCAGGGACTGCATGGAAATTATTTTGAAGAGTGTGGACCGTGTGTCATAGACAACAGAAAAGAAATTTCTCCCATCTCAAGGTGATTAGGTAGACTCTCTCTGTCACTTTCACCCTGAATTTTAGGGTTATTTTTATTATTTTCTATTATTATGGTTATTATTTCTGTAGTTCTGTCGTTGTCTCAAAATTTGTACATAGAGCTGAATATATTTAAAGCTGCTGTATCATATCATTTGATATATAAATATATCAAATTTATACTAAACTATAGAAATGTCTTCAAAAAAATTTAGACATTCCATTCCCAATGTCTAATGAAAGTGCATGTTGCAAGCATTGTCTTGAATATTTAAATCAGAATTTACAGATGATTTTAAATACTCATCTCTGTACCGCATTAACCACAAAATTATTGAAGCAGTTCAAAGTAATGAGGGAGGAGGATATATATTCACAGATATTATTTTTTATGATAAACACCTTGTCTATATGTTGAATATGTTTCTTTGTGCAAGTGTCAAATCTAAAAGAATGGATGTATTTCTTAACGGGCCCCAGAAAACTACTGTATAGAATTGACAATGGATTTAAGACCAGTATTCTGGATGCAAAACAGTGAGGATTTGAAATCCAGATCAATGTCCAAATTCTTTTGAGTCCTCTCTAGTTAAAACATTCAGAAACATTTATTGTTTGATTTATTGTGTGGCAGGAGCCATCTCCTTGAGAGAGAGATAATTATATTGCCTTACAAGGAAGTCCTTCCCTTCACCCAAGTCCAGCTTCAGAGGGGACTCTTTCATATGCCCCCTCAGATGAAGAGTTAGCCACATCCCTTACTGTGGTTTAAAAATCTTAAAAAGAAATTGTGTAAACATTTTCCAGCCCCATGCAGCTGGAGCCCTGAAGCACTGAGCTACAAGCAGTGGTGGAGTGCTGTGCTGTGTTTTTGCAAGTACAAGACAGAAAATCTATGTAATTACCTCTGAAGCAGAAGAAGCTGTGCAGCCTGACAGAACAGCATGTGTAGGAAGCACTTTGTCAGGTCTCTGCTGACTAATTTCCCACTCTACACAGGGTTTTTTTTTTCCCCTTGTAGTCTTTCAGGATTAACCCTCTCTATGCCCATATTTTCTCTCTCTACCCTGGTGTGAGAGTGCAGAAGTGGATTCAGAGTAGAAATTGAGGTTGTTGGACCTAGTCCAGTGAGTGCCTGCCATTTAAATAAGGGGCCACAAAGACAGCTGAGTGTAAAGAGAGGGAGGAAAGGGTACACAATATCTAAAGGTGGGATTTGCTGTTTCAAACAACCCATGCAGCTTTGTCTCTTCCATCATGAGTTTTAAAATGAATGTGTTAAGGCAGTGTTTGCTCATGCAGAATTCAGCTCACCTTGAAAACAAAGTTTTCTGTGTCTCAGTCGTTAGGTGACACTGGAAAATTTCTTCTGTCATTTCCAAAGATTCAGGAACATAAGCAACAAAACTTGAACAAATCTTATCAACTGCTTAGTCCAGTTCCCTGCTATTGCAGATCTTGTTTTTTTTCTTTTGCGCATGAACATAGGAAGTTCCATCTTCAAGTGCATTCCTGTACCACTTGTTTTCTTAAAGTTGCTCCAGAAACTGTATCCCCCAGTAGTTTTAAAATCTTTCTTCATTTCCAACCTGGAGATGCTTGCAGTTATGTATACCCATTGCTCCTTTGTCTGTAAAAGTTTTGAATGTCACAAGTGAGAAAGTTGTTTTGTGTGAGTAATGTGGTGGGGGACTCTATGGAAATAAAGAAGTAAAACCATCCATCAACCATAGGTTAGCTTACTCCAAAGACTCTATATCGTCACTTAGTTTCCATTGGGACCCTAGGTTCAGAACTGGATTCATAGAATTTGAGGCTAGAAAAGGTCACTTTAATCTCCATTCTGACCTCCTGCGGAACACAGGCTGTAGATCACTCGCTAGGTCCTGAATGAACCCTGTGTCGTGTAATCACTTACTGAATTCAGTGACACTAAGCACAGCCCTTTTTCCTTTTATTCGGTCCATTCTTTTCTCTTTCTGTGTTGTTTGCTTTTTTTTTTCCCCTTCTAGCATTTGTCTAAAGACATTTTTCTATGTAATATGATTCCTTAAGGTGTATCCCTCCTTTTCGATTCTTACTGAACATCTGAGCCACATCACATTCAAAATCAATTTTTTCCTGTGCAAATATGTACTGTGCATCTTGTTCTCATGCATTTATTTATTTATTTATTTCTAAGGTTTGAGAAAAATAATAACCTTAGAAGCCTGACTCAACTGGAGAAAGGACTGCATTGTGTTAATTCTTCTATGATTTATAGACACCTTTGTTTAATACCATAACCCTGTCTGCACTGACTCAATACCCCGACTTGTGTCTAATAAAACAGATCCTTGTTCCCTCCCTCTCTCTCTCCCCCTTCCCTCCCTCTCTCCATCCCTCCCTCCCTCCCTCCCTCCCTCTCCCCCTTCCTTCCTTCCTTCCTTCCTTCCTTCCTTCCTTCCTTCCTTCCTTCCTTCCTTCCTTCCTTCCTTCCTTCCTTCCTTCCTTCCTTCCTTCCTTCCTTCCTTCCTTCCTTCCTTCCTTCCTTCCTTCCTTCCTTCCTTCCTTCCTTCCTTCCTTCCTTCCTTCCTTCCTTCCTTCCTTCCTTCCTTCCTTCCCTCTCCCCACCCCTCCCTTTATTTTTTCCCCTTCTCTCTGAGCTGCAACAACCAGATACTTGAGCCCAGTAACTTCAGCTAAAGAACATAAATACAATTTCTCCAACACTAAGAAAAACAATTTCCTGACTTTCACAGAATTTTGGTGGGTCCTGGAGGGAATACCAAGTTGGTAAAAATACATCTGTTAGAAAGAAACAAAGTTGGCCTCCTCTGCAGAAACAGAGATTTTGTTGTGCTACTTGTAATCATATTTAACCCTTTTCTTCTTGTGCTACTGGCTGTGCTGAAGTAATGAGATGTACCTGGCAGTTAGGTTATTTCAAACCTTAATTGTTGTGTGCTGTTTTGAAGTACCCTAGGTAACAATTATATTCTGATTTTCTCAAAAAAGATGGTGTTTCTTATTACCAGTAGGGTTTCTGGAAATCTTATTCTTGCCAAATGAACACTATGCAGGAAGAAATTTAACAAAGCGTAACTGAAAATTAAATTTCAAAATTTTACATTGTTTAAATTTGTGATGAGAGAAATTGGATGGTTCTAGGCAGTCCAGGCACACATACCACATTGGATTCATCATACAAACTCATTTCAAGAAAGGACCACCAGCAATATTTGATAACTTTATTTAAATTTTGCACTAGCTTGTGCCTCTCAATTCAGCTAAAGCTATGGTTTTTTTCTGGGGACCGCAATAACAGACAAATTGAAAAGATGTGAGGAAATCTGATCAGAGGAAGAGGAAAGATCTCTGACTCATATCTGCAATGTGGACCTCATTCCCAAAGGAAATAAAGCATTTACAATCACGTTTCTATGTTGGTGTATCTGCATCTGTATGTCTTTCTTTCTACTCCTCCTTTACAGTAGCACTGAAAATATTTGATATACTGAAGCAATATTTGAATTTTGGTTAAATTTAACTAAAGAGCAGTGTTCTTGTATATTTTATAGGCATGATTTTTTATTAGAACTCAAAAAATACCCATTTCAGGAAAGTTTAGAAGTAAATACGAAATGACAAAAATTATGAGTCTTAATTCACACAAGATTAGATAATAGAAAACTTAATTTTAAGCACAAAAAACATAGGAAACGAGGTTTCATTTATTCTGCTGTTCAAGGGACAGCCGGCTTTTCCCAAAGCCCAAAAAGACATAGAATATTATGATCTTAATGTTCTCTGTGCAGTTAGAACAAGGTACAATGTCTTTATAGAGTTTGCCCTCTCAAGCTACATTATTACTTTGCTTTAATCTCCCATTTTTCCTTTTAAAGTGGCTCCATAATTTTTGCTTTATTTTCTTAGCAAGAAAGCTAATCTGTGCCACCTCACTCCCAGAGGGAGAGGATGAGAAATCTGGAATCTGTAGTATTTGGAAACCATGGGACAGTTCAGCTGAAAACATCTTTTAACATCTGTGCAATAAGCATTGATGATAAGTATGTATATTACTCTCATATATGTCTATTGTATATATGTATGTTACTATTATATATGTCTCGAATAATTTCTTATTTGGACTTCTTGGGGAAAAGTAAAATAGAATTATAAAATGATTTGGCTTGGAAGGGGACATTGAAGATCACCTAGCTCCAACAATGCTGCAATGGACTGGAATACTTTCCACTGGACCAGGCTGCTCAGAACCCCATCCAACCTGGCCTTGGACACTTCCAGGGGTGGGGCAGCCACAGCTTCTCTGGCCAACCTGTTCCAGTGCCTCACCACTCTCACAATAAAGAATTTTTTTCCCAAATTTTTTATGTGAATCTACTCCGTTTCAATTTAAACCCAGTCCCTCTCATCCTGTCACTACCTACTCCTGTGCACAATCTTGCCTAGAAGTTGCCTTTGGGTGCTGGAAGGCCACAATTAAGTCACCCCAAAGCCTTCTCTTTTCCAGTCTGAAAAACCCCAATTCTCTCAGCCTTTCCTCGTGGCAGAGGTGCTCCATCCCCCTGATCATCTTGGTGGCCTCCTCTGGACTGGCACCAGCAGCTCCCTGTCCCTCCTGTGCTGGGACCCCAGAGCTGGACACAGCACTGCAGGTGGGGTCTCACCAAAGGGAAGCAGAGGGGCAGAATCCCCTCCTTTGTCCTGCTGGCCACATTTTGATGCAGCCACATTGACTGGCCTATGACCATGCCTGGGAGAGCTGTAGGATTAGCTAAATCCTATGCAAAAACTGCCAGTGCCAGCACACCTCAGCAAGAATTTGTCTTCACAGAAGAATCCATGTCAGCTACCAAAAATCATCGAATGTGTAGCCATAAATGAGTCTGATGGCCAGCTTGAAGAGGGCAAACATATAAGATACCTTACCTGAATATCACCCTACTCAGGCAGTAGGATTCACAGACATCTGCATCACAGAGATCAAAAAATGGGTGATGGGTCCCACTGTGAGTGTCCTGACCATAAATTAATTTCATGCACCTTCTTGACAGAGTCATGGGAGTTTAGTAGGGAAACCAAAGGGCATTTCAATGCATTCTAGTCCTGTATGTCAGCAAAAAATTTGGAAGATCAGTGGAGATCATGGAGCTTGGTAAACTTTCCTTGCTCCCCAGCTTCACAGATCGCTAATGGAGGTTTCTGTATCTGGAGCTGAATCCCACCAAAGTTTCCATACAGGAAACTACTTTTACAGCCATGGGTGTGCATGGACGTGTTGAACACTGCTCTTATAACCCAGCCACATGGATGGTTACATTACAGTCAGCTCTCCTCTGGAGCTTTACAGCCATGAATTTGTATTTTTGTGCAAGAGCTAATGAGCCTTGTTGAACATGGATGGAGGAACTCCTGCCTTCCCTCAAGCATTTACAACAGTAAATTTAATAGTGCAACAGCACAGAGCCCAAAATCTGCATCTTCTATGCTATTACCTCGTACTCTTTGCCATAGTAATTTTCATCAGTTAATTTTCTCCTGAAAAAATCTTTGCTTCCGTTCATTTAGCTGCAAACTGCAAAGCCTCAACTTTGAATGTAGATTCTTCTTTTTATTAAAACAGAGAAATTACTGAAAAAAAAACCCAAGAGGACCATAAGGACTGGGGTTTGTTTGTTTCCCATTTTTCTCAGAGCTTTGACTAAAATTTGTAACCATGCTACCGTAAAGCCCTGGGTAAGATGGACATTTAGCTATAAGCAGGTACCTCATGCAACCGTGATGCATTGACAGCAAAGGGACAGGAAATTGGGTGTGCTCAATTAATTTTTAAAGTATATAATTGGGACAAGGAACTTATTGTTAAATGCAGCCACTGAAGAGTAACTCATACTTGCAAAATGGGTGTAATCTTTATACTTCCCTCTATTATCAAGGACAGTTGCTAATTTTACTGAGGGGCTTTTATCAGTCCATAGCTTTTTTCTTCAGCTGCCTGCACTTTATTTATATGCTCTCTTTTTATCACTATATACCTTGCAGTATTTGTGGCCTTTTTCTTTCCAGTAATGTCTGTCTTGGGCAGTGACCCTCCCAAAACATGGTGCTTTACTCTTGTCCTATGAAAGGAGCTTTACTTTTCCTCTAAAAAGAACAGCTTTTTTTGCAAAGTGAAGAGAATCCTGAGCCAAGCAGTCTTGGTTCACCCTCTTTCAGCAAGAAGAGAGGTCAAGCTGTTTCTAAAATCAGTTTTATTGTCTTCACTCAGAGTGCCTCAATTTCTGTCTTCTACATCAAGGATCACTAATCGTTTTTGCATAGCAGGGAATAAAATCCTGTTTATTGATAACAGATTAATGGGGTTCAAGGCAACCTCTGGAATGTGATGTGTTTTCAGAGATATTGACAAGTGTTTGAAGTTTGAAAGTCTCAAATTCATGATAACACACTTAATTTGAATAAGAGCAAAAAAGTTTAAAGGCAGATCATTCATCAGCTTTGGGGTTAAAATTTCAGGTGATGTGAATCAGTATTGTGTTGCTTATCAAGCAAGAATTCAGGGCTTTTTCTACTAAATATAACTTGAAAATTTCTATCCACAGGGATGTAATTCTGATATTTGGTTGACTCTGAGTTTGACCAAGTAGGAAATATTATTTTGTGCTTTTGTTTTGTTTTGAATCACAATCAGAGAGTAGTGGGTTGACCCTGGCTGGATGCCAGGCACCCACCAAAGCTGGTCTCTCAATCCCCTCCACATCTGCACAGGGAAGAGAAAATATAAAAAAGGTTAATGAGTTGAGATAAGGACAGGGAGAAATTACTCATCAAATATCATCACAAGCAAAATGGACTCAACTTGGGTATATTAATTGACCTTATTATCAACAAAACAGGAGGAAATAAGGAGAAATAAAATAAAAATATCTTCCTCCATCCCCCTGCTCTTTTCTAGGCTCTCCCTCCTCCCGTCCAGCACTGCAGAGAGATGAGAATGTGGGTTATGGGTGGTTCATCACATGTTTTTTCTGCTGCTGCTCAGGGAGAGAATTCAGAACCCTTCCCCTGCATCAGTGAGGGGTCCCTCCCATGGGAGACAGTACTCCATGAACTGCTCTGAGTTCATCCCGTGGCTACAATTCTCCACAGCCTGCTCCAGTGTGGCTCACTCTTCCATGGCTGCAGTCCTTCAGAAACAGGCTGCTCCAGTGTGCATTCCCCACAGGGTCACAATTCTAACTTACTTGCAAACTTGCTCCAGCCTGGGCTCATCTCCCCACATGTCCACAGGCCCTGCCTGGATCCTGCTTGAGCACAGGCTTCCCATAGGGTCACAGTTTCCTCTGGGAATCCCCCTGCTCCAGCCTGGGCTCCCCCAGGGGCTGCAGGGGGATCTCTGCTCCCCCGTGCCCTCCCTGGGCTGCAGGGACACAGCTGCCTCACCATGGGCTGTTCCAGGGGCTGCAGGGGAATCTGAGCTCCAGAGCCTGGAGCAGCTCCTGCCCCTCCTTCTGCACTGCCCTGGCTGTCTGCAGGGCTGCTCCTCTCACATGTGCTCACTCCGCTCTTCTCTGACCACGAATACCTCAGCCACAATATCTTTTTTTCCTTACTGATTGTGTTATCACAGAGGCATGGCTTGGCCTTGGTTTTGGCCAGGGTCCATCCTGGAGCTCCCTGGCATTGGCTCTGCTGGACATAGGGGCAGCATCCAGCAGCTTCTCACAGAAGCAATTCCTGTAGCCCCCCTGCTACCAAACCCTGGCCATACAAACCCAATGTACAGAGACATAGTTAAAAAACTAGAATGGAAGCTGAGGACAATGGGGGGACCAAAAATTCTAAAAAAAAACTGATAGGAAAGCCATTGAAAAAATTGCATTAAATTGGACTAATGTTGGTAAAGTCTTTTATCTTTGCTCACTCATAACTATGTAATTTTGCGGGTAAATAATGGACAACACACACGATCAATGTGATCTAAGTGAAGCCGTTTATTCTGAAAACCGCAGGTATTCTTATACCCTAAGTGACAGTACTAAAAATAAGTCATAAGATAAGTCTTCTCACAGTGCCTTTTCCCACACAAAGTTTCACACAGTTTTCTCTATTCTAATTAGTGCTCTGACTCCCGTATCAGAAGGCTACAATAATAATTTCTTCTGCCAAACTCCTTTCCAGACACCTGGGAGTTAATCTCCCTTTTCTCACAGATATTTTACAAACGGCCTTGGGAAAGAAATGCAGAGGCCTATTGCTTTTCTAAATGCAGAGGCTTATTTCTCGTCTAACAAGTTTGGATTGCTCACTGTCTACTTATGTACTATATGTATATGTATATATGTCTACATATAGGACATAGTATTCCTCCACATAATTTTGCTTCATGTGAGAAGTATATTTTTGCTGGTTAGGTTTATTATTTACCTTCACAGGTGTTGTTTTCATTGGATAGGACTCTCAAACACTATAAGTTTGCAAATCTTTTGTGTGACCTCTTGTTTCTACTTTTTCATTTTATTTTACTCACATGATCATTTTATGATCATGTTTATTTATTACAGATAAGTAAGCTGCTTTTGCTTGCAGTGCTGTGGAACATGAAATTCTCTGTCTCCCCTTTTCACCCACATATGTTTTTCACAGGCCATGCTCTTTTGCAATCAGTTTTCCTGTTAATATTTTTACACAGCATTTTAATAATTTCATAATGCAACCCCCCCCAGTCTATAGAACATAAGATGATTTTCTTTTTCATGCAAAATTTAAGCTTAGTCTCACACAAATAGTCTCCTCAAAGTTAGAAATTGAAGTTTTGACTGGTGTAATGACTATCTCTAATTTCAAGAATAAAAGATAAGCACTTCCAAGGGCTGCTCACTGCATCCTATAAGCTCTTCTGAAGGTGTGCAGGATGATGACCTCGAGAGATTTCTCTCATCTTACTGGGTAAGGACAATGCTAACTTGGGCAGCTCAGTTAGATGTAGCGTCAGATAACTAAGAATGAAGTTAAGCATCTAAACTTTTATATCTGCTTTCACATGCCAATTCACTCAGCAGTGTTAAGAAGGAATTCTTTCCTGTTTGGAGGCTCGTGGTATGAGGAAGAATTTCAGACCCATTAGCAGGATAATAATCCTGCACAAAGAGGCAGAAGAGGCAGGGCTACCTCTGGGACAAGAGACCTGCTGTGTCAAACCCTGCTCTGCATGCTTTCTCCATGGCACAGTCCATGCCAAAGTGAGGTGTTGAGGCAGTGGCACTGCACATTATCACTTTCAGTTATTGGTGGGGTGTTTTTTTTTTCTTCCTATTCGTGTCCTCCACGCTTAAGCCTGAAGGGCCAGAGTGTCAAAATACTGAGGTTATCCAAGTCAGTCCATTCTTTTTGCCTATGAGACTAAATGGTTTTGCTTCCACTACAAAATAGCACAGAAATATGTGGAAGAAAAGTGCAAAGTTAATGCATCGGCACAATGGAATTAATCCCATTAACTATGGGGAGGTAAAGAGGGGTTTTGGTGGGTTTTGTGGGTTTTTTTTTTTATTTCCCCTGTTAACAAATTTCTTCTCCAAGAGATAGGCGGAAATGCATGTATAAATGTTGGAAGAGATTACTATCTGGTAGTAAAAGGAAATCATACTGTATATTCTTCAGGCTTGTAATTTCTAAAGCTGAATAGAAAGACTAAAAGCCCAGTTTAATTCTCATTTGCTTAGATTCAAATACAGAGTGATTCTATTGTATCCAAACACTGATGGGCATGAAAATATATTGGATTTTTTGTATTGCCAAAGTGAGAATCATATCTGAGAACAAACTCCTGCAACCATGTGTACTTTCTCATCATATTTCCTTTGTGCTTCTGTTAAGATTTGAAGGGGAAGGGTTTCCTGTCTATAATACCTAGCAAAGTACTCAGGGCACAGATTGATTAGAGAGAAGAAACAAATATTGATTACCTGCATGATTACTCTACTCAAACTGAGATTCAGAAAATCTGTAAGTATTTTGTCAGCAACAAATTTTTGTCAGACAAGTAACTCAGTGAAGATTGTTTTATAGAGAGAGCAATTCAAGTTATTTTTAAAGAAATAATTTTGTTTAATTATGAATTTTGATTCTTTTCGGAAGAAATTGGTTTCTTACTTTCTTGAGATGCTTTTCTCAGGGCTCGTTGGGAGAAATGGAACAGAAATTGCAACAAGAATGTATTTCAACATGCTTTCTAAAATGAAAGCTACAGTATGTTCATGTAAGCATATTCTATTATTTAGGAGTAAGTGTGATTGTATCATTTATTAAATATAAAAAGTGGTAAAAAAAGCCTTTTAAAAACTGTCAGAAAGCTGCTTTAGTTGACTTGGTGAATTTTTCCTACACTTCCCCCCCCTTTTCCTTTTCCTTTTCCTTTTCCTTTTCCTTTTCCTTTCCCTTTCCCTTTTCCTTTCCCTTTCCCTTTCCCTTTTCCTTTTCCTTTCCCTTTCCCTTTCCCTTTTCCTTTCCCTTTCCCTTTTCCTTTTCCTTTCCCTTTTTCCCTTTTCCTTTTCCTTTTTTCTCCAGATGCTTGATGTCTTTTAAGATGTTGAAAGTTCTTACTACACAGACAAGCCCAGTGCTCATTCAAGTCTACCTGCAAACCCCACACTCTGGTGACCTTGCCTTGTTACATCCCCAGTGGTGAAACCCCAGGTCACAAGAGACAAATCAGGTGTTTATGTCTGGCTGTCCCTGGTTAAATTGCTGCTGTACCAACCAAGAGGGCGGCCACCACACACTGTTCACAGGAGGCTTATTGAATGTATTAACATAGTCCTTGGGATAATGATCTTACAACAAACGTGACATCATCTCATTAGCACGATCACTTTCATGCTAAGCATGGTACCTATTATTGGTTTTCCTTGAAGAAAAGAAAGCATAGTGTGTTTGGCAATGCAGCTGAAACATGTCTACTGCTCTTTTCTAGTTGTTTCTTTACTAACTAGAAGATTTTGAGAGGAAAAAGAGGTTCAAATTGTTTTTATTCAAAAGTGACACTGAGAAAGTAATAAATTCAATGAAATATTTGACACATTCTGATGATTTTTCATATTTTCTTCATTCATCTCTATATTTAATCTATATAGTCATATACAATCTGCATACTTGAGTGTCTGTGTTATGATTGAAAGATTTTGTTGGTGTGAACAAGTCACAAATCAATCATGCATCCAAGCCAGTCTTATAATTATAATTATTACAATGAGTAATTAGATGCTTTTTTTTTTTTCATTTAGGCTTCTCATTTGAACAGTACACTTCAATAATTTGCTATTCGTGTTGTGTAGTATTCATCTAAGTCATGTGCTGAAATATTGCTCATTAATTTGACAACTGAACCACTATTATTAAAGACAGGAATGAGAACATGAATAGTAAGCTAGCTATGTACAAGATGTCGGACATACTAAAATATGTCCTAAAATTGGTGTTAGTTTGTGAAATTCAGAGGTATCTGAGACTTCTTCACAAAGCCACAGACAATAATTAACAGAATCCTAACAAATTTTGAGTAATTATTGGGGATTTTTTGTTTATTTTAAGGGATTCTTGAAAGCAGTCTTCAAAATCCATTCATTTAGAAGTCTAAATGGTTTATTTCCCAATAGCCAAGAGCTGCCATAATCTGAGTAAAAACTACACTCTTTTCAAGACTTCAGAAGTGCAGATCACTTATTTTAGTGTCTGAGGAGTGTCTGTGGGTTAGAAGCATGTATTTCATGGGAGGAAAGCAGTATATGTTTCTGAAGTCACATGAGGGTGGTTCTTAAAGAGGTTCAGGCATTGCTTCAGTGCAACATCCTCTACTTCATTCCCAGCCTTCTCAAGCCTTGGAGTTATGCACACAGAACTTCCATATCACCAAATGCATGAAGAGAGTGTCCTCACACTCTGTCTGTGGTGTAACAATAGCAGTGTTCACATGCCTGGTCTGCTCTTGTGAATCTGGGAAATGTGGCTGCCACCACCTGCTCTCCAGCCCCTGCTTCCTGCCTCCAGTTCCCACTGCATATTCAGGTTCAGGAAAACAATGAAGAAATTTGGAAATTGTAATCAGCAACTTAAATGAAATTAGTCCAGTGCCTTTATTCAAAAGCAGGAATGAATCTTCCACTGTTTGATCTCTTTTATTCGAGAATGAAGCAGTGTATTATCTTTCTCACTAAGCCACCTTTTCCTTTATTCCAGCCACTGCTCATTCCCTGCCTGATAATTGGAATTTCCTCTTAAAGACACTAAGATCACCTTAGAGAAGTAAGATTTACCTTTTGACAAACATAACTGTGGAGAGAAGCTTTAGATGGAGCAAAATGTATTTCTTCTTTTGCTTTATTCCAGGAGTTATGTGGAGCTATACACAGTTGTTCTATCAATGCAGCTGATGCTAAAGTGCAAAGAAAATGAAATCAATGAAAATCTTCTTGAAGGATCTAAGTTTCAAAGGGATGACATAAAACAAATCGCAGCTTAACTTTTCTGCACAAAACAGAACCCAGCAATACAGATCTTTAAATATCTTGTTAGTGTTTATAATACATAAAACTATTTTCAGGTCCTAATTTTCATCTCACTTCCTTATTCTTTCCAAATAACACTTCAGTAACACATACAAAAGAACACAAAGCTCTCAATTATAAAGAGTTTCACAGTTAGTTCACTGATCCCTAAGAAAATAAGTTCTCAATGTTTTTCAAAGAAATTTAAGATAACTTTTTATTATTTAAAATGCTTACTAAGTTTATTCCAACTAGGGTCAGAATAAGATGCTTCTTCATAAAATTGGAAACAAAATTCATAAAGGAAGGAAACAGTAAAAGATACTTGCAATGTCCTTCTGGAAACTGACCTAATTCTTTCTGGAAACTGATCTTGTTCTTGTCAAATTCCATACTTTTTCTCCACTCCTCAGGGTCTGGCTTGAGAGGTGATATATTAATATCCTGAATATTCCTTCTGAAAACTGACCCCCCCATTTGCAGAAAAAGACCTGACCTTTCACCTCTGCTTCTACTGACAAAAAATACACAATTCAGACGCATTATTCAAGTAGTAAGTGGCGTTGCAAAGATTTCATGATATTTAATTGAATATTTTTAACATATGGCCACCTTGAATGTAGTATTCTGCAAACTTGCCTGAAACAAGGATGTTTTTAAAGGAAAATGCTGCTGGTTGATATTCATATTGATGCTTTTTGGGTGTCATTCAGTGCTAGATTTAGCACCAGTGAAAGGCTACTTGCAAAGTCAGACCTGATGAACTGTGATTTCCTACTCTTACAGATTTTCTGACAGACAGTCCCCACATCTCAGCACACCATGGATCCTACACCTGAAGAAACATTATTCTTAAACCTTATCAGCATTAAGTAATAATGATAACAATGTCTTGTACTCATTATTTCAAATAAATATAAGCCTCATGATTTTAAAAATGGAATTTAGTATTATGTTGTTAGTCTGAGTGCTTTTAAATCCTATTAATTTTAGACAACACAGAAGTCCTTGAAGAAAGAACACTGGTTCCCGAATCTCTTGCAGTAGCCTAAAAACTCACCTTTCCCTCATCAGCTAGATCTATTATGATCTAAATGTTTGCTTTTGTGCTGACAAGAGTCACATAAATCTAGTTCATCACCCAACCCACATTAAAGACTTTCAAGATGTCTAATAATCTTGATTATATTCCACTTATTAACCTAATGATTACAACTTATATAATGGACAGTGTTGAACTAAGTTCAAAACCTTACTTTTCCAAAAAATTTTGCCCTCATGTCTTCCATATTTCAGAGAAGTCTCATACAATAGGCTAAGAGAGCTTTCTGATGAAAGACAAGGGTTTACTATTTAAGCTGTTGTATAAATTTGGAAATCATTGCAACAAGGTACTCTGTATTCTGGTGGCCAGGGAACACTTTTGATTTTATCACCATATAAAAGGTTGTTTCTAATCTGTGAAGCCTTGGAAAAGCCATCTTGTGTGCAGCCATCTCATATCTTAAGAAAAGCCTCTTAAATCACCAAACCAATTCAAGGTAAATTTAATTTCTCATCTGCACAAAATTCTGAATGAGGAAAAAATATAGGACTGAAAAAACAGTAAAAACAAGACCACATAGATTTCCTTGTGCTGTCCATTTTGATCCTGGCCTGAAATTTCTCATTTTTTAACTTTTCTCATTGCCACACAACTTTTCATTTTGGCAGATGATCCCTTGTGTCATAAAAAACACAAACCTCTTACAAGGTAAGATATACTTCTTTTCTCAGAGTCTTGTAAGAATTCTGCACCAAGTTCTAAACAATGATCCAATGTTTCAAGGAAAATTTGAAAAAAGATCAAAATGTTCCAATTCATTGGCTGAAATATTATATCTAGAAAAAACACCCAAGCAAACACACAGAAAAGGCCTCTTCAATACTTTCACAAAACTAGCCTTAATTGTTGATTAACTACAAATGAATCAATAAAGAATTGCACATAAATGTGTTTAAATCCCCTAGGAGACTGCAATAGGATTTAAGTATATGCCAATTTTAGGCATTAAATGCATAAAAACAATAAAGGGAGCACATATATACATGTATATATGTTTAATATATGCTTAATCTTAAGCATTTCCAATCTAAATTAAGTTAGTTGTGTAAGAAACTTGAGTAGACATTTGAGAGTGATTTGTTTAAGAAATGATTCATATTACTTACCTTAAGTACACAATTTTGAAGGTGATAAAATCCTCCATGGGAGGGAGGAAAAGACATAAGACTGTGAGCACAAAGAATGTCCCTAACTTGGAGATGTTTAAGTTTAGGCCCACCCTCATTTGTTTCATGCTTCACCTGAAAGCTCTTTGTGTTTGCACCATACAAAAAACAAAAAAAAATCTTGAATCATGTGCATAAGTATTTTTTTTTAGGAGAATAATCAAGAACCTAGGTATGAAAGATTTAGAGCTATTGACCTATATAGTATCCACCAAGTTCAGAGGCTGTCAAGATTTAGCCACCATATTATTAGAATTATCCACTTTTTAAATTCACTCTTTAAAAAAGATCATTAATGTCCCAGGTAGACACAGATTTTTCTTTGTGATTTCTTTTACATAGAGATCCTGGTTAGTTTGGATTTTTTGTATTGGCTGTATTTCTTTACATATTTTGGGACAAGAGCAGAAGTAAATTACCTTTTTTTACCCTTCTTTTCTTTTTCATTCTTAAATGCACAGGTGGAAAAATGCATCAAAAAACATAAACAAGATGAAAAAGAGAAAATAGCCTCTTGTTCTGTCTCAGGGGTGGGGAGAGGAGAGCACATAAGAACTGATCAAGAATCTAATAAATCACAGCAGATTAACACCTCTCTGTATTTTTCGGCATATTATATATATCTCTATTCCTTCTTCCCACCCATAACTGATGAAAGAATATCTTATAGTTGCAGGGTAGAATTAGAAAACAGCACCTGAACATAATTACGAAAACCACAGTGTTTTTCAAAATGTCTATTGTCTAACATATGGTCTTTAATCTAAAAATAATCTGTGCCTTATTATTTTTGACTAGAATCTAAGTAGAAACTTGTAAAGGCTTTTTGCACTGTATCAAGCTTCTTTTAGAAACTGTAGTTTATTACTTCACCCATAAAACCAGGACAGCAAAACATATTTTATTAGGCAAACTGCACCACTAATTTAACAGCAGTGGAAACATACTTTATTAATTTTATAGGGCTTAACATAGACCAAAAAGGCACTGGCTGTATTTTAAAACCATTATACAAAACATGTTGTTGACATTGCAGAGATGAGGTCCTCACTAACCAACAACTGTGGATTTCTTCTGACTGCTAATAACTGTTCAAAAATTATTCTGATTAAGTTGTGGTACAGGTCTGAGCAGTGGTTGGGATTAGGTAAGTAGCAGTGTGAATTCCACTGGCTACAAATGTGACAGTTGTGATGTCAACATTTAAGCAGAATTAACTGGCAGTCTCTTTCTTCTAGTAACAAGGTCCTGATCGTACACACATGGACCTCAAATATTCCCTGATTATACTTGTGGCTCTCTTCCAACTCAGACTATTCCATGATTCTGTGATTCTTCTGAAGGACCCAGGTTCATTTCAAGACAAATATTTGCTGGTCTTGAAAGCTGGATTGTGAGACCAGGAAGTGTCAACTCCTGGGCTGGCAAAAACTTAATTACAAATTAAATTGTATGAAAAATCCATACACGCAAACTGTTTCTGAAGCTGCCGTGGTTTGTATTTAAGCTGGTTCCATCTCAGCTTGAAAAGATTGCAATGGTGTTTTGTTCTCTTGAGATTTCTGGTTGCATCTTTGAGGAAAAGAGACAGTTCACTCAGTTGGAAGACAGAAGGGTCAGGAGGAATCAGCATGACTCCGTGAAGATCATTGATCTGACATGCTTATGGTTGTGGCATAATTCCTACCACTACAGATGTTTTAAACATTTTATCTTAACTGTTATTTGTTCTGAATCACCATTCACTGCCCCATTTCACAACTTTTCAGGTGAAGACATAAGAGCTGACCTAACTGCTCTTTGCAGCTGCTTCATGGGAAGTAATAAAGACGAAAAGGCCAATTTTTTTTTTTTTTAGGAGGGTGTAAACGAAAGGATAATAACTTGTCTTTTGGGATGTTCAGCCTGGATATTAGGAAAATCTTTCTCATCAGACCGGGGAGAACTACTGGAATATGTCACCCAGGGATACCATGGAGCTTCACCCGTGGAAACTTTCCAGCCATGACTATTCTTATTAACTTACCTGAAAAAAAAAAAAAAAAATTAATTGGAGCAAGCATTTGCTTTTGCATCATCATGTCTACCTTTAAGCAACTGGAAGAGAGGAAAAATTGAATTATAGTTGGGACAGTTCTAAGAACTTTACATCTGTATTTTCCTGCTTCAACATAAAGTTGTTCTTTGGAAATAGTAAACAAAGCACAGCTTGACAAACTTTCTACTGTGCCTGCATGGGTACTGTTGCTCATTGCACTCCCTGGGGTGGAAAGCTTTTACTAGAAGTGTGTTAAGTAGCTTGAGAAATTAATTTTCCTATAATAGAGACATCTTTAAAAGCATGAGCTTGCTGTGCAGTAAATCAATTCATGTGACAGATTTATTCTTTTATTGGGATTTTTTTTCAAGTGGTTTTAAGAAAGGAAAAACCAGTTGAGATACATTAAGAACTGGTGAAATACTACAAATAAAAACTAAACAAAAAATCTCCTACAAAAAGACCACAAACAAAAAACAAACAAAAAAACAAACAAACAAACCCAAAAAAACCTACAATAAACAAAAAAAACCCCAAAACAAGAACAAAAACAAAATGAAACAAAACAAAAGCCCAATTCTGAAGCCACTTTGGAAACTCAAAAGGTAAATTCTTTTAAACTTCTTGGCAGAGTAATTAATTTATCTTTACTGTCAGTTGAGCTGAAAATATCAACCTTTATTTGAATGTATTGTCTTTTTTAACTTGCAGGTGATTACTGATTTCAGGAAGACAATAACATAAGGCCAGGATATATCAGAACAAGAAGTATTTTAGGTATTTTCAGGATGTTTCCAATCCACTAGAGCTTAGAAAACCTGGAGATCTCTTCATCAAGTTTCAATTAGGTATGAACAGTCAGTGAAAATTTTACATGAATCTTTGTTACAAGAGCTTGATATTTAGAAGCCCAGGCTTCTTTTCTCCTTTTCTGCTGCACCTTTCCATATAAAGTCATGCTGTTTGTTTCATTTATTTTTGCTTATCATTCTTCATTCCCTCCTGAGCTCTCATTTGATATATCTGACCTCATCTGAGACTGGAAGGAAGTTGTAACTTTCATAGATGTCAACTCTGTGTTTTGTGTATATCTTTGTGGATATTTTAAAGAAAGGATGTTTTTATGCCAAAACCTCATTTATTTCAGATAGAAAGATTTCAGGGGAGGGACAACTGTTTGAATAACCCTGTGGGCAAAGTGGACTGAAAAAAGCAAGCAAAAGGACTATGGCTGGCCATACAGAAATGTGATACATAGACTATATAGAAAGTCTTCAAGATAGGAAAAATGTTTCTGCCAAAAGAAATCTAAATGTTTTCATGTCTGCTGAAGGCAGGATACAAACTTATAGCACAGTAAGATAATAAATTCAGTTTTTAGAAAGATAGGCACTGGAATAAATTAATACAATGGCCAAAGAATCTTTCTGCTTCTACAAGATGGTAGAATTTTAGTTATTCATTATTCGATTTCTAGTTAAAAGAGGTCTCCATATTAATTTTCCTTTTAGGATTTCAGCATTATCAAAATTTGGCATTTGTTTTTTTTCCAGCAAGCCCTGAAAATTAAGTGTATTTTGGCTAAAAATTGGAATGATACAGACTGCAAACAGAACAGAGACTGGTTTTCTGAATGTATTTTGAAGGATGCCTTTTTTTTTTTTTTTTTTTTTTTTTTAAAGAAAACTAAACATTCACACTTTGAAACCAAACCTCAGAGTTTCACCATAGCTTCTTAACAAAACAGACTCACTGGATTGGAGTTTTTCTTGGCACAAAGCTGCATGCAATTAAGAGTTCCACTAGCTGGGTTGTTCCTGCTTGCAAAAATGAATAGTTTCTCTATGAGTTTAAAAAAAAAAAAGTAAAATAGAAAAAAAGGAACTTACTCAGCAGTTGAAATATACAATAAAAATGTCACTGCTATCTTTGCTTTAATTATGGAGCTCACATTGTGATTATATTCTATTCCAGTTTGTCAGAAAATGAGACTGTAACCATTATTGTTAAGCACTGTAACATCTCTTCTCTTCATTGAGTTTGTGTGCCCTCATTTTTATTCAGTCATATTCAAACCACATCCTTTTCTCACAGGTTTGCAATAACTAGGACATTTTTCTAGCTCATTCTGCCTGTTATAAATGAATAGCCTGGAAAATTTCCTTCTCACTCTCATGTTTAAAGGCACAGATGAAGGACAAAAAATTCTCTTCTGACATTGTGCAGGAGGCCTTCCACTATCACAGCAGAACTCAGCGGCAGATTCTGTGCTTGAGCATTCACCTGATCTAGGAGAGAGTAGTCAGAGTGTGGCAAATCACCACAAAGACCTGGAAAGTGAGGAGAAACTTTAAAAGCAGCTTGGAGAAAGCAATGCTGCCCATGGGTGCTCTTCAGTGGCAAGGGAGACCAAAACATGTAGACATCATAGTTGGAAAGAACCCTTCTTCTGGTCTGAGAAGCTCAGATCTCAGATGGGTGATCTATAAACTGAGTTCCACAAGTAGGACAGTCCCAGGAACAATAAGAGTTCCGAAACACCTCAACTGCAGAACCCTTTGAACTGAAAAGCTACATTTTTAATGCAAGCTTATAGGGTTTTTTTGGTTGGATTTTTTCTGTTTTCTACAGACCCCATGTAGAATTTTGGCATTTGTAACTGTTGATGTCAAACAACTTTTTCCATAGTGGGTGGGAGAGGTAACCAACAGTATTTATACAAAAACAACAAAACCACTACACCAATAAATGCTTTCTTTTTGCCATTACACATCCAGCTCTTGCCTGGTTCATGGCAGCTGCTTCTGAAAATATCACAAGACTTCACTCCATCTGATCTTGACAGCAGAGAGCAGATAATACAGGTTGTGTCTTGTTTTTGCCATGCTCAGTGTTACTACTGAGAAATGCTTTCTGAACAGCAGCAGTTAGAAGATATTCCTACTGACTTCTGCTGGTTTTCTGCCAGACAATACAGTTAAGACAGGTTCTAAATACTTCTCCAAATTATGCCTATTTGGTTGATTTTTGTTTCTAAAAAAATGGAAATAATCCCTAAGTTTTAATCAGCTTGAAACATCATGTTGTGGCAATTTCAAAAATACTTTTTCATGTCTCAAGTGTTTCATTTTGAATGTTAATGTATGGCACATTAAGATATAATATACAAAAAAGGTAGAAAAATTAAGCCCAAAAAAAGCAGAGCTTTTTTCCTCCCCTGAACACTTTATTGGTGGAAATGTGAAATTCTGTGTGAATAAATATACTTTTAACCTGAACTTCTTATCATAAACAGGTAAATTCTTCTGATGATAATGGGCAAATACGGGAGAATGCACTTTTTATGTTTGTTTTATTTCTATTAGAGTAGCTAAAAAAGCTTATTTTTCAAGCTGAAGTAAATGTGAAGTCATAATATATTAATAGCAGCTACTTAAAAAATAAAATCCAAACCAACCAACCAAAAAAACTCCAACACAACCTGGTGTTTTCCCAAGTATTTCAAAGAGCTCTAGAAAGGCATTTAAATATTTTCAGTACTTCCAGTAAGCTAAATTATAAATTGCCTTTTTTTTTCATAAAGGAAGTTAATAAAAAATTCAGAAATATGTGATTTTAAAAATTTTGTACAGATAATTCCTCTTCCAGAATGAGAATAAAAGCATCAAAGTAAATATCATATTTCTAAATATTTTACCTGAAGGATTATGAATAATGATTGTGCTTTCTTGATTATGCAATAGTTGTCTATTTATCTTGACGTTGAAGGAAACCAATTTTAGAATATACAGTCTTCAGCTCCTGGGCTTTTCCCTGCAGATGAAGGATATGCAAGTTTGAATCCCATGTAAGTCAGAAAAAGCATTAATTCCAAATAAAGCACACATGATTTAAATATTATTAGGTTTTAGAATGTAAGATCCCACCTTGTTTTGTTGGTATTTGTAGCTGGTGTCTAGGTTCTCTCTTGAAAAGCAGGAAAATATTTGGCATTTTCATTTTTCCTGACTGAGTTCAAAATTTCCTAGCTTCAACTTCAATTTGGAATAATTAATACTACACTACAATTGGAATCCTTAGATGTGCTTTTCTAGATTATATTTTTACTCTCAAATAAATTAGTCATTAAATAAATAAAAGCTAAAAATTTAAAAAGAAAATAAAAGAAAAAAAGGAAATAAAAGAGAAAAAACAATTGCAGCTCTAATGAGAGACCAGAACCATTCAAAATTATAACTCCTTTTTACACATGAGGAAACTGAGAAACAGAATAAGGCGAGTCCCTGCCATCAACAAAGAGTTGAACACCCTCATCTTAACTGTGGGCAGAATTCAGCAGCATGCCCTAGTCACGGACCATATTTCCTCAGAGAAGAATAAAACATTGGTTCTGGTGTCCTCACTAAAACTTTGGGTTCTCTCAGTACCATCATTGCATTGGTTCTACATCTTTATTTTGGACCTAGGTCTACAGTGGTATCCTGCTCATGATGGACTGTGTAACAAAAAACACAGCCTTTGAGAAGGTCTCCCATAACATCCTTCTCCATTCTTCATCCATCCAGTGAGTTCACTGTTAGATTGATAAGGAATTGGTTGGGTAATCACATCCAGGGCATCATGGTCAGTGGCCCAGAATCCCCATGGACATCAGCAACAAGTGGCATTGGAATGTGTTATTCAATATCTCCATTAATGACACAGACAAAGGGATCGAGTACACCCTCCACAAGTTTGCAGATGACACCACTCTGAGTGGTGCAGCTGACACACCTGAGGGACAGGATGACATCCAGAGGAACCGGGACAAACTCAGGAAGTGGGCCTATGGGAATCTCATGAGATTTAACAAGTCCAAGGTGATGAACCTGAGCTGGGGCAATCCTGCTCTCAGTCCTCTCTGAGGATGAAGAGGTGGAGCAGCCCTGGCCAGAAGGACTTGGGGGTGCTGTGGGTGAGAGGCTGGACATGCCCCGGCCATGGCACTCACAGCCCAGAGAGCCAAACGTGTCCTGGGCTGCATCCAGAGCCCCGTGGGCAGCAGGGGAGGGAGGGGATTCTGCCCCTCTGCTCTGCTCTGCTGAGACCCACCTGGAGCACTGCATCCAGCTCTGGGGTCCCAGCACAGGAGGGACAGGGACCTGTCCAGAGAGGCCACCAAGATGATCCGAGGGATGGAGCACCTCTGCTATGAGGAAAGGCTGAGAGAATTGGGATTGCTCAGCCTGGAGTAAAGAAGGCTCTAGTGTGGTCTAATTGCAAACTTCTAGTCAGTAGCTGAAGGGAGCCTACAAAAAGACAGAAAGGGGCTATTTGCAAACATTTGTAGTAACAGGACAAGAGAGAATGACTTCAGACCAAATGAGAGTTGGTTTAGATAGGATATTAGAAAGAAACTCTTCCTGTTGAAGATGGTGAGGCACTAGAAAAGGTTGTCCAGAGAAGCTGTGGCTGTCTCATCCCTGGAAGTCTTCAAGGCCAAGTTGGATGTGGAATTTCCAACCTGGACTGGTGGCAGGTGTCCCTGCCCATGGCAGGGGGAGGTGGAACTAGGTATGTTTAAGACCCCTTCCCACACAAGCTGCTCTACAGCTCTTTGACTCTATGATGTTCTGTGCCTTGCACTCAATGTAATATAAAGACATTTCTACTACCATTACTACTTTTTTTTCTAGCTTTGTTAACCTGCTGCTGATCCCAGCCTTCAAGTTACGTTAAGGAAATGTAAATATGTATGTGCTTTCTAGTTGTCACTCCAGGGAACTGAGTAACATCCTCTTGGGTTCATCTCATCTAACTGTATCTGGGAGACATTTACAGCACCATCTTCCTTTAAACTCATCATTCACTCTTTTTTACTCCACAGACAGTGGCAGGAGCTGTCATGATGCAATTTATACAGTCTTTTTTGCATATGTATTTCAGGGTAGAAAGAATCATGCTGTCGATAATCAAGGGACTCTGAGATAACTGAGTCAGAAGTATATACACAATGGATGTCCAAATCAATGTCTCCCATAGGAGACAGTTTAGGTGTGGGCACCTATTACCCAGATTAAAAGGCCAGTTCCTCCTTTTCTAACCACTAGACATTCATTAATGTCCCTCTGCCTGACAAAGCTGCTCATCTGTGCTCCCCTGCCTTTCTAATTCACAATGGACTATGTTAGCTTAAACAGTCTAAAGAGTAGGTGTGTGCTAATGTGTTTCTTTTTGACTGAAGTCTGCTGTGGAAGACTCATGAAAATAGCTCAGTCATCAAAATTCCCTCCTAGGTGGCAAAAGTAACTTTTGACCGAACAGAACATTTCAAAGTAGCATTTTATCTTTTGATTATACTTTCATCCAAAAATATTTCTTTAATTACTTTTTCAACAAAACATAACTTCCTCCAGAGAAAACTGTATTGCACATTGTATTTTCTGTCTTCTCTCCCATTTTCTGCTAATTATCCAAATAATATTTAAATAATCCAAGCAGAAGATCTCAAAATTCTTCTATGGCCAGTCTTCTAGGACTCTCAGAATAATTCTCCCAGAAAAAACACTTAAATTCTTCCGCTTATTTGTATCATCCTATAAAGCTTCTACTTTCTCCTTACGCTAGCTTCTCTTAGGCAAAAAACACCAAACAACTCACATTCAAATTTGGGTTGGTTTTATGGGGGGTGTTGTTTGGTTCGTTTTGGGTAGGGGTTTTTTATGGTTTGTTTTCTGGTTTTCATTTTGTTTGAGTTGGGTTTTGGTTGGTTTGTTGGGTTTTTTCGGGGTGGGGAGGAATTGGTGACTTTTTTTTTTTTCTGAAAAGCACAAATATGTGTTTTTCTATTTGAAAAGTAAGCTGTCAAGTTGGAAAGGTTTTGCTCAATTAAAGAATTTATTTCATTATTCTGGAGTATTCTCTCTCTATAAAAATTACTTCTCATTCATCCTCTGAGATTTTTGGAAGTGCCTACATGTGGAAATTATGAAGATGGAAATGCTGGGATTTGTCTACACTTTCTTTAACGTACTCTAAATACAGCAATTTCTGTACTATTATTTCTCATCTCTATAGTTTTTCAAGGCTTATCTTAGACCACAAATGCCGAAAGTTGTGACACAACACTGAAAATACGTGTAACTCTTGATAGGTCCTAGTCCATTCAGAGCTGACAGGTCAAGGGAATGAGTGAAACTAAGGCAAACCCCTCTTGTCTTCTGGAGCTCCCAAGGAATTTCCCTAAGAGAGAATAAGGAAACAAGCATCCGGATAAAGGTAGCTGGATTCTCCTTTGATTCACCTCAACCATGAATATTTTTTTAATATTTTTATGGTTGGGCAATATTAATTGTGTCTCTGGCTTCTCTCTTCTACTTTGGGAAAGTTTTTTTTTTTTAGCAAGACTGTATACCTTTGCAAGGTGAAGACTCATAATTCATATGGACTTTTAAAATGAGGCCATAATAAAGATAAGCCTTCCAGGTGTGCTGCAGAGAAGATTGAGCAGACTGATGTCACCTGTGACTCTATAAGCACAAGCTGATTTGAGCAGGATGGGTTTCTATTGCTTGCTCTGTAGTGCTCAGAAATTATTATTCTGACTCAAAATCGAGGTGTTTTCCTCAGACTGCTTGACTTTTGGAGAATTACTAACTGCATTATAGATGTACCTCTGTGTTTGTGAGCTCAACACTAAAATCAAACTAAATCTAAATATCTGCCATTGACTTTTATTTGACACCAGAAACCTCTGATTGGCTTTTCCTCGTGAGATTTCAGGTGCATTCAAAGAGAAAGTAGAATAAAGAAACTGAAAAGGTTTTATCACTCCCCCTGAAATCTCAGGGGTTGGTACTAATATGAAAGTTGCAGCTTTTTCCCGAAAGGTTCCAAGTAATTTGCATGTAAGGGTTGAGTTTCAACCCAGCTCTCTTTTTGACCCTGAAGTTAGTGCTGACATGTATGGCAGTGTTTATTAATAAAACAATAGTCCAATGGTAAACAAGTTTAATACCAGGCATGAATGTTTGATATTCCGTCTAAAATGAAAAAATATGTATTCTATAATGAATACTTAATTAGGACTGTGATCTGAATACAAGGACCAGAGCCCCTACCGCTGTGCAGACAAACCAGAGTGAAATGAATTACTGTCATGCAGGGGGTGATATTAATGGTGTCCAGCTTTATAAATGAATCCAATTTTAAGCCACTTTAGTCGCTATCATACTGAGAGTGCAACACGCCTAACATATCATTTCTGTACTGCCAAATGCTAAGATTTAAAAAGCTTTAAAAAATTTTAACTTGCAGATGTTTTCCTGCATTAAATATTTCTAATTATTTGTTGCTACATCCAGACAACATTAAAAATAAATAAAATTGAAATTTTGGGACTTTTTTGCTGCTTGGCTGGTTGGTTGGTTTGTTTTGTTTTTGTTTATATTAAGCTATATATTAATAGATGGGCATTGATTTTTACTCTGAAATTCTAACTGATGTTTGGCATGAATACTGGCTATTTGGCCACTAATAATTTATTGCAGTGTAGTTTTTCTCAACTGATGATATGAGCTGCTCAGGTCATTTCATACAACTGGCAGCTGTTGGGAAATGACCCTTAATAAGAACCTCCACTTACTACTTCCCTTTTAGAAATTTTAGTATTCCCACTTGAGGGAGCAGTCATGCAAAGTCTCATACCTGTGAAAAGTTTAAGTCATGTGAACGTTCCTTCACTGATTACCAAAGGATTGCATGCATGTGCAAGCATTTGCTGGATTCAAATATATCAGGTTCGGGTTTAAATGTGTATCCTAACGTCTGACTCATTTAAATCTTCCAGATTGTAGACATTATTTTCACTTGTAAAACAGGTTTTCTCACTTACATAACTGGCATTTCTCTCAATCCTGCCAGCAAACACCCAGATAAATATATTACAAAAAGGCAATGTCAGTTTGCAACCAGCTCGAGAGCAAAATTCTTTGGGAATGGTGAGCATCTCAGATGGCTGGCAGCATTGCAGCAGCAGAATTCCTATTACAGCACAGATCAGGCAGGCAGACGGGAGAGCCAAACAAGGGCAGATTTTCAAGACTTGAGGTGAGCTGTTTGGAAGTACACAGTGTAGGTCATCCTTTGTTCCCCACGAGGTCAGTGCAAATTTCACTACTGACTCTACAGAAAAAAAGCTGTTTTAATACAAAACTAAATAGTTTCTAAAATCTACTGTCAAGTCTGTCTGAGATCTGTCTCAGTCTTCGGTTGCCTTTTTATTGCAAAGGCTGATGTTTAAGTACTCATGTGTAGCAAGAATTAGTGGAATGTTTTTCAACCTGGATGAAGAAAAAGCCATAAGCTCACAGACCTATCGTCAAAAAAAATTGCATTGCTCATTTTTCCTTCATCAGAAATATTCCATTTTGAAAAGAAAATGATAGGGTTAAACAGAAAGGGACCTTTCAGTATTCTCTTTTCCAATATAAAGGATTTTCTTACAGGGATGAAAACTTCTTAAGATTATAACTATGACTAAAGTAATTCTGATTTTTAACACTCTCCATCTTTCTGTGTCTCCACAAAAGTTTTGACATATAAAAAGAAGTGGTGGGGTTTTGGGCATTGGGTCTGCCTGTGAAAAAATATCACACAGACTGAAAAGAACCTAATTTGTCTCAGTGAAACAAATGAAAAAAAAAGTCATTTCTATGAGCAGTCGGTGTTTCTTTCATCTGATTAGTAATAGGAAAGGGAGTTTAATACTTCTAGGTCAGTGATTTGAATTGAGGTTAGTTAAGTAGTGTATGTTAGACAGAAGTTCATTATTACTTTTCGTTATTAATTATGGGGTTTGGTTGACTTATCTGAAATGATTAAGAGCTATATTCAGAGTCTAAATACAACCTTTGGTCCTGTGCATAACTTCCTCCAGCTGCCTCTTTCAAATGTTCCGTGTCACTGAGGCTTGGGTGAAATTTTGGATACCACAGTATAATTCTTTCAAAGGAGGCTATAGGAGTCCAGTGCCTAAATTCCAAATGGATCTTAAAGAGAAGAATGATCGAATCTTAAGATTTCATGGGTCTACTATCTCTGCCTCAAAGAAATGCTCATAAATTCTCATAAATCACTCAGGTTACTCTTCTACATTGACAGTAACTGTGTGTCCTAATGTTGGCTGAATGTGGGTTTAAATACATTAAAGATGTTGAAATATTTAATTATTATTGTATGAGTAAACAGAAAACAGGAATAACTTCTTTTGAATCTGAATGTTGCTAGACAACTCTTAAAAAACAAATAGGAATAAGATTCACTTCACAGAATTGTAGCCACCAAGAATTTTGATGCCTAAACTAAGCATTTTGCCTTGGCTCCCTTAGTACTGAGTGGAGGGAGACAGACATCTCCAGGGAATGATTCATCCTGTCTGCCTCACGTCCTATTCTTAGGGTAAGAGTCTATATCTCCATATCAACTACAGAAAGTGCATATCAGAAACAAGAAAACTTTTAGAATCTTAAAATTAGTTAAGCTCACCATGCCCTGTCATTACTGGCCCATTCCCAGAATCTCTTGCACCAAGAATATATGAGGACTGCAATAAGAAGAAATAGTTCCCCTCTGTAATCTCTATCACTCTTCAAAAAGTGAACTCTGATGTGGTAGATAAAGAGGGAAAATTAGCACTTTCATTTGTTTGTTTTCTGCCAGTGTGACTGATAAAGAAGAAGCATCTTCCAAGAGAAGAAAATGCATTTTTCTTGAAGCAGTAATAAAAAATACAGGACTATCACACAGTATCTAGGAAAATCACATAGAGCATAGCTGTGGAACAATGACTATTTAATCCACGTTTAATTTGTGTCACCATTGTATATTGATTATCCATTATCCTCATGCAAATGGCATGACTTATCCATTGAAACAGCTGTGCATTGTTTTTAATTTTAAGTGAATTCTTTTAGTGCTCCATGAAAGGTGTCAGATTAGCAGCCCCAGGGACTGAAGGCCTCTGTTTATCCACAGAGCGTATTCGAGTGATAATGATGGATCCACTCAAGCAGCTGCCTCAGACGTTACTTATCTTGAGGGTTTGTTCCACTGCTCATAGGGCCAAAACATCCCCTCACAAATGAATAATAAGCAGATTCTGGGCCCATAGATGTCGAATGAGGGTGTTTAAATGCCAGCCTTCTGTAGTAGTATATTCCCATTGATTTAGGGGTTCCCGTGTGAAACTGGGCTAACAGAAGTGTAAAGCAGTTACCCTGGAAAGAGCATGAGGTACAGACCTATTTTAAATATTTCTTGCAGTTCTCACAGGTTCTAAAAAGATAATATATCAGATGCAGGAAAAGAAATGTAGGAAAAGGTAGCAAATAATGATCTGTGTTTGAGGACAGATGTTGGGCATGGAAGGACACAACAGCTGAACACTGAAGCTTGGGAAAATGTTGATGGTGCCAGGTGTCTCACAGAGGACTGTACAGGATGAGAAATGGAAAGGAATCACTCTGTCACTAGTCTTTAAAACACAGCAATCAGGGTGTATCCAAGAGATTCTTGGACAAAAAGATTTGAAACATATGAAGGCAATTTTCATGCAACACACAATTAAACAGAGCTTCTCATCACCACAGGATGTTTCTGAGGATTCAAGAGGATTAAAAAAGGCTGTGGAAAAGTCCAGAAGGAATGAGTCCATGGGAGGTTATTAAATGGAATGGATGTTAGTTTCCCCTTCAGGAAGTGCCAGCATCATGAACTGCCAGGAGCTAGGGGAATGTATCAACAAGAAATCACTCAGTAGTTGTTTTGTCCATCTTATTATTTCACTAAATGTCTTCTACTGCTCTCTTTTGGAGAGAGGATGTTGCTCTGGAGGATTCTGGTGTAGGGGACCTTTGACCTTAGAGGTAACTGCTTCATTTTTGGTGAAGTCTTATTTTTAGCCTGGTACAAAATCACAGATTATATTTCCATGTCTTGATTCCTCTACTAGATTTCGATTTTCCTTCTTCATCTAAATGAATTTAAGCATTGGAGCAAAAAGAATTCACAGTCATTACAGTCCATTGAAAAGATGCTGAGAACCTGTCATGTCCCAGTATATGATCACCTCCCATGCTGTTTTTGCTGGGATGCAGTTTTTTGTGGGATTAGTGAAATAAATCACCTTTGAATTTCCTTAGTTACTATTAGAAAAACATTTCTGATTGCAGAATTAGTTAGTTACAGATTCAGAATAGAGGTTTTAAAGTGTGGATCAGGAATTTGACTCCAAAATCATCAGCCCACTTATGTTTAATCTCGACTCCTTTCCATACTAAGGGCTTGCCTAAGGATGTAAGACAATAGGTTCTTCTTTTTGAGCAACAAGGGAAGGAAACAGGTTGTCTCCATAAATCTGCACATAATCTGCAGCATTCCTGACTTGTTTTCAGGACATCAGAGATGGCAGGATTTCAAGAAGGCTGCCTTAGGAGACCCTTGATATTTTCTTCTGTTCTGTACCTAGGATACATCATCTTTTTGATTAAAAATTATGTTTTCCAGCCCCACACAATCCCTATCTTAATTATTTACTTTCTGTCCTTATTAAGTGGCTTTCTTGAGAGTGTTTAGCAAAAAGGAATGATTAAGGGACATTAATATGGGATAATCATGCATTCTGCTGTGTTTGGGTCACTGATGGTCTAACTGAAGTTCAGGTTTAAAAATATAAAGGGTGTAGTAGAATTACTATGTTGTACAGTAGAATTCTAAAATACATACCTATAGTACATCATCCCACTATAGACCACCATTTCCAATTCATGTCAGGAACTATCTTTTATGTTGCAAAACAAAACAGGCAACTTTAACTGCAAACAAAGCAGCAAAGAGAGAAAGGCAGATTGATAAAGGCACCAAGCTCATGGCCTTGAACAAGACAAACAGAGACAAAGATAAAGAATATTCTTTTACTGACTTAGTGACCTATGTCAGGGAGTTAGCTCTGGTCCCTGGCCAGCTGAGATGGACTAACTTGCGTTTTCACTGTCTCTGGACACTGGACTGTAAAGTAAACTGTCCCCACTTTTTGTTTGTGTGGGTTTTGTTTTTGTTTTGACTGGTTTGTTGGCTTTTGGAGTTTTGTTTTTTGTTTGTTTGGGTTTTTTTTAGACAGCAGAGCTAGATGCCTTGCTCTTGAAACATAATAGCATGTGTAGGGCAGGAGTTCTGGGGAAAAATATGGATCAAAGCATAGTTGTGTCTTTGAGATCCATTTAATCTCTTTGGTCATCTGTACAGCTTCTTCAATGCACTTCCTGATGAAGATACACAGGATATCTTATCTGAGTGAGGTGCCTAACCCTAACACACTGCTTTCTGCAAACACATATATCCTATTTCTGGAGGACAGATAATAGAGACAGCATTATCACTGTGTGTTGGCAGGGAGAATGTGAGAAAAGGGACTTGAGGTTGCCAGATCTGCCCTTCATTTACCCTCCTTTTCATCAAAAACTATGCACTGTCATGTATTAGCAGAAAACAGGGGCTGAGGTGGAGGTAGAGTGGGACTGGAAATTAAAATAGCACCACTACGGAGAGACGTGACTCTGTGTGGAAAGAACAGTCAGTCCTGGAGACTTACCTGCCTCCGAGAGACTGTCCTTGGGGAAGGAAAAAATCCCATGGTGGATGAAGGCTCCCTCCATCCCGTTCTCTCACCTACACTTCATGTTCAGGAGTCAGGAAATGAGAGACATAATTCTTCATCCGCCTCCCTGCAGTGCAGTTCTTCCTCATGCTGCCTCCAGAAACCCTTTCCTCTTTCATCCAGAGACCTCAGGCTGCTCTGTCCCAATTCATCATGGTTCACACCATTGGAACTGTTTACACACTCTTTTTTCTGCTATCATAGACCAGACAAGGGCATTTGACCCACTCTGCTTTGGTCAACAAATGGTAAGAATTAAGTATCTACTAAGGTTACATCTGAAGGACACATTGCTCTGTCTAGCCATTACTTGTGCTCTTTCAAATAAATTACAGTTATCACTAAGCAAGGGAGTAAAAGCAAAGGAATGGTGTCTTAGCAATTGTCTCTTTATGTACTGGTGTTCTCTGGGCACAGAAAAAGCAGAAATTTGCCAGGACAGTTCTTGACAAGACCCCTTACCTAGGAACTAAATGTTATCTTTCCTAGCACATTTTAAAATCTTCCCTGCCAACCCCCATTTCAATCTGCAATTAAAACAAAAAAAAAAAATCACAACAGAAAACACAAACAGAAAAACTCAAATGCTTTCTGAAAATTGATAAACCATTGCAAATGACCTTGTTTGCCTTTAAAATATACTAAGGTGGTTTTGAGATTGTTGGTTATAACCCTTTTTTTGTTGCATGGATAGTCAGATAAGACATTCTCGACTGAAGCTTACTGTGAATCTGGGAAGGTCACCTTATACGTACTTTCCATTGCTGTTATAGATTCATAGATTTTAAGTCCAAATGGGACTTTGTGTAACTCCTCCTGCATAACATAGGTCAGATAACTTTGCTTGATAATTCTGCATCAAATCAAATTTAAAGCATACCAAGGAATGCAGATATTACTTTATTTTCTACTCTGTAATCTCCCTCAACACTACACACATACGTGTGTCTCTCTCTCTTTCCCAAGGCTTCCTTAGATCATACAGAGTTCAGAATAACTGCCTATTATAGCTTCGAGTGAAAAAGTGGTAAAAAGAAAAAAAAATAATGGTTAACAGCAGCTGGTCTGAGAGTAAAACAGAGGAACAGAGGCAGTAGGTCACAGAATAGATGTGACAGTACAGAAAGTAATGAGCAAGCTCCTGTATTTCCAAGACCTTCATTCAAATTAATGCTTACTATACCAGTAGGTCATAGATGAAAATGAGTTGGGTGGTTCTCCCTCATTCTGGACTACAGTAAGCATTTGTCAATATCACCACGTATTCCTGAATATCAGGACACATTTAGTCCATCAAGTCCTTTAGATGCACTTGACTAGCAGGAAAGCTATTGGAGTCCAAAGTGATATAAGAAAGAAGTCCATGCTGTGGGACAGAACTATTTTTGGTGATACTATCCCAGCTTTTCTATGTTGGATTAACAAAATTGCCCCAGATTCTGTATTTTGTTGTTGTTATTCCAAGCGCTAATGCATTTTTGACAGAGAACTGCCTCACTTTTTCGTGTTTACCATGATCATCTAGTGAAAGCTGACACCATACATACATACATACATACATAAATACATATGTGTGTGTATATATATATATTTCTTTATTTGACCAAGTAAGACAACTGAAAACCACAGCTGTTGTCATTTAATTTGTTAAGAATTGCACCATAGACATATGTTAATGAAACATACTCATTTCAGGCATGAGAGAAGGTATTCTATTTTTCTCATTCCAAACTTTTCCTGTTACTCCTCTAACATCTCAAGGACAAACTTTTTGTGTGTTTAATGAACTTGGCAAAACAGAATAAGTACCAGAGCCTACTGCCGCCCTGGTTATCCCTGAGGTTAAGCATTTTACTCTATTGGCCCCAGGGCAATTTTTGGCCCCTAATTTTACCTAGAAGAGGTATGAAACTCTCTTCCTCCCTAACAAATTACTAACTCAAAATCACATAAGAAATTAACTAATCACAGTCACTGAAGTGCCTTTCTGATCAAGCCTCTTTTCAATATCCTAGCCCAGGCTATTTATTGAAGCATGCTAAGAAAAAGACTTACTCATTCCGTTGGAAATTGTGCATGGTTCATTTTTATGCAAAGAAGACCTCATCTTCTTTAAAGAATAAAAATTAATTACTAATGAGCATTAAAAAAACCTGAGAAAAATCATTCAGCTTTAGTAACACATCACTATCAACTTTGTCAGAGAATTATGAGTAATTTTCATCAAAGTTTATTCAAACTTCTGATGGTCTTTCTTGAGGATGTGGTAGAGCTCTGGTGTTATTGAATAATAATATTAATACTATTATTATTACTAGTAATGTAAATATTAATAACAACAGCAAAAATAATAATATTAGTAATAATAATAATAATAATGATTAGTGTTTGTACCACCTTTCATTGGTGCCCTTATAAACATTATTTAAGGCTTACAAGATTCCAGAACTTAATAAATATTTTTTTTTGTGTATTAATCTTTAGAACTGACGCTGATTTATTGCTTTGTGAAAGTATTAGTATATCAAGCCCTTTTTCAGAGAGGTTTTGCCATTTTTATTAGGAAACTACTACGCAGAGAAGGTTATTTACACTGACCATAGTATGGAGCTAATTTAAAAGTATGTCTTTACCTGAAATTTTGAAGTACTTTTCGAGGGAAAATTGAACATGATTTGTCATTATAGCTGTTCCTCCCATTTACCAGTAAGCCTGGCGAATACTATCCTGTCTGCTCACACCAGTAAATAAAAGGATGTGCCTGGACACTGGGAAAGCCTCATCTGTACTTCTAAAGAGTTGGACTCATCCTTGCAGGACATTGCCTGAGGTCATCTGTCATTTTCTCATGCATCTCTCCCTAAGCAGAATTTAAAACAACATCTGCAATGACAAAGACCACTCTTAGGGATCATTTAATTTACTGGTGTGGATGGACCTGTGGAGTCCTAGTTTATATTGTATGAACATAATGCTAACTTCCCTAAAAATTGGCAACCTCACATATGGGAAGTCTGTCTTAAAGACACAGAGTTTAAATAAAATTTGGAGTAGCTTGTGATCTAAAACCTATTTTGTAGCGAGTAACTTGGACTGTGTCAGCTGAACAGACTCCTATATATTTCCTTCTTTGCCACCTCTTACAGCAGTAGTAGGGGAAATGTTTTAGCATTGTTCTCATTCTTTAGGATGAGATCCTAAAACATGCAGCTGGAGATGAGATCAAAGATTGATGAAGTCCTGGTGTCAGCGGGAGAGACTGTGAACAGCTGGGACCATGCTGGAAGGCATAGGAATATGTTCATTTTATGGAGCAGTCTTTAGCTCCCTGGTGAATCTGTTCATAAAGATTTTGGAAATGAATGGAGTCATTGCATTGTACTTCATGACTTCCCTTTGGATAGGCTTGGACCTTGTGAGGAATTACACTGTTCTTGATGCTTGACT
Source organism: Monarcha castaneiventris obscurior (assembly GCA_026261815.1). NCBI lineage: Eukaryota > Metazoa > Chordata > Aves > Passeriformes > Monarchidae > Monarcha > Monarcha castaneiventris. The sequence continues at coordinate 25,404,769 of JAMPIT010000893.1, read as the reverse complement.
TTGTCTATTAAGTCTGTGAAAGGACCAGTCTAATAAAGCTAATATGGGTCACCTGAGTAGGCTCTCATTTGATTAATATGTGACTTAAAAGAGGGTGAATTTCATCAAGATTATCTGGCCTACTGGACCAGATAATAACGATGGAAGTAGTCCACGTTTTCAAACCTGAATGGAAATGAAATCAGTAAGTCACACAAGAATTGCATTCTGAGTGAGAGCCAGCTGGTTATTCTTAGATTTTGGCAGGTTCTTACTGGACTACCAGACTTTGAGTTGACTCTAGTCAACTCCCTGGCTTTTAAAGCTATGCTTAGGTAAAACTGACTGAGACAGCCTCATCCAGTGTTTCAAAAATTACTTTCTTCTACTCTACATTCCCCTTCTATCACCCCATTCCTTCCATTCTCCTTGTGTCCTCTGTGGTGCTTACTTAACTATTCAATAAGGAAGTTCAGAACACTAATTCTGCACAAAATCACCCAACCATCAATAACAATTCCAAAATGAGAAATTTACCTGGCTAATCAAAGTGTCAGAAATAGCACATCTGATATTGCCCAGGGAAGCACTGTGTGAAAGCAGAAGGGAATGCCTGTGGTCCCCTTTGGTGGCTGCAAGTTGTGAAATTGGCTCAGATCTTTCATTAAAATGGCCTGAAAAACCCAGAGAGTTAACAGCTGGCCCAGAATTTCCAGCTGAAGTGCTAGGAGACCAAAGTGCTAGGTGCTAGGAGACCAAATAATTTTCCAGTTGTTCTTGTCTGTGCTTAGGACTTCTCTTTGAAGACACATCTTCAGTGTTCTGCCCTCCACGTACTTGCTTGGTTTCTACTTCCTCCTGCTGTAGCTGTCCCATATGTTAACCTTTTATTATAAGCTTCTTTGATCCCTAAATCCCATTTAATCATATTCATGTCCACTTCCGTGGATCAGTGCACCTTCACTCTTGACTCCATATCTAAAAGAACATTCAAGAGGAAAAATTAAGTCACAGAAGGATAGTTCCTATTTCTTTTGTTCTGATAAAGAGACTCCAAAAGTCTCCACAACTGCAGTTTAGAATAAAATATGATTATCACACTAGTCAGTGATGTAATTCAGATTTTTTCCATAACTTTACAAAGTCTATTTTGGCCAAAAGCAAAAGAATAATTTCTGATGAGAACTTGATATTGAAATTATCACCTTACAGATGGTTAAAGGAATGCCTTAATGTACTAACAGACTAAAAATAAGTGTTAATGTGTCCTCAAGACTGTCAGAAATGAGTGAAAGTGAAATAAGTGATCTTTACCTATTCCTTAGAAGGCAGATAGACAGTTTTGTGCGGTGTGATTTCCTTTGTTTAAATGATTATTATTTCCTGTGCCTAAGTAACTAGTGAGATGTAGTACCTCATCCCTTCTGTTGTAATGATGGTATTTTCAGTTATTTCCACTCAGTAGTAAAGAGCTGCATCACTCTTTCTCCCCTCTGATAAATCCATGTAAAGTAGAAATAAATTAAAAAAAAAAATAAAAAAAGAAAAGAGGAGGGCTAAAAAAATAAAGGATAAAATAGGGAGACATAAGCTTTTTTCACAACTCATGACGTATTAGATAAGGGGGAAAAAAAAGGAAAGAAACTTTAAAGGTATTTGTAGTGTAGTGGATGAAAATTTGAGAGTAATTGAAAAAAATAGTAATGTTGAACGCTGGCAGAGCAAAGTGACAAAGAGGAAAAATGAAAGGTTAGAAAGAATGGGCTCAGCAACAGGAAAGTTTTAGAATGCTAAATTCTAGTTGAATTATGAGCTCTGGGTGTCCCCGTCCCTTCACTGAAGTTATTGCAGTCATGAACACTCTGTGCTTTAAAATTAAATATTGGTAAATCTAATTGTCTCCTGTGAAGTGGAACCTAGAATTACTATATCTAAAAGCTGCGGAGCAGGGAAGGAGGAGGGGGAAGAATTGGATCTGAAGCCTATAAACAATGCTCTTTTGAGACTCTGAAGAAGCCTCTAAGACACGTCTTCTCTCAACAACCTTCTCTGTCATACGACCAGTGAGGAGAATCAGAATTATGGTCCATTTCAGTGCTTAGCGCTTTTTTCTCTCAAGTGATCCCCAGGCATATTGAAGACATTTCTATGTCCCTTCAACACACACAGACACACACACACACACTCTCACTCTTCAACAGCCCATTTTCTAACTCTTCCTGTCCTGGGTGGGTTTCAAAGAACCCACCAGACCCTTGTGCCTCAGTCCATGCCTCCGACATCTGAACTGAGGAGAAGATGCTGAAACTCTTTGTTACAGAAGCAAAGCTCTGCACATCTGAATTTTACGATAATTACAAGTCAGGTTTTTGGGGTGTTTTGTCTCAGATTTCCTCATTAACTAATTTTGGCTTGGCTTGGTGACTTTTAAGAATCCTCTTTTTTTTATGTTTTCCTGTTAGCTCTATGCAGTATTCAGATGGCAATATCACTGCTGCAAATTCCACAATATTTCATTATTGTAGTGCTGAGTGTCATGACATTCACTTCAGGTGAACATCTTGATTTCATCTATAGCTCTCTACTTGGAATTAAGAACTAAAAGGCTTTTCAAAGTTTGGCTTTAAATCTATGGAGAAAAAAAAAAGTGGTTATTTTCTTTTTCAGTGTTGAAATAATTACCCTTCAGGCCCTTTGCCACCAAATGGAATATCAAGTTCCAGCCTAGAGCCAGGACTTTGTGAAAGTATAAAGGAGGGAAAAGATACCAGGAAAGCACATAGAGAGATCATCAAAGACAACTTTATGTTCTGACATCCACCCAAACCTGCCAATAAAATGTGGGTAGAAAAGGTAAAAGGGACATTTATTTACTTGTGCTTTGGATTGTTTCAAAGCAACTTCTGTAGAATCAGAGGAAGCCTTTTCCCCCACTGCCCCTCTGCCCCTCCTGTAAAAAAAAGGCCTGCTTCCAACAGAAAAGAGGAAATAACATATTTACATGAGATTACAAAGTGTTTCTGAAGTTCATAGTAAATTTGAGGCTGTGGAGGGGGGAGCCCAGGGGAAAACCTGTTACTTTATGTCCTTCCTGAAGCATAAAATTCAGTAAAAATTCAATACTGCTGTCAAATGCCAAATAGGCAGGTCGATATGTTAAACAGGAAGTAGTGACACTTCTAAAGAAATAGGCCAAAGCTTACAGCCAGGCTGAGATATAAACTCTAATGATTTCACACTTTCATTCTTAGTCCACGTGTTTTCTGACTGAGAAATGGAAAGTGCAGAATTTACAGCCCTCTCTGATGGGATATTCAGGGGTACAATTTCATACTGCAGTTCTGTCACTCTATTGCAATGCTTGTTATGTTCATTTCATTCTTATTAGAGATGAATGGAAAGCTAAAACCCGCACTGACACTACATCAAATATATGAATGGGCAAGACAATCAAGTTTCCTGAATTTTGAAATCAGATAAATATATGAGCAATTCTACCTGTACTTTCTGCTAAACCAGATATTGAATATGTCCTTGTTTTATAAGAGATTCTTACATTAACCTGTTCTGGCCCAAACCTGAAACTGACAAAACGTCCGTGACCTTTTCAGATTTCTTTTTGTTCAGAAGCAATTCACTAGTTCTGAAAAGTTTGCTGCCTACAGAATTAATAGAGCACTTGAAATACAATTAAATCTCCAATATTAAGGCAAGAATGCTCCTTCTCCTTTTTTTGTTCATACCAGGACTCTATTTTATTTGTATGGTTAGATCTACAAGAATAGTACTGCTTCTTACTGAATTCATACAGAAATCATTAAAGTGCTGTGTATTTAAATAGAAATAAACAATTGTTCCAAAGTCCTGTAGCATAAAATGAGGCACTCCTATATTCTTTTAAAAGACCTTCCCATCCCAATGCACTACTGATCCTATAAATAATATCAGAAATAGGTCCATTTCCATCTCAAAGCCTCAGGATGAGGCAGAAATCATCTGAATGAGAACAGTTTAGAGGTAGGCATGGCTTGAAAACATGTAATTGTGTTCTGCAGTATTACTTAGTTCATCAGCTACCGTTTGCAGCAAAATGGAAAGTGCATGACCCCTTACTCTGAGTGCCATGTAGGAGGCTAATTTTTCAAATGTATAAAATGCTGCATGAGTCCCTTTCTTGAAATGATGCTGATAGACTGAATTGTATCATCCCAAACATTTGCTACCCTAATAGGCCTTATAATACACCGGGAGCATAGTGCATTGATGCAGATTAACAATATAAAAAGTTAAGCTAGGTTTTATATTAGCATTATTCTTAATGCTAATGTAATGCCGAACCACTAAGGCAGCATTGTTAGAGTGTTAGTACTGTAGATTGTAATGACAAAAGGAATTAGATGGGTTTTCTATGTTAAATCAATCATTAAGTGGTGGTATAATTATTTGCTGTTAGTAAAGCTCTTTTTTCCCCCTATTGTAAAATTGACAGCGTACGAAAGTAATTGCACTGTTTTCATTTCAGCAGGGCTCCTTTAGATTAGAGTTGGGGAGGAAAGATGTGGCACTCCTAATCCTTTTGACATTTCAGGAGGAATGCATGAGTAATATTGCATAGCCATGTAATTAATCAGCCTGGGTATTTGTGGTCTACAAAGCATGTATTTCTACTTGCATTAGGATGGGAAGGGTGAATGGTGGGTGGGAGAGTTTCTGTGTTCTGCCTTTCCACTGTTTTAATTACAGTGGGACATTGTCTTCAATAATTTCCTTTGTCAACTTTGTGTGTGTCTTGCATGTTAAGATCATGGCTAGAAAACTCTCAGTTGAAATATTTTAAATTGGAATAGAGGAACTTGCTTGTTAATAAACTTAGGTTTTCATCCTTGTCATACCAGCCATCACAAAGGATTTATAGAAACTGGATTTGGGGGTTCAGTGTGTGGAATACTGAGGTTTCTTTTGTGAATTAGGAGTGTTAGCTGGATGTTTTGTTTCTTTCTTTTGAAGTAAGATAAGACTAGCTCTCCTAAGGTTACAGAAGGACATGAACTTTTTCCTTCCTTCCTTCCTTCCTTCCTTCCTTCCTTCCTTCCTTCCTTCCTTCCTTCCTTCCTTCCTTCCTTCCTTCCTTCCTTCCTTCCTTCCTTCCTTCCTTCCCTCCTTCCCTCCTTCCTTCCTTCCTTCCTTCCTCCCTTCCTCCCTTCCTCCCTTCTTCCCTTCCTCCCTTCCTCCCTTCCTCCCCTCCTCCCTTCCTCCCTTCTTCCCCTCTCCATTCCATCATCCCCTCTTTCCTCCTTTCCCTTCTTTCTTCCTCCATCATTACTTTCTTCCTCCCTTCTCTTTCATCTCAAATTTCAATGAAAGTGAAATCCAATTTTTATCTCACAAAATAATGCTTATCTTTGCTATCCAGAGCAGAAGCTGGATCTATTTACATCACATTTTAGAATAATACTAATTTGTCTTGTAATGGTAGCATCGAGTACATATTTTTTTTTTTTTTTTGGTGAGGGGGCACACAGTATTTTTCTAGAACAGTGATAAGATAGAGGAGGAAGTTGTGAACTACTGAAATCTTACACCCATCATAATGGGAATAAACCAGTGAGCCATTGAGAAAAAAATACTTTTTCATATTTTTCCTTGAAGAGACCTAGAACCACGTGTGCTTTTTAAAATATATAAGGTGCAAATCTGCAAAAAGAGATGCTGCCTCCCAGACAAAAACACCCAGAGATCTACCACCTAGGTGTGGACCTGAAATCTTCAGATGTGGTCTCTCTTACCTGTTGAGGAAATGTCAATAACATTAACTGACTTGCTCCTTTCTTTGGCTGTAATACCACCAGCCTTAGTGAAATGAAGGCTACAATATAAGGATTGAATCCTTATGAGCTTCATCAAGAGAGAACAGAATATACTACTTTTTCTGCAGTGCTAGGCACTACGCAGTTTTTGACATATCCAGGGTTTGGATAGAACACTGTCTGGAAATCACAGCTATCATGAACATCAATTAAAAGTTCTAGGTGATTTGTGGTGAACTGCAGGTACAGAAAATGCTGGAAGGCTCCATGTTGTATCAAGGTAACTAATGAATTGAGTAATGGGGGAAAAAAGGAAAAGAAAAAATATTAGAGAATCATCCCATAACCAATTCTACATCTTTATAACCTAGTTTATTTTAACCAATAACATATTTTCAAGGGGATATTTCAAAATGTGTGTATGAAGGTACATTCTGTGACATACTAAGCTCTGAACTGGACTTCGAAAACTCACATCAAGAGACTTATTAAACTTCATATAGCCTTTGGTTCTGTTATATAAATATGAAGACTTTCTTCCTTGTACTAGGCTTAGATGGTTTTCTGTTGCTTTTATGTTTCTGTTTTCAAAATTGTTAAATGGATGCCAGTAATAATAATTCTTGTGTCTGGTACACATTGATATTTTTTGGTACATTTGCTCTAAAGATAAGCAGATGGGGGTTATTAAATTCTATAAAACTATATGTTTTAAAGAAATAGAATATGAAGGCAGCTTGAAAAGTCATGCTGAGCTGGCCTCCTTTTTAACTGGTTCAGAGCCATGATACACAAATTGTTTGTAATATATTTTAAGTTTTTAATTGGTTATGGTCTCTTGTGGTCTTAATCAATAAATTAATTGAGCTGTGTCAGATGCTTTTCCCCACTTTCATTTTCTCCAGAAACAAATACCTACCAAGCTATCTATCTTCAACTGAATTCAAACAGTTAAATGATAAATTTAAAAAAAAATCTGTCAGAAATTCCTTCTTACACAAATGACAACTGAGAAAATTCACCCTGGGTTGTCGCTCATCTTTAATTTCACATATCAAGTCCATAACATGGCAGTCAAATTTGGTCTGTCTCTCTGTCTGTCTGTCTGTGAATCTCTTTGTTCATGTTACGAGTGCAGCAGCTGACAGAGAATCACAGTCATACTCTTAGAAGGTGTTTCTGTTTTCTCACCCTGAGTACAACAGCACTTTTAAGGAAGCACTACAAAGCTCCATGAGCTTTAGGAGGAGAAGGACTGAAGGGTTTGTTGGGCAAGCAGCACCAAAAACATGCCAAAAACCAGCAGAACCCATTGCAGTGGGTCCTTCCTTTAACACCTCTGAATGTGTATTCAGGGTGTTGTATTTCACAGCCATCACTGAGGTTGTTTCAGGTGGTCGCAGCACATTTTTCATCCATTTTGTTGCTATCACTCCACAACATACTTCTAGTAAGAAGGTAAAATTCCTTGTCAAGTGAGGTGGCAGGGAGAGAGCTAAGTTATGTATCAGGTGTTGGACATGATTATTCTAGTCCTAAATATGTACATAAATCCTTGACCTGGGACTCCCACTGAGAGGGGCCGGAGGAATGAAAAAGAGATAATCTACTGATTTTTCACACAGATGTCATTGAGTAAGGTGACAGTGACCCTTTCATGAACTTCTGGCTTAAAACCCCTATATAATCTTGAAAAGTTTATCTAGACTCCTAAGACTCAAACTGGACAAGGTGTTGATTTTGGAACTGCAGTGTAAGGAGGTTGGGCAAATTTCCCAACGTTTTATACACAAAACTTTTCAGGTAGTCCTATTTAAAAGTTCTTTTAACTATTCTTTAAGTCCAAGTCAAGATTTCTAATTACAGGAATAGAGACACTCTTGTAAAGAAGAACCTTTAGTGTATTGCATATATGTGGTTTGTCCAGTAATTAAAGGAGGGGTCCTGCTTGTGTTACAGTGCTTATACCATCAACAAGTCACAGCACAGAAAGGAGTTGTTTGCTTTGGTTTGGTTTGTTGTTTTTATGTGTTCTTTTTCCCATGGCAAGAACACATTAGTATAAACAAACTGATAAATTAAAACCAGAAAATAATCCAGCAAAAGCAAAAATGTAACCAAGGATACACTTTATACTTCCAAGACACTTTTTCACAAAATCTGTAATGTGAATCCTAATCATTTACATACTTCACTCCGTCTTGAACTGAATATATTGATACCTCAGTCTCTGCAGTTCATACACAAGAACTTAAAGTATAATTTTTATAGTGTATCTATTGCTACAAGAAACTCATTGTGGCTTGAAGTACCTACACTAAGAAGCTTAAGAACTGAAGGTGAAGAGCAGTTTACTCTGAGTTATAGGCCAATAAAAGAGTAAAAGATGTTTTGAGGACCTAAGCGTAGTGTTGAAATCCAAATTCCCCTCTCCACTTTTGCTTCCTCATGGAAATCCCAGGAAATTCTTACTTGTCTGCAGAGGTGGACAATGAGATCCTGGGAGAGTTTTGCCAGTCAAAAGGGTGATAGAACACAAGCCAAAGACAGAAAACAAGCAGTACTGTGTTGCAAGAGGGGAAGATCAGCAAGCAACTAAGGAATTCTGAAAGTAAAAGCTGTAGGGATCTATTTAAATAATGTAAGAAAAAGTGTACTATTTTGTTCATCAATAGAGCATTTCTGCTTTAGTCTATCTTATTCTTGGTGATATTCTTGTTTCATCCAGACCAAACTCTCATTCTTAAAATAATGATATATGGGTGAAGTGTTTTTGGTGCAAGGCAACACATAAGATAAAATCATTATTAAAAAAAAAAAATTACAATATTATATATAATACTTAGAATATTTTTATAATTATTAAAATATTATTACATTGTTCTCTTAGATATCATATAAGTAAAATTATTATGCAACATGCCAGAAAAAACCCAGCTTCTATCAATTAAGTTAAACAATTTGCTATATCCATTATTAGGATTTTCTGATTCACCTTATTACTTAAAGTACATCATCAAATGGCACATCACTGAATAACATAGGAAGAACATTCTAGAGACTTAAAGAAAGAGTGTCCTTTTGTATTGAATTTACTAGATACTTTCAAATTCCTAGCTAAAATTGTAGATTATATTCTGTTATAGTTGTGGTCACTATGTTTTAAGAGCACTGCATGGCTAAATCTCTCTGTATTTGGCCAATGTTTTCCCAAAAATGTAGCCAAAAATCTAAACTTGTTTGATATTCTTGGAAGATTCTTTCTGCCTCAGTTTCTGCATTTGACAAATGAATGTCATAGCCTTTTTTGTATGTGATAAGAGAAAATGATAATGCTAATGTTCTTTATGAATGCTTCTAAGATCTGTGGATAAAAAGATTGCATATATATCAGCATTTTATAGTTGTTGAAATTCTAATAGTATTAAGAGATAATTTTTCTGTGTGGTGAATGGATGAGAGGACACAGATAATGATTTGCCAATCTAGACAGAAAAAGAGCAAAATAGCCCATTATCTGCATTTTCATTTGATAATAGGATGTCCAGAGAGAGCAAAGAAAATTTAATCAAGTAAGGACCATGGCCTTTTATTTTCATGAACTTTGCTTTGAAACAAAATGGAAGCATTCATCTTATTTTGTTGGTATCAGCCCTTTCCAGTGCTACTAAGAATAGTTGAATATTGCAACTTAACAGGATAATATCAATATCACAACAAGATAAATGTTTCCTTTTCATAATGTAAACCAACACCACAGGTCATCCAGTATCCAGAGAAGGTAGGTACAAGCTGAATTAACCTGCATTAAAACAACTCAATAAATCAAATATTCAAAGCTCTCTGAAAGTTTTCAAGATTAGCAATGCTTGCAAAAATTACATTTAAAACATGTGCCATTGAGTCAGAAACAGGAAAGAGATACTGAGATGTAAGTGGAGTCTTATGAGCTTGTATTTATAATTATTTTAATTGTGAAGAAACAATTCTGGTTATCTTTTTTCCAATTAAATTTTGGGTACTGACCTATTTCAAGGGAAAGGCAAAGGAAAAAAATTCTATCCACCCGCATCTGCTGTTTCCTGGATACAAGCCAGTCTTTCAGACTAACACTAACTCACAAAGCAACAGAGAAAGGACAAACATGCCCCCTCTCTTTGCTGATTAGAGGATGCCTCATAAATGCATTCCCTGGACAAGCTTTATAATAGACTCATCCACTTTGTGTTCAATTGTAAATTCAATACCTAGTACTATTAGCTGTTCTATCTGTTGAACTTCATCGTGTTAAACATTTGGTAATAAACAGACTGGGCACAAACAATAAAAATAATTGTACATATTTCTTTAAAGTATACATTGCAACTTGGGATTTTAGGCTCAGAGGTTGTTTTCTTTTTCATTTTCTTCTACAGTAACTTCTTGGTAGCAGCAGAGGATGAGCAAATACATTGTGTGCAAAGACTGAGTCAATTAGCAATAGCTGTCGTGTATTGAAGTGCAGTTGTTTAAAGTGAGAATATTATAAATGCAGAGAATTGTTACAGCTGGGGAGAATTTCTGAACTGTGTTTCAGCTGTTTTGCTCAGTTCTGATTTCAAGCATGGACCCTGTCAAAGCAGCAGAATTACAACTTTGTAGGAGTTCTGTCCCCTATTTCTTAATCCTGATGAGTTAAAGCTGCAGTGAGCTCCCATTCCACAGAGAGAGCCAGAGAGCCGTGGGGTCGCACCAAGCCAAACTGAACAGACCAATTCAGCAGAGTTTTCCAAAAGCATAACCTTAGATCCTGCAAAAATCAGTTCCCCATGCTTCAGTCTCCTGAGAAGGCAGCTGCCACTGCCTTCAGCAGCCCCACTCGTGTCTGAAGCTGAGCCATATGCACAGCCCTTCAGAACCAGGTGAGGAGCAGGGAACTCCTGGAAAGGAGACAGAACTGGTTTATGTGCAAACAGCTTTTGCCTAAAATTTTGCTTCAGTAAAGTACCCATTTAATTTTAAAGCATGTCTCACTCCATTTCTCAGTTTGATTTTCAGACCCGCGGCTCTGAACTCCTTGTGTGCCTTGCATCAGCTGCACCAGGACACTTCACAAGTACCTGTTAAATGCCTGATGGTGTGCATAGAGCTGCCCATTCACTGCTTTAACAGTGGTCCTGATAATGGGGATGAGATGAAGCCGGCAAATTTGGGCTGTCATCACAAACTTGTGCTTTTCAGCATCAGTCACTGAAGTTTTCAGCGTAATAACTTGTTTTCTACCCAGAAGAGCTTGCCCAGGCATCCTCTAGTGGATAAATGTGTTTATCACAGATTTTTTTAAGCTGGCTGATGATGCTGTTCCAGGCTGGGAAATATCATCTCCTTTTTGAGTCTCTAGAAGCTTCTTAAACGCATGCATATGCACAAATGAAGTTCATTCAGTGCAACCTTTAAGCAGACAAATTAATTAAGGAATCTTTTTTTTCAGGAGGAACGATGGTGATAAGGACTCCAAAAGCTCAGATAATATCTGCTCCTGTGTAGAGCTCTTGAAAAGTGACTTTTGGCCTCAGTTTCTTCTCCTCTAAAATGACTGTTAATTGTAAGGCAGTCAGAAGGGATTGATTTACTGATATTTACAGTGCTCAGCATACGTAAGCCATAAAATAAATGGTATCCTTTTGTCATTATCAGTTTCTCATTTTATTCCTCAAATATGAAATAAAGTCTGGACTAATAAAACAACTATTTCTGATGAAAAGCTAGAACTGACATATTTTTGCACCAGCGTGGATCAGGGCTAATTTGAAAAGGGGAAAGAAAAATTTAAAAGGGGAAAGAAAAAGTAAATAAAGAAAAAGAGATTGCTTTAATTTAATACAAATGGGTTGCAGCCCTTTTTATTTCCTTATATACTAAGAGAAATAGAGGCCTTGATATATATCCCCAAACCAGGTGATGGTTGAAACCCTGAGAGATGAATCAATCGTCTGTGATTTCCAGTCCTGTTCCCTAGCTGAAGTGCACTGTGTTTGAGCAGCCAAACTTTGCTGAAATTCACCCGTTGCTGAGACTCAGGGCAGCCTGTGGGAGTCAGGAAGCAGAGTGGATGGCCAGCAGCCCTCTAAGGAGACAGCAGGCCATGTGTCAGTTGTCAGGAAAACATATTCCTCTATTTTCCTACCCCTTGAGTCAGCTATATTTCACAGCTCTGGTGTCAACAGAAAAGCTTAATATCAACTGTATTGGAAACACAGCTTTCCAATTAATTCATGTCCCTGAAATATAACTTTTTTTTCTGTTTCTTTTTCTTCTTTCACTCACTAGGAGTGGAAATTAGACCACAGGTATGACAGTGCTGTCAGTACTATGTTTATTATTAGAAGCATTAAACTGAACCATTGTATCTGTTGTATGCAAAAAATAACCAGCATGATGTCATCTCATCTCACATGGATGTGCTTTCCCACGGTTCATCAATAGAGAAAGACATTATCTGATTCATTTGCCTAGTTAGGTTTTGGCTGTTATTCCCAATATTGCTAGCACCAGTACCACTGGTCATTAATAAGCTATGAGAGCTTATTAATATTTTTCTTTATACATATATAGATAGGGGCTACAGGGGATCCTAACAGATGCCTGGAGTGTGTTTTCATGGGAAAGAGGGAATTTGAACACTTTTCAGCCTGTTCTGAGCTATTTCTCAATTTACATGTGAGGCTCTTTCCCAATAAAGTCAATATTTCAAGTAAGGGAGCTAAAGTAACTTAATTTTCTTCTAGATGAATTTCTTTCTTGTGTACCATTGTTGATATAAACTGTACTTAAATCCATTTAAATGGGCCATATGGGTATCAACAAGTCTGTGGCTTATGTCAATCCTTCATAAGATGCATCTATTTAATGTAGATGCATCTTTTTGTGTTAAGTATCCAGGCGTATTTTGCTGCCAAAAGGAAGAAACGAGATCATTTCAGAGGCTATTTACCTAATTCTAATTCAGTCATTGAAATTAGATCATGTGATAATTTCCTTAGACCTTCCTATTTCTCTTTACTTACCATAAAGGAAACCTATATGCAATATGCAATCCTGAACTCACCTGCTACCTTGATGGAGCCTGAGAAAATTTAATGGCAAAAGTGTTTCTGTGAGCTGCATTTTAGCCAGTGACCATCTCAGTAGTTTGTGTCCCCTCTCTTCTAAGGGTAAAGATCTTGGCAAGACATCTTCTCTTTCCAAATTATAGATCTTAAATTCCAAAAAGCAAAATTTAAGATTATCAGGAAAATTGACATAATTTTAGGCCCAACAACAAAACCTTTAGCATTTTCACATGTTTATCTCTATGACTGGAGTGGAATGGGATGGAATGGGTGACTATTTGGAAGAAGCCTACAATGATGTCTGCCAAATTCAGGGCTGACCAAGTAAAAGCGTACTGTTAAGTGTATTGTCCAAATGCCTTTCAAACACTGGCAAGCTTGGGTATTGCCTACCTCTCTAGGAAGCCTGTCCTGGTGTTTGGCCACCTCCTCGCCAAGGAAATGCTCCCTTATACCCAGCCTGAACCTCCCCTGGTGCAGATTTGAACCATTCCCACATGTCCTGTCTCTGAATACAACAAAGATGAGATCAACTTGCTCACAGAGCGTTTTAAAACAGAGTTATAAATGTGTATACAACCAGTCCCTCTGCAGAAATAAGAATTATACCAGCAGATGCTTTGGACCATGAGTTCTGTGAGAAGATATTAAGCTGCTGTTTCTTATCTTTGGAAGACCAATATTGTCTTAAGTGTGATGGAACATTTTGCCTTGGAAATGTTTATTTCTTCAGTGGTGCGTGTGTGTGCATGTGCATGTGTGTGTGTGTGTCTCTCTGTGGGTGTGTGTCCTTGAATTACTTTTTACATTGCACTTCAAGATTTGATGACTCCAAGTGATCCCGCTATTGATTCAATATTAGGGAAACAAAGAGTTATTAAGTGATAACCTCTTGGTGTATATTTTTTGCTCTGTTCATATAAACCAGTGGAGCAAGATCAATTTACTCTCCAGCTGAATTGCTTTTCTTGTGGGTACCTAAAGCATACGTTAGAGATCAGCTTCCAAGAAACAAATTTATTTTCCTGAAATGATGGTCTTTATTGGCAACATCTAGTTCTTTTAATTTTACAGTTGGTTTACCAGTTATTATCTCTGTTTTCATGAAGCATGAGAAAAATGCTAGAACAGTTAAATGTGCTTACCATATAGTTTGTGAATTAGTGACTCCTTAAAATTGGCAGCAGATGTGGAGTGAAACTGCACTGTCAGTTCTCCTTTCTTTCCCCCCCTTTCCTCCCTGCAAACCCTGGGAAATCATTTGCCTGGCAGAGATTACCAAGGTGCCATCAGCATGTCACACTCAGCTCACACAGTGGTATCAATATTCTTTCTTATTCCTGACCCCCTCGTTTGGCTGTGACAAATCAGAAATCTGAAAGTTGTGGAGGCTGGGGAGGCGGAAGGCAGCAAAAACTCCTCTGATGCTTTTCTTGCCCATTATGCATTTGACGGAATGTGCCTTTTAAATGACTTGTACATCTCTTCTCAGGTGTGCTATGGGCAGAGTGGCAGCAATTGCCAGCGGTGACTAAGTGAGAAGTGACACTCTCTGTCTCTCTGAGGGTTTCTTCAAGTCCAGTTTGGAACCTTTCATTACATTGCAAGAATCCATTAAGACAGAAACAAGGTTATTCCATGAAATGTTTTTGTGACTAAAGAGGACATCCAGCTCTTTAATCAGTGACAGAACATCTACTCTGACAAGACTGAGTGATACAATGCGCTTGGCTAGCACCTTTGCAACTGAAGGGGAATATAACTTACAAGGACAGACAGTATTCTCATTAAATTGCCATTGGTTGATTCATCAATGCTCCAGTGGAAATAATTATTCTGTATATGTTTGATGTAAATGTCTATGTCAAATGAAACCTCATTTTGTATTTTGCGGATGTCTGATCCATGATAATTTGGCTAATGCCTTCAGGTCATGAGATAACTGTCTTCTCCCTTCAGTTATGACAGGGGCTGCAGTGAGAGTCTAAGAGTGATTTGGAGGAGATAAATACACACAGAGACACACAGACATGCACACATTTATGTGTAAACAAACAAACAAACAAACAAACAAAATCACCACTGTAATGTCAGTGTAACCCACGTGGATTTTATTTGCCCCTGTGTGGGTGTGTCAGTTTTTGGCTAGAACAAACTGAGAGTAATTTCTTTGACCTTTACAAAGTCACCCCAGAATAACTGGAAGGTAAAATCTTGTCCCAAAAATATCTTTTGCAGCAAGATGCTGGAAGTCACCATGGGGGGAAAGAGGTGCTGTTGTATACTTAGATGTGCCAATACAATGCTATATAAACACTTAAAAAGCTACAGATTGATTTTGGAATGAGCCCTAAGCACAGTGAAAGTCGGAAGCACAGTAAAGTACTGCAGAAATATCCCAGAAATGTTGAAGCCTCTCTGAATAGGTGTGATTTAATTTCCTTCTGTCTGTTCCAGGGAGAAAGGAGTTATGCTTCATATACGTAGCAAAATTACTACCCATATAATATTGTCTGATGAAAAATGGGGGAATAGCCAAATAATGTTCACTTAGTCTCACTAAGAAGGTAAAAAGGCACTGATTAGCCCCCTTCAGTACTAAGGGAAAGATTTAAATAGATTAGGTTTGGGAGTTCTTACAATGTTGTTGGCTTCTTCATAAGCATATAATCTTAAAACAATCTAATCTTTTTTATGTAAAATCAAGATCCTTAGTCATTTAGATAATTGTTAGTGATGAATATATCCTTGATAATACCTAGTTGTATCTTACTTTATGAGCAAGACCATTGAAATCAAAAGGACCAATTACTAGATAAGGAAAAACCAACTGTTCATTAAAATCTTAGGAGTTTAGCCTTTTTTTGTGTGTCAGAAAGTCATTAGAAGGAGAGGGTGAAAAGAGAAGGATAAAGACAATGAGGAGTATCAACTGAGATAATGCTTTTTAGTCTTTTTCATCTTTTTTATTCTCTGAAATAATGAAAACAACTGGTATCTATTTTTAAAAGATCATAACAAGGAAATTGAGAGAAAATAAAGAATACATAGAAATCAATGATTACCAGGAAGCGTTTTTTCTTTCCAAGAGTTGTAGGATAAATAAATATTTTTAAAATAAGAGAATCGTGACTGGTTTTGGTTTCTCAGAAGATAATGTTACAATTTTATACACTAACCTGTAATAAGTAGGAAAATAAAAAATTAAAAAGGAAGAGAAATATCAAGTACACAGGTTTGTATTAAATTTTTAAGCAATAGCTATTATACGGGAGACAAGAAAAAAATAGGCAAAGCTGCTCTAAGACAATTCTGAGGCAATTTGCTACTTGCAGTGGGAATTCTCAGTCCATAAACAGTTGTCTTGGAAGAGAAGCAACATATATTTTCTTTAAATCAGAGTTCAGATGGTAATTTTACTCCAGATTTAAATTTCCCAACCTCCTTCTAAAGATGCTTGATAGGGAAAAAATCAGATCCCACCTTCTCTAAGCATGGGAACTAGACAGTGCCAGGCCACAGTCCAGTAGCCCACTTGACCTGTTAGTCCTGGCAGGTGAAGTACACTAATTTGGGAAGACCTTTGTGCTAATTGCTAAATCTCTGAGGCAATTTTGAAGCTCTGTGATGTGCTGGATGTATCCCATTTATGGCATGGTGCCATGCTGCCCTCTCTTCCCTATTAGTTATCTGCTGTGGGGCAACCAGCAAGGCTGGGTCCCATTTCTTGTCAGCAGAGATGTGTCTTGGCTCTGAGGGAGAAACACAGAGTTTAGGGCTTGATCTCCCTAAGGGCAACTACAGCAGCACACTACAAAAACTGAGGGTTTTTTCTTTATGATATCTCAAGAAAGGCAATTTCCATGAATGAGAGGCATAAAAATTGAAATACTGAAACTTTGCCTTGACAAAGACATGGCAATGGAAAACAGCCCAAGTCAAAAATCTGTCATAAAGCAGATTTCTTCTTTATGCTTCTATAATCAACAGAGAAGTCTACAATTCAGCACTTTGTAAATAACATGTGTGTTAGCCAAGAAAAACATAGAGATGGATCCTTTTCTTTCTTCATCGTAAGGATGAAAGTGTATTGTATAGCATAAATAGTGGTATTGCATGCTTCATTTAAAGAAATTCATCCTGAAAAAATTATTTTGTTCGTTTGTCAGCTAGAAAGCTATATCCAGATGCACAGAGACAATGAAAACGCACTCCATCGAAATTCCAGTAAACTTTAAAATACTTTTAATATGATCCACTATTTTTTGTTCCTTACAAATCATGTGGCATATAATGAGTAAAAGTGTTGTTTCAGAGGGTGAAGAGCTGGCATTTATTGAACAACTCTGGTAATGTCAGTAAAAAATAAGGTGGCAAGGAAGCACAACATTTTTATCATTATGGAACCAATTATCTCTCTATGCTATATATGTGCAATGTATAAAAATGAGGAAAATCCTTGCCTCAAAGAATTTATTGCCAAATAAAGTATTGATACAACTAATTGCTAAGTCTTTGTGTATTAATGAATAAAATAAACATGAATGTTTACGAATGTACATGTATTGGTGATGGATAGACAGTGGGATAGATAAGTGGCACTATTTATACACGCATACACACCAACACACATATCAGACTGTGGCTTATATCTTTTTCTCAACTCCTAATATCATCTCTGTGCACGAGACAGGGATCTTTGTCAGAGATTTATTCTGCAAATTAAATGAGCTATAGCCTCTTCCCTTATTTTAATGTACACTTTATTCTCAGAGCCATTGCTATTTAAATTTGTTCCTTAACACATGCGGTTCACTTTATTTTACTTTTACTGTGTCTGGACTATTCAAAACTGACACATATAAAAAATAGTGCTGTTTCCCTGAAATAGCAGTGCCTTTGTATGTGTGAAGCTATAAATAAACACTGGCAGTTAAACTTCTGTGCTTTTAAACTTTAGCCTCTTTATCTCTGTCACTGTTAGAGGCCCCTATCTGGTCTGCCTTCCTTTTTTGCTTATGACAAAATGCTTATGCAGCAGTAATCAGTCTTGGAGGCCTACCCTCCTTTCCATTTCTTTCTTTCCCTTTTAATTTCTGAGTTGCAGGCACTAGTTTCATTGGTGTCTGCCGCAGCTTGGACAACAAATCAAAGTAGCAAATGTTTCTTCCAGAGCCAGCTTCTCTTCTCTCCAAGCCCTCTGTGGTTATCAGTCACACCCGATTAGTGAATACACGAGCTTGTTCCACTCATTTCCCCATTTGCTGCAGCCAAACCATGGTTAAAACCAGGTCACATCCTGTCCTTCAAGTGTGTCAACCACACCACTTGAAGTGGTGCTTGGTGTCATCTGAAAACTTGATGAGGGTGCACTCCATCCCACTGTCCCTGTCATGGATGAAAACGTTAAAAAGTATTGGTGCCAATATGGACCCACTGACCACTACCCTCTGGAGGCCACTGTCCAACCAGTTACAATCCACTGAACAGTCCACTCATCAAAATCCATTTCCCTCTATTTTAGAGAGAAGGATTTTGGTGGGAACCATGTCAGAGGCCATACAGAAGTCCAGGTAGATTACATCCTTAGCTCTTCTGTCATCTACTGACAAAGTCACCCCATCACAGAAGGTCACCGGGTTGGTCAGGCAGGACTTGGCCTTGGGGAAGCTGTGCTGGTTGTCTCAAGTCACCTCCCAGTTGTCCATGTGCCTTAGCTCTAGCTTCTAGGAGGATGTGGTCCATGACCATACCCGGCACAGAGGGGAGAATGATGGGCTGGTAGTTCCCAGGGTCCTCCTCTCTACTGTTTTTAGAGATGGGTACACTTTTTCCAGTCACCTGGTACTTCACGTGACTGCCATGATATCCAGGCATTGCAGACAGTTGGCTTGGCAGCTGCAAACTGGTTTGGCAAATGAGAAAATTCCCTCAAGACTCTGCGATGCATCTCACTGTATCCCATTTATGTACGTTCCTTCATGTTCCTCAGGTGGTCATGAACCTGATATTCTCTTATAGTGGGAGGGACTTTGCTCCTCCATTCCCTCTTTTTTGATTCATGCACTTAAGAGGTGTGAGAAAGAGACTGTTACTGAAGACTAAAGCAAAACTTTACTGAGTACCACAGCCTTTTTCTCACACATTTTTACCAGTTTGTGAACCTTGCTCATCAGGGAGGGTGCTCTTTCTTTGACTTTCTTTTTCTGGCTGACATACCTGTAGAACCACTTCTTACTAGTCTTTCCTTGCCACAAAAACCTCCAGCCGCATCTTGACCTTCCTGATCCTATCCTTATACAGCTGGCAGCATCCTTGTACTCTTCCCAGGTTACCTGTCTCTGCTTCCACAGCCTGTGCATTTCCTTCTTGCCCTTTAGGGCAAGGTGGTGTTGACTCATCCATGCTTCTCTCTTGCCTTCCTTTCCTGATTTCTTACACTTGTGGAGCAAGAAGTCTTGCACTTTAAGGAAAGATCAGCCAGCCCTGTTCTAGTCATTAAAAAATGGAGGTCGCTTTCTGGATGATGTCATGTAAAAACTTGGCCCATTGTCCTATTTCTGGATGTGACAAAGAGTTGGTGCTCAAGGAAAATGTGTACCAAGCAGGAAAATTATTGTTTTTTATGTCTTCTTCATGTACATTTAGCAGCATAGAGACTTCCTGAGCTAACAATACGGTGTGGATTGCAGAAGTAAGTCTTGTTTAGAACATTGACCATTAAATCAGTCAAACTTTTGAAACCTTCTTATAATACTGCTGCTGTTTTTATGTCTGAATGCCTTCAAAATTTGGAAAAAATATGTGTAAATTCAAGGTCCCAGGTGAAGTTCTAGAACTCCAGTGTTACTGGGTTTACATCCCGCTTGTTGCACTAGATTCAATTGCTTCAGATTTAATTGACTGGAATTACTTTTCTTCAAATTCTTCAGAAGTTTGCTGCAGCTCAGATTCAATTAAAGTTCCTCCTACTACCATTCCCCCGTGTACCAGCTTTATAGACATATCTGTCAATATCAAACATTGCAGAGGAACATCTTTTTTACATGTATGCAAAATACTTTCTGCTTTGCCTTTCAACTTTCTGTTTAATAATATTAATAATAACATTAATATGAGCTTCTCCTTAGGTTTTCAAACTGACCCTGGTGGGTTTTTTAACTCAAATGTTATTAGCAACCCAAACAAGTTGAGTCATGACTGAATTTTCTCATGCATAAGTAATAACTTAGAAGTTGCCATTGCAAACACACTGCTTTTCAAATAATTAAAACACTTTTCAGACAATTCAAGATTACAGATGAGGAGACATTGTAGAGTAAGCATATGGCTTCAATTTCAAGGAAATACTTCAGTATGTACATGAAACATGGTTCATGTATCATATTTATCAATATGATAGACCTGCCAGCCCTCCTGGTTTTCTTCAGAGAAACATAATTTTAAACTCAGTTGACATTCTTTGTGTAACAAATCAATTCTGAAACTCACACTTTCTTTACAATATAATGTACCCCATACCACACTGGGCCCTATATACATATATATATATATATATATATATATATATATATACACAGAAAGAAAGCTATGCCCATAATGAAAAATATAAAACTGAAATTTACTCCCTTGACTTGGCTTTATAGTATCTAAAGCAACAGTACTGTAATATAAGCATCAAGCTGTAATTGATACATTGTTTCTTGGGTTTCCCTTAAAGAGGTTCTCAATCTCCCTAACTCTTTTTTTGCACTTCTTTTTCTGTGGAATATGCAAAAATTCAGATGCCTATGTGAAAAATAAATAATTATAGTGTACCTTTTGAGCAGGTAATTATCACCTAAGCAGAGGCTGAGCCAAAGGATGTGTCTTCTCTGGTTATAGCAGGGCATTATCCTCCCACTGGGGAGATCTGAGTTTGGTGGGATTTAGTTTGCCTCAGCTGAGGTCCTGAGAAGCCACCAGGGACCCTTGAGCTCAGGACAGTGCTGCAGGCAATGAAGAGGTCAAGGAGAGAAGAAGTGAGACCAGATGAGGTAGGACAGGGTAAAGCCAGGGAGGAAAAATATAGAAACGAGAAAAAGTATTGTTGGGAAGAAAAGTAAAATGTGGGGTTTTAAAACAGTTTGGAAGCACAGTCAAACAGGGCAAACAATCAGGTTTTAGAAGTATTTTGATTGGATTAATGGATGCAAAGATAATAGGAAAAAGCTGAGTGGGAGGAGATGACAAATAATTATTGTATGAAATAAGGAGAATGCAGAGAAATGTAGACAAGTGTAATTTAAAATGTAATTTTTATATTTATTTTTCTGTGTTTGCATTGAGAACAGAATAAATGTACAACTAATGTCTCTTATAAAAGACAGTTCAAGCTAATTGAATGTTTTCTATTTCCAACTCCCAAAAAGTTATTGAGTGATTTCATAGAATGTTTAAGTGATTTTCATAAGCAAATCAAAAATCTGTATTTCTATTTCTATTTCTCTGAATTTTTTTTTGTTCTGAGGAAAAAGATTCTTTCTATTTGTCTTTGAATGAAAATATTTAGTAGAATTAATTTTTCCCTTATGTTTCTTGCCATTTAGTCAGAACTAAAAAAGCAGCATAATTGGCAACAGCAAAACTTCCCCCTCTCCAGAGCACCACCAGCTCTTGCAATTATTTCACAACCACTGCAGTTCCCCTGCCGTGTGTCATTCTTGACTTAAAGTTATTCAGAAAAGCTATTAAGCACCACATAATTGTGAGCAAATTGATGGTAATAAAGACAAGATCAACCAACATGACTGAGAGGCTGGAGCGACTGATTTATGAGGAAAGATGAAAAGAGAGGCAGTAAATATGTATAGCTTGGCCAAATGATAGCTCGGGGTGGAGAGCAGGATAAACATCTACAAGGGCTCTATTTGAAGAATGTTGTCATCAGTGGGGACCAGAAACATCTGTGGTGTAACTTGAGTCAAGTCAGCTGCAGTGGTGTTACCTCGGGGATGAATTTGGCCATGAGAGAGTGAGTGTGAATGAAGAGCTGTTAAGGTAAGTCTGAGAGAATATAACTGAAAGGCATGAGAAGAATTGGAGCAAAAAGAAAATGTAACCTGCGTAATATCAGGAAAATCTTACTAGTGAGATCTAGAAGCCTAATGAATTAGTTAATGAATGAAGAGCACTTTGAAGATGAAAAACGCTGTTCAGCTCCAGCTAAGCATCATTATTAAGAGTAGAGCTGAGCAAATAATTTGTACTGAATTATACATTCAACTAGTTAAGAGTGGGATTTTTAAAGGCACCTGTGGGAATTAGATGCCCAATACAGGGGTGATTCACATAAGTTCAGGTGCTACATTTCTCTAGACTTCCTTGCAGCTCCCATCAGTATTTCATTAGATAAGAACCACACATGATGTGTATGTGTTCAGGAACATATGAACAAGCACACACAAAGATAGAGGATTGAGAAATGCTAGCACAAATGTGCAGGTTTCTTTGACATGGAAGCTGGTATAACAAATTCATGGGATGCCCAGTTCTGCCACTTCACTTCATGGTCTGCCTGACTTTCTTATTACTGACTCAGAGTTTTCAAGGATTCATGTGTTACCTAGCAGAATTAATGATCACAAAAATCTATCCTTTGGTAATCCTCATTTAAAATGTGTAAATTCATAAGGTGAGTTCTGCTCGTGTAAATACATTCCTTTGTCAGAATTGAGTTGTATCAATTCTAAATATGATAATTATCATAGACATCAAGTCCAGAACAAAAAGCCAAGAGTAACCATCACACTGATTTGCCTCTTCAGAGCTCTTCCCAGCTCCACTTCTTTGGCATGTTCCATCTTGGACAGATCTAAGTCTTCACCCCTGGGGACTAAAATACAGTTTTACCAAATCTAAAGAGGAATCTTAACTCCTTTCTGAACTACTGGTATAGGAAAAAAACCCTGATCATTTTTTCAGAGACTTGAGCAGTTTCATCCTTATATTTTGTAACTTTTCTCAAGCAGGGTCAATCTCTTAGTGCAACACGTTGCAGATAATAGCTGTCATCTCCTTTGCAATGTCCTTAGGCCATCATAACTTGGGTAAAAACAGTAATATGTGTGTGATATCTGTAATAAACACACAAGGTCAAAGCTGTGACATTAGTTCATCACCAAATGATTTGCCTAATGCTGGACAAACACAAAAAAAGATGTGGTATACAAATTACTAAACAAGTATTGCTACCAGATGTCACTTCAGGCACATAAACAGGTGAAGAAGACAGGCAAAGTGCTTCTAGCAGTAAAGCAGACAAACACTTCAGATCAAGTATTATTGAGAGGCGAGGTTCAATGGTAATGTGTATTCGTATACATATTTGCACATAAATATTCATGTGAGACAGAAAAAAAAAAGAGAGGTATTTGTCAGGAATGGTGTGGTTTATTGTGGTTCTGTGACCCAATAGGGAAGTTTTACTAATATAGTTATTAAGAAATAATATTTCTAACAAGGGATTTACTTAAGATTGTGAAACATTTTTTTTTTTTTTTTAGAATATTGTTCCTGACCAATGAAAAAAATTAACATACTGCAGCTAAACTAGTATAAGGCAAATGGAAAATATCTAAAAATATATAAAGCATTTACTGCTTACCATCAGCATTACAGCTGATACAAGTAAACAAAGCATAAGGCTATATATGACTTTATATTCAAATGTAAATGTTTGCATGCTCTGGATATAGTAAAAGTTGTAACAAAGTAACCAAAATATCCCCTCAGAAAGTGATTTTTGTACCCTGAACAAGACAAGCTTAGCAAAAAGAAACTCTGTCCTTTAGGTTAACACAGGGAGATATTTTGTTAAAAATTTCCTGAAAGAACTGATACTGGGTGGTAGAAATGTACTAAATTCTAAGCACCCTCTCCTCCCCAAAAAACATCCAAACAGTTTAAGTGGTGTATAAGTGCAGCTGACCCTTATTCCACAGTTCACTGTGGAAGTGACAGTCCATAGCTCAGAGGAAATGAATAGAAACCAATTTCTTCATTTGTTCAATGCTGTTCATTTTTTTCCTGTAACAGATGGAAAAATCCAGCTAAGCAAGATTGTGTGCATGTATTAATAATAATATATTATTTTAAATATTATTATATTAATTATTATTAATAACAATATATTATCAATGATGGTTACTAAGTAGGTAATACTACTTACTTTTAACATCCTGACTGGGCACTGTTTAGCTAAACCATATTTTATGTTACTGATCTGACAGGAAGAATATATATCATGGATAGCATTAACTCAGGACAACTTTTCTCCCCCTTGCAGGGATCTGAATGAAGCAAATGATAGAGAGCTTCAGAACTTCCCATTCACTCATGTCCTAGATTATAATTTCCCCTTCCTCCCAGACCAGATCATTTGCAGATAATAATTTTTTTGGTTTGAACACAGTGTCAGCATCTTCAAATATTCTATCCATTTCTATTGATTGCACTGATCAGCTTTATAGCAGTGTCTACACATTTATTAAGTACAAGTGTCATTAAGCACATTGGTGCATATCATGCAGTGTAATTAAGATACCAAATTGCGCTAAACAGATGTCCTCTTCTGAGCCTGCTTTCCTCAATCCCTTTCAACACCCAGGCACAGATTCAGCTGCTCTGTGCTGTACACCCTACCTGTGCTGCAGCTATTTCTGACGCCTCCTGCCTTTCTTCTCAGACTCCTATTCTGAGGAAGCCTCCAAACTGGCCACTTGTCAGAGTGATACGAATGCATTTTGACATCAGCAGGACACAGAGACTGGGGTCATTTCCCTTGGCTTTTCCAATTACACAGCTTGCTGCAAGGAGCTGAATCAACCATGAATGTCATTCTGCTCGTACTGGCTGGGAGGGTGCTCTCTGTTCGGCCCTTGGCATTTAACCATGTTGAATTATGAATGTGCTACCAATATCACTGTTTGCCTTGGAGCTGGAAAGGATGAATCACAGGGAACATTTCTGAATTAGATTTTAAAGTGGACCATGCAATTTCTATCCCCACCAATGCCTTTTTTTTCCCCCTCCCTCCTTTCTTTTTTATTTTTCCTTAAAAAGTTTATTCACGAAACCCTAGTCATCTAAAGATTGGTTTGATAATAAGAAATAACATTTGTTCACTGTAAAAACCTGCCATAATATGCTGTGCCACTATCTGAACATGTCCTGTGTTTTATCTAATATTAGACAAAATTTGGAAGAGAAGCCAGGGAAAGTTCTGTATAATCAAATGGCTGATATTTCACTATGCCTATCTTTAAAAAAGGAACTGTAGCAAAACTTGTGTAACATCATTGTATAACATAAGACATCTCAGACAATGATAGAGGGGATAAAGAAGATATTAAAACTGTCTACACCTATATAAAATGTTGAAATCTGAATTATTTTATTTTCTTTTTGTTCATTTTATTCCAGCAGATTATTACCCTCTCAAAAAAACTCAAACCAAAACCAAAATAAAAACAAACATCCCCCCTCCACCCCAAACAAACAAACAAAACCCACAGCAATTAAAAAAAAAAAATGTCCTGATGTCTGGTTATTTACCTGCAAACAGGGAAAACTTCTTGAAATATCTTCCCATCCCACACCTTCTTGACTAGTTGGGTAATGTCATTATTAAACAGGGGGCAAATTGCAGAAATTAAGCCAGATTCACTCCATCTAACTTTAGGCATCTAACAGAAGTTTAAGCTAAGAGCATGATTTCTGTAGGTCTCCTTGGTGGTGAACACGGAGAGCAAAACTATTTCACGATGACATTTTAGGTGACAGGTAAGAGAAATCAATATTAAGACTTCCCATTCTCTCTCCATTGATTATGCAGTGAGTCTAGGGGAAAAAAACCACTTAGATATTTAACTTAGACAACTCAGTAATGTGGCTAAAAGTCATCTCAAGTGAGTCTAAATCTCCCTTTATTTCTTTTTTTCAATTTTCATCTTTTCAGCTACCAAAACACTTGTTATTGTCCCAAATTGTGATAATTTCTTCAATTGACTGACATTCCTGTGATATATATATATATATATAGTTAATTCTATAAACACATGTAACAGAAATCGACAGTTTTTCAATGAATAAAAACAACCACTGAGCATTTAAAACAATCTGGGGATTAAAGCACTTCAAAGTGAAGAGATTTCTAATTTGTTACTAGCATTAGCCCAAAAATCATCTATTTTCTATATAAATATATATCTCTGGTGTACCAGGATCCTGTAAATCTCTTATTTTTAATGAAGAGATAAAAATTATTTTCCTGTATAAAATAAAGAGTGACATCAATGAGATGCTGCTGCTCTTCTGAACTTCTACTCCAACTTGCTTGTCCCATTTGCAAGCCCCTAGAGTAATTTGTTTGTTTCTTGTTTCGCCTTAGTGCTTCTGATGAACCTAATCCAGTAAAGACTTAACTTCTGAAGGCCTTCTACCTTTCATTGGATTAAGATTAATTAAGATTAAGATTAATGCCTACAAGAGTCTTCTAGAGATTTGGAAAGTGACTTTGTATAGTACATTCAAGAACAACATATTGGATGGAGGTCTAAAAACTGAGATGGGAGGAAAAAAGCAGAAAAGTGGACAGAACCGTGACTTGACTTTTGCAAGATGAAGTCCACTTGCTGCTTCTTGAAAAGATTGAACATTTTACTGAGTAGAAATAAATGTTCTCATTATTTCCCACCCCTTCCCATCTCCAACTCACACACATATTCTTCTTGTGTGATAAAACAAAAGACTATAAAAATCTGTACAGTTTAACTCCATAAAAGACCTTAAATAAAGACAAGCACACCAAGTATTAGACCAGGAATGGGGGATGTGGATGGGGAAGTAGGGGTACAGGATGAGGAAGTGACAGATGTATATTTTCCAGGTTTTCAAACAAGAATCAAATCTAGATCACATTTTGGGTTTGTTTTTTTTTTTTTTTTTAAGAATATTATAAGCTTACTTAAGCAGAATTTGAAAATAATTAAATATATAAAAAAATAAAAAATCTGCTTTTAAAATTGCCAAACATTTTCATTTGTGACAAAAAACACCTTGTCCTGAAATATTTTTCACAAAGTATCTCTGCTATAGCATAGAGTAATTGTTCTTTAGTTTGTAGAAAGATATTTTGAAAAAAAAAACCAACCTACTATGTTTAAATTAAGAAACACCCTAAATTAAAGTAATGACTACAAACACTTTGAAAAAAGGACAAGAAATAGATATTAAGAAATCTTACAAGTGAATCACCAATACCTAGTGATTTTGTTTTGCTTTTCCCCAGAAAAATAAATGTTACTCAGCTGTCATTTGGCCCTCCACTGTCAGAAAATCATGTCAAAACCTTCTGAAGATTAACCAGCTTCTTGGAAGCAATTATGTTAAATGTATAAACCTCCTTCCAAACACAGGGTTATGTTTTAAGCAGTACCTTGCACACAAAAAATGGGGAGTGGAAAACACTTCCGATTTCTGACCAACTAGTCAGGAGGGATTTTTTCTGCATGGGTGAGACTGTCTGAGAGCTAAGGACCAGGACAGCATCCATGACTCCCAACTCACAGCAGTTAATCATTCCCACTGTGTCATTCCTGGCATGGTCACTAAGTACAGCCTGAAGTCACCACACTGGAAAAGCAGGACATATTCCAGCTACTCTCTGATAGGAAGAAAGATACACAATCCATTTGTTTCCCTTCAGGACACAAATCAAATTAGCTTCTACTCTTCCTCCCCAAAGCATGTTTTAGACCCAACACACCATGAAATATGAAACAAAACCTCTACTCAGCGCTGACGAAAATTTCTGTATGTAGGTGGAAAAATGCCATTAATGTAACATTTGTCATGTGTTCACTGAAATTAGGTGAATTCTGAGAATTTGAGTGTTAGTCTCAAATATCTTTCATGATTTTAACAGTTACTGCTGCTGCTGAATTTTAAACAGAGGCTTAAAGGTGCAGCTTTGATGTTTTGCTCATTTGGGCCATTGTATATATAACTTATAATTATTGTGAGGAATCATATCTAACACTCAGAGGTAATAATTCTAATAAGCAGCCTCTAGGCCAAACTGTGAATTCCTTATTTGCACTGAAAATCACTTATTCACACTTATTCAATTTTTCTGTTTCTGGGGTAGCTAACTTGCCTAAGAAGTGACTCTAAGTGTGATTAAACATTTCATAACCTAGTTTTTAAGAACATAAAACTAGCCACAGTTCTGGATGTAGTTTTCTTTTTTTACTGTTGTTGGTTTGGTTTGGTTTGTCTTGTTTGGTTTCATTTTTTGTTGTTTGTTTCTTTTTTCCTTTCTCTTTAAATTTTTAGTGTGTCATTAACTGGATTGTGTTACTGTTTGTGGTCAGTGAGGGCAATTTCTTGTTAATGTGTTTCTGCTGGCTACCCTTACAGTGAAAATAAGTTCCTCAAGTTTTCCCATCAAAATAATGAAGTAGCAAAAATGTTCTCACTTCTACTTTGTGACACACCACATTCACTTTCTGAGACTATGCAGAAAAATTTGACACTTACACCCACCAAAGCTTGGTCTAGAGCTTATTGAAATATTTAAAGCTTTTGCTTTACTTTGAGGACTTGAAAAAAAGAGTGTGGATACCAAAATATCTTACATAAATAATAAAAAAATTTAAATAAAGAAATAAGTAGAACTAGAAATGCAAAACACTTTTGATTACGATTTCTGTTTATCTAACTGCAATACTGTGGAAAAGATGTCTTGCCATTGTACACCCTGGCTTTCACTCAGGTTATATAACTGATGTAACATTTAATTATCTCAGTGTCAGACATTCAGTGGTAAGGATTACTGCTTAAATGTCAGTCTTTGTATCACCAGTTTATTGGTATTATTATTATTATTACTTGTATTTCCTTTAAAATTCATACTTTGTTCACGGTTTCTTTGTTACTAATTCGAATTAATTATAACTTAAATTTCTTCAGGAAGACCACCTAAATTACAAAGACTTTGTAATTTTTATAGGTTTGACTGAAACCGATCCTCCCGATTGCTTACAATTGTTAAGAGGTCATTCGTATCTAATCATTTAAGCATAATATTCTCTCACCTTGAGTGAATCTGAATTTGTTTAAGAAATTCTGTAAATGAAAGCTTCTGAGTCATACAAGGAATAATTAGGTCTGCTTACAGCCTAAAATGTGAATTACACAGTATGCCATATATTAAGTACTATCTTGAAAAGGAAATATTCGGCATATCAAAAAACTGTGAAAATTCTTGAGGCTAGAGTAGATTTCAGTGACCATGTCACACAAATCTTTCCAAAGCGATCTGAAATAATTTTGAAAAGTTATGTTATACAAAAATATATTTATGAAAAGGTAATTGAAAATACATTAATTCTTGCAAACAATCAATAGAAGTATAAATAACTTGCTGGATCAGGGTGGTGTGATTTGTTTCTTTAACTCATGTCCCAGAACAGCCATTCTCTTTGGATTCTAATGAAGACAACAACTTCTCAGCTTCCTCTATCCATATCAGTTGTATCAGGAGCTCCGTTCTGGGAGTTGGAAACAAAGCATAGATGGACTTCTTTCACAAAATGTGGCGGAGCAACCAAGGACCCCAGGCCCACCACCCAGTCTGAGCCTCTCCCTTTCACCACTGACCTCTTTTCAGATGCTAATTGGGACTAACTCAGAATCGTAGAACATCCTGAGCTGAAAGGAACCCATCAGGTTCCTCGAAATCCAACCCTGGCCCTGCAATCTCAGCCTCAACAAACCCACCCTGTGCCTGAGGGCACTGTCCAAATGCTTCTTGAATTTTGTCAGGCTTGGTGCTGTGACCAATGCCCTTAGTAGCCTGTTCCAGTGCCCAAACACATTCTGGGAGAAGAAACTTTTCTTGAAATCCAACCTAAACCTCCCGGAGTCCACTCCAGGCCCTTGCTTCAAGACCTGTCAGTGATCACAGAGCAGAGATCGGTGCCTGCCCCTCCTCTGCCCCTCACGAGGAAGTTGTAACTGTGATGAGGTCTCCCCTCAGTCTCCTGCTCTCCAGGCTGAACAGACCAAGTGCCATCAGCTACTCCTCACACAGCTTCTCCTCAAGGCCCTTCACCAACATCACTGCCCTCCTTTGGGCACTCTGCAGCAGCTTTGAATCCTTCCTTTATTGTGGCACCCAAAGCTGCCCCCAGCACTCGAGGTGAGGCTGCCCCAGCCCGGAGCAGAGCAGGACAATCCCCTCCTTTGCCCAGCTGGCGATGCTGGGCCTGATGCCCCCAGGACAGGGCTGTCCCTCCTGGCTGCCAGGGCACTGCTGACTCATGTCCAACTTACCACCGACCAGGCCCCCCAGCTCCCTTTCCATGGCACTGCTTTCCAACATCTCATTCCCCAGTCTGTCCATACATCCAGGGTTGCCCCATCCCAGGTGCAGAATCTGGTACTTGTCTTTGTTAAAATTAATACTTTGTTAAAATGAAATTCCTGCTTGTCAAAACAGCTGCAGGAATAAGTGACTGTAGTGACATTTTTTTTTGGAGAGGACTCTCATGTATATCAGCCAGCTAGTCCATAAACTGGTAAATCTCTGCGTCAATGATTAATTATTCTGTGCCCTGGAATGTCTTGAATAGGTCAGGACACCTTAGTATCTCAGTGCCTAAATATATTACACCTGAAAGGCAGAGGGATTATTTTGAACAACCAGATGCCATGACAGAATCACCTGAGACAGGCATCAATGCCTTGCACATTAATTGTAGTCTGAGAAAGCATCACAAAAAGGGTGCTCAGCTGAGATAAATGCTTTTTTCAAGCATTCTAGCTGAGTTCAGGCATAAGTCCCAAACTGTTCAGAAATGTTAAAACAGCCTCGAAAATTAATTTTAGACTTTTTAGATAATTTTGTCATGACAGTTTGGCACTACTCATGTAACAAAGCTACAAGAGTAGCTTAATTTTGGATTTGAACAATCCACTTTGGACAAGCCTGCATAGGCTTTGGTTATGTGGGGTTTTTTTCCTTCCTTTCTTCTTTTTTTCCTTTCTTCTTTTCTTTCTTTCCTCCTTTCTTCACTTTTTTTTCCCCCCAGAATATCACTAACTGCCTGTTCTTTTATTTCAGCATCTAATTATTTCTGAATTTATGACTCAAAGTCTCACTGACATTCAGTAAAAGTCAAGGGGAATTAGGGTTTCAAATTTACCTTTTAGAAATTTCCCCCAAAAGCTACTTATCCCAAAAAGTTTGATAAAAGACTTTACCAATATTCACCAGGAGCTTTCAAGAGTACTATCGACTGGATGTCAGCTCTATACCTGAAGAAAAATTATTTCAATGAAGCTACACTGACTTCTGTCATTTAAGGATCAACGCCTTAAAACACCAAGCAGGGGCTATATTACTAGGAACAAGACATGTCTGAAATTGCCATAAAGATGTATTTGAAAGGCCCTTGAATTCAAGCAGAAATTCATACTGGACTTGTTCACAGAAATAATCTAGTTTACATGGACTGAATTAAACACTACCAAAATTTTATCCCGGTTGCAGCATCAACACCAAACATTTCAAGGTTTCAGTTAGTATCATGAAATATGTATTCCTGTCAGACTTGCCTTGTATAAGCTTTCATTTAAACTCACAACTCTGTTTTTGCAGCATCCTCTGTGCCACCCTCTTGCGTGAAAGAACATTGTGTGATGATGCTTTTAATAGGCTTGCCAGTGCTTCACTGAGGAAGAAAACATTACAAAACACTCTGAATGAAGAAGTGCTTGGTGCTTGGGGGGACTCTACATGCATGTGGAAGGGGAATAGAAACCCTTTGGGGACACCTAGATTCTTTAGGAAAAAAATATTAAAAAAACCCTAAAAAATTACTGGTACTGCTATAAGACAATTTGGAGTGTAGTTTCATTGGAGATGTTCCAAAATAGTTCTGGAAGAAATAATTTAAGAGCTGTTATTAATGAGAATATTTTAAAAATATCTTTTCTTTTAATATCTTAAAAAAAAATATATATGCACATTATAACCAGGATAAGGCACATAAGGAGTGTAAATATGTTTCTCCAAAAATATAATTTAAGAACATGAATTTATGAGAGTGATGGGTTTTTGTGAATTATGAGTCTCTGAGGAATCTCTCCTCCTGCTGATCTTATTCATGTTGGGGGACAAGAAATTCATTTTAGTTTTGTAGATGGTTTCCCTAGAGGTGCAGGTAACAGAAATATAAAATCAGTTAAAATCAGTTAATGTCTGACTTGCTTCTGTTCTGTTCCTTAATTCCCACCACCATTGCAACCTGCTGGGGACTCAGAGAAGCACTATTATCTTAATTATTTATATTGACTAATTAATGGGAGATTAGGAATTGGATGCATCCTACCTAACTTTGGAGGATTTAATCTGGTCTGCACTCACCATAGATTCCTTCCATAATTAATTGAGAGATTCTCTTCATGGAGGTGACTAGGAGGGTTTAAATCTTAAAAAATAAGCAGCAGATAGACAAAGTCTGTACATTTCTCTTTCCAGCAAGAGAGACTGGAGACACATCAGCAAATCCACGTGAGAGGTATTGTAGATACCCCCCAACCTGCCCCCACCTCCAAAAAGAGAAAAAGTCCTACATCTTGAGGTGAACTGTGAAGAGTTTGAGATGTTCTGGACCAGAAGAAGCACTAATAACACACTAATAGTGAAAAACAAAACAAGCAAATGAATAATGAATTCCAGGAAAAATAAAATACAGCTTTGAGGGCTATTTTGGTAGCATATATATGTTTTCAGATTATTAGTTTAAGGGCAGCTTATAACAAGATTCAAAATAACCTTCATCTGTTTGTATTTGAATTCTGAAGCACAGATGATTTTTTTAAATGGTATTTACTGAATAAACGAGCTCCACTAGCCATTGACTGCCAGAACAATTAATACTGTTCTTGTTAAGAGCTCTTGCTGAGAGAGGCCTTGGTTGCACCACATATAGCTCAGCTTGACTGCACTCACTTATAAATCCAAGCTGAACACGCTTTCCCTGTTGCAAGGATAACTGGGTAAAATTCTATAGTTCATTTTACCCAGGAGGTGAAAGCAGACCATTTAACTATCCCTTCTGGTTTTCAAAGTAATGCGTTCCTTCTCTTATTTAAATCAGTAGGCACTTTATGGACTCCAGCATAATTACCTGGTACACACGTGTTTCACCCATCAACAGTACACTTCAAACACATTCAAGACTTTTTTTCTTCTGTCTGCAAGTCTTTATGATTTGCTTTTTATTTCAATACCCCATTAACAGACTGTACAATGTATGTGCGAAATGGGTTAAAGAGGCTTTTTGCCGGCTCGGTCAGTTTACTAGGAGCCAAACAAAAAATAAATGAGTCCTTATCAAGAGAAGTCACAAACATACTCTGTAAATTAACATACATCAGATGCTGAAAAAAAACTCCCAGCACATCAGCAATCCAGATCAAACAAGGATAAAGAAAGAGGATTGACAGGCTCTTTGTTATCTTTTGGAGAGGTAATTGCAGGTTTCCATATTGATAATATAATGGAACAGATTCCACTTTCAATAACTCTCTTAAAATCCAAGGTAACACTGTTGACTCCGGTGAAGTCATTATGGATTTACACAGGCGGAAGGGAAGTAAATATATATTTTGACCTGATTGCAGTTTTTATCCTTTCATCCACTCTAAAATATCCGCAGTATTTTCTCTCCTAGAAATACTCCCCCCATTTTAAAATTATCAGTACTGAAAAAGCCAAAGGGTCATGTGAGTGACCCTGTACACTATGACTGCATCTTTTAATGTTCACAGGAAATATCTTCACATGCTGCAAAATGACTTATTTACATTTATGTCATAGTAAAACCGGAATGTATTTCAATGACAAAGGATTTGGTCTTGTAAAAACTTTATCTGGCAGTAAGATCACACGTAAACTCTCTTCCAAACATCAATGGGATTGTTCTATTCCATCAGAAACATTCATTATATTGGGCTCCCTATATCAGCCCAGAGGCACATGCTGTTAAAAAGCAAAAAATGCACCTGAATACCAACATCAGATTTTCCGTTAAACTGTGTCTGTTTAACTGTACTCAGCAAATGGAGTACTTTTGTCAAGAAACAAAACTCATTTGTGGAAGCTGAAAGGAAAGATCAAAGAAAACAAAACAAACAAATATGATTTAGAAGGTGCTCTTTTGTGGTTCAAGGCAAACGATCATGGCAGCTGCTAAAGCAAAACAGCAGGAACAGCACTTCCACTGGAAAAGGAGTGCTCATTACTGCAAGGGAATCCTGGGACCCAAAAAGAAAGGGCAAATCCCCAATTCTAATCCAGGAAAAAAGTACAATGCTATTCCACTGGGCTTGTTTTTCTCCTTTCAGCAAATTCCCATGTACAAATTTGTGCCAGTTTCAATGGTCTATGAGTTTTAAATATTTTACAGATCTCATTTATTTTCTCCTCAACTTCAGGGACTCATCTTGTACTTTTAAAACGTGCTTTTTTATTCATATGGGATTTGTTTTGTTTCTTTTGTTTTGTTTCTTTTGTTTTGTTTTCTAACCATTAAAACAGGTAACTGAAAGTAAGGACTCTTGACTTTTATTCCCAAATCTATTCCTATTTCAAGCTGACAACGGCTCTGTCCTTGTTTACCATACTGTAGGTAGAAATCCGAGTAGTTACCCACCTCAAAAGTGTTTTCTGCACTGTAAGACTTAATTAATGGTTGCAAAGCAATTTGAGTACCATGGATAAAAGACTTTTCTGCAAGTATGCATTAATTGTTTTACAAGAAGTATCTTCTTTACCTGTGGTAGATTTTTGCACATTCTGTGTCTATAGGGTGTAGGTAATCTCAATCCTGTAAATCCTATAAAAATCCATTCAAAGTCTTCAAATTAGGTTTTATCCAAGAACAAATGTGGAATAAATCTGGACTCCATAAAATAGGAGTGAGGCAAATCACACACTGTATGTCCTGAGGAATCAGATACAGTGTAGTCAGCTCACTGATCTGTATCAACACATTAATGATTTATGTAGCTTTTACTTTACAACACAGACATATCTAAAATAATCAGGTAGAGGCAGGCATTAAAAATTCACTGCATGGGTCATAAAATGATTAGTTATTCAAGTGACTTCAGATTTGTATTTCATTAAGGAATAATTTTAATTTACTTTTAAACAGTTTATATACAGAGATTTAAGAACTCTTGGAGACTGATTATGCAGAACTCCCACTTTTATGTATTCAATATATTTAAGTCTCTTTTTTTCAAGCTGTTTTAATTTGTTTAAAAGCACATGGAAAAATATGGCTGGATAATTTGAGGGGGGAAAAAACTCCTTTAATTTACAGAAAATGGTGGGTCTATTTTATTTACATTTTTTATACATGCATGAAAGCTGAAAGAAGATCAAAGGGGAGTCTGCTCTCCCTACTGATCCAGCCTGATTGTATCCCCCTCCCTTCACTATAACAAGCTCTCAACTTGGAGCTGATTGTAGCTTGGCTGTATTTAAGCAGCTGCATTCCACTCAGCTGCTGGAGATCTGGTTTCCTGCTTCATTGCAAGTGTTTATTTTCTACTGTCCTTCTTGATCACGTGCTGCAAAAATCTGTGAAACAATAGCAAGACTAGGGGTAGTTTTTTGTTCCACTTTCTTCCTTTTATTTTCTATTTTTTTTTATTTTTTTCCATTTTTTTGTACCCTTTTACAATAAACATTTTCAAACATCTCCTGCAACTAAAAGAACTAACACAATTACGTCAAAAACATTGCTGTTACCAGCTTTGCACAGGCATCAGTCTAGCTCATCATGCAGGTAGCCTTTGTGTTCTGTTTTTTAACTATTTCTTTATTCACTTCCATGTCTTATCCTGGATCCCTGTAGCTTTTAACTTAAACAGATGCCTGTCATGTGGAACTTTATTGAAGGCTTTCTGAAACTCCAGATAAATCATGCTGTATGCATTGACACTGTCAACCTTGTCTGTAACCTTCTCAAAGTCAGAAGAAGTTAGGCAGATTCCTGCTTTTCCATATTCACAGTTTGACTTTATTTTTTGTTGAGGAGATTGTGGGCCACACTCCAGGCTGATGTAAATTTCTGCATCTCCATGGAAATCAATGGAATTGTGCCATTTTACACCCTGCCTTGCAAACCTTTGCCTTCTCTGACTGAACTAAGTTTCTATTTTTGATGCATGCTGTAAATGCCCAAGTTTAATGATGCAGTGAACATTTACTTAAAATATGGACCCTGACATACATAAGTTATTCACAGCAGATTAATACCCCTGCATCTGTGTTTTTCCCTTTTACTCCCAAACCTGCTTAAAATGAGCTTTCCATTTCTTTCCAAAAAAAATGAACAACAGCACATCACAGTCAAAAATTTTGCAGATGTTGGCCCATTCAGAAGGACCTGAATCATGTCACTTCCAAGTCTGGTATTACTCACATTGCATAATGGAGGGATATGCATTGCTTATAATCCTCTGCCAAATATATCGAATATCTTTCGTGAGAGAGTTCACAGAATTTATTTTCACAGAAAGGACACAGAGAGTCACAGATTTTTCAGATCTCATTGCTTTTGTGATCCTATTTCTGTTTTCATCACTGGAATTCCCAGGAAAGAAAATTCACCTTCAGCAACAGTTTAAATATTAAACACATTGAATTTTTTTTTTTTTTTAATGCAGCAGAAGTATTTACACCCTTATTGAGCAAAACATAACAGGTAATAATAATAAAAGATTTTTTTTTAAAAAATTAAAATCAGTTTCTGGAAATTTTCTACTTTAGTCCTTCTAAAACACCAATTCGAAAAACATTACTGGCAGGTTTTCTTCCTTTTCAAATCAGCAAGGGTACCCCATTTTTCCTGAAGACATTCACATTTTTTCACAAGCAAATATAGTAACCAGGCACAATTCTTCATCTCCCTTGTTGAGCTGGATCCAAGACAGTCCCATCCTTGGTCTTCCTGTGAGCTACATCTGCATTGCCAAGCTTTTGTTCTGCCCTGTGTCAGCATGAAATCTGATGTTCCATTCTGCCTTTGGCTGTGACACAGGTGCAATAACCCACTGTACTGTACTGGTCATTGCCCACCAGAGTTGTGATCCTCTCTGACCGGTTCAGAGGTCTTTCCTCATTTCTAACATCTGATTTTGGAACAAAGACTGTGGGAGTTGGAAGTAGACTGGAAGGAGGAAAGGATTTATGTATGTAGGTGGAGGAAGCATGTTTTATCTGTGCCTTAAAGATTACTGCCACTGTCTATGGTTTAGTGAGTCCTTCTGATATTCCTTGTCTTTAACAACATGACATTACCATTGCTCTTATGTGAAAGAAAATAAACATTTCTCATTGTATTAGCTGTCCTTGTTCTCACCCAGACTACGTAATAACTCCCATGAAGAAGTGATATTAGGCCCATTTGCATCATCAATAATATTTGAAGGCATATCCTCAAACACCCCAAGAACTCCGAAGGCAGGAGAAAGTCTCTCATGGATTTTATTGTGCTTTCACTGAGACCTGTGGTGAAAAAGAGGGAAGTTTGCCACTGGTGAATTTTACAGAGTATGTTGAGGATGATCCCTTAATCCTCAGTGTTCCTTGACTGTCACGTCAAGGAACTGGATTTTTGGAAGGTATCAGATGCAGAGTGCTGTGCTTCTGGCTCTCAACATCCATTGATCCTGACTGTAGCCTTCACAGACTTGGAACAAGTCATTAACATAGGAAACTGTGTCCTTATGACTGAAAAAAACCCCAACCCCAAACCAAACTTGGTAAAAAAATTGTTGAAAATATGTACTCATTTCTAGCCACAACCCATACCAACTCCAAACCCTCAAAGACTTTGAGAAGCATAGTACCATTTTGGTCACCGAAAAAGACAAGCATTAGCATCCTGGAATTGCCTTGTCATTCTGGAATTCTTCTTTGAAATTGGTAATGACCAATAACCATGAGCAACAGTATTAAATTCAGTGCTGGACAAAGCCATAGCTTTTCCAATATCTTTTTTCTCTGGGTAAATTCCAGTGTCAGAAGATCTGTCTCACTGAAAGCAATAGCCAAAAATATCGAGGGTTGCTTTTACTTCAGAAGTTAGACTGTCTACCTGCTTTACTGGCATCCTGCAGGGGAAGACAGATGCTGTCTGAAAAGGTGTCTGCAGTGTATTAAACAGGATCCAGCTCAGACATTAACTGTTGCCAGTGCTTTTTCCACAGGAAAATTAACTCAAATGTACAAAATTACACATCCGTGCTAGTAGCAATTGGCCATTCCCTATGGATAGCTACACCTTTAGGCTTTTTCACCTTCTAGGCTATTGCTCCTCTGCATTGCTTCTGTTTTAACTGAAATATCCTATAGGAACACACCCATTTAGAAAGATAATCATGCAACATTTTCAATCTGTATCTTCTCTCTGTTTCTAATCCAAGGACAAATAAAATAAATGAGAGCTGGAACAAAATGAAGGACTTAAATGAAGATAAAGCTAGCAGAAATTTAATTTAATAGGATGAAATCCTAGTCTTTACTTCTTAAAAGTGAGCAAGATCAAATTTTGATGCCAGTAGAAATCAGGACAGTAAAGAAATGTGCATGACAATCCCAAGTATATGTCAATTCAAACCTTAAAAGACAAAATCATGAGTCCAGCACCTAATAGAAGTTCCCTCTCTGGGTTTGTTACTAATACATGTGACATTTTAATGTCAGATGATATTCTTAGTGTGATTATGGCATGCAGTTTCTCCTTGAGTGATGAAAAGCTTATGCTGTTTTGTCCTTCACGTACATATTTTCAGATCACTAGGAATTCTAACTTTGGTGTCTTCTCCATATTGACACAGAGTATATCAGGGATCAGACTTTGAAAATAAATATCAAATATTCACTGATTACTATGAAAGATAAACTAAAATACCTTAGGAAGTTATAATGAGGTCTTTCAATCTCTGGCTTAAGTTTTGGGGATTTCTAAATGTTCACAAAAAAAACAGGTCCCCCCCCAAACCAAATTAAAACCCACAAACCCAACAAAATAATTCCAAAAAAACCCCACCAAAACTGAAAACACTACAACAAAGAAAACCCTCACAGATATACCTCCTTATCAATGGCCCTCATAATTTTGTGTTAGATACTCTGATTAAAATCACAAAGCGTATAGAAGTGCTAAAAATCAGAGAAGTGTTAAAGTAGTAAGGCATTCTTCTCTCGTTTACACCAGGGATCAATAGGAAGGAGACCAAAAGTCATATAGAACTTGGGAAAAGGAGGGGGATTAAATTTAAAATAAATAATTTTTTAGAAGGACTAAAATCTGCCTTGGATACTGCAAACAGATTCATCACCTGGAAGGATATTTTTCCCCAGAAAAAAAACAAAGAATGGTCAGGAAGATGGATAGATAAGTGCACATGCTGATAG
This sequence comes from Monarcha castaneiventris obscurior, assembly GCA_026261815.1. Classification (NCBI taxonomy): domain Eukaryota; kingdom Metazoa; phylum Chordata; class Aves; order Passeriformes; family Monarchidae; genus Monarcha; species Monarcha castaneiventris. The sequence goes on along the minus strand of JAMPIT010000893.1, from coordinate 25,365,347 downwards.
AGACGTTATAGTAGAAGCCTCATTGCAAAATACCTTGTGCATTGGTAAGAAATGTAGTTTTATTTGGGAAACTTGGTCTCCCATGAACCTAACTCTACTTAAGCACCTTCTGTAGAAGCTGAATGGAATAATTCATCTTTCCTAGCTGACACAGTATTGGCAGTTTCAGGCCAGATGATAAAAAAATGGCAATTTTTCGTTCATGCTGCTCTCTGCAGAAATGTCATTGCAGAAACACTAAACAACTAAATATTCACAGACAGATTTTCAATGAGGTTAAGCCTCATTGATAGTTGGGGTTCTAGCCCTAAGTTTTTAATTTCTTCAGGCTTCTGTACGGTTTCTTTTTATTTACTTTTTCCTAGATCTTTCTCTTGCCTTTTTTTTCTTCATTTTTTTTTTCTTTCTCTCTAAGGAGGAAATAAGGGATCATATTTTTTTATTAATAAAAAGAGGAAGAGGAAAAATACCAAAAGAGCAGAATTTGTCTTTATGAAAGAAAATACTGTAGCTATTTTGCCAAAAAGGACACATAGTGAAAATGGATTAGTTCATTTGAGCAGTATGTGGAAAATATATATTTCCTGAAGCAGGTGCAGCGAATGAAGAGGATAGGAAGAAAAATGTCTTGCGTGGAAAGTATTCTTCAAAATGTGATTTCTCTCATCACGTGAAGAGGCAGCAAAACATTGCACCACTGAGAGCTGTAGTGTTTCCTAGCAGGCTCTCCTTGGAATCTTCATTTGTTTAGTTATAAGCACAAATCTCTTGGTTGGAAATGTTCTCTGACTTTTTTAGCCTTTCAGGGAAGAGGCGGATAGAAAGATAAGATGGTATATTAGGTAATGAGGTGAATAGAAACAGAAAAAAAGCCAGGATTCTGGGGGTGAAGAAAGGGCATAACTCTGAAGCAGAAAAGATGCATCTTTTGAAGAACAGTTTCTGTTTAGCAGCCAATACTTCTTTGTTTATTTCTTTGTTTTTGTCATCCATTATGAATAACAAAGTAGCAGCAGGTACTAAGTTCATCTGGCAAGAAAAGAGTCACATATTTCTCTAATTAAAAGCTGATTTGCCAGAACAAAAAAATATGGGTCAGCCAAACCTATTCATAATCATGTGTTGAATTAACAAATCCGCATATTTTGGCTTAATTTTCTTGGGAGTGAAGCGGTGACATATTCTGGAAAGAAATCAATGACCACTTTTAGACAAAATAAAAGTCTGATTGCCATCACCTGGGTAATCGGACCTGGGATTTTCTTCCCCTTTTCACTATCAGTAAGAACTGTCTTCTGTAAGTGCCTCGGTAGGCACTGACAGACCTGTTGTAAAGTGTTTGAATATCTTCTTTCAGTAACTAGGGAGAGCTAAAACAGTCCATCTGTTGCTGCACTTACACAGACTGGGAGAGAAATGGGCAAGAGCATTGAAACTCGTCTCTCAAGATTAAGATGAACAGAGTTGGCACTTCATGCGGAGAATCATAGTTTTGTTAACATGTTTTAATAGTTCATTAGAGTCAAAATATAAGGCAAGAGACTCCTAGTAGTTAGCACACTCATTTGGGAAGGAGGGTCATGGATTCCAGCCCACATTTCAGTCACTAACAGTTTTTTTCCCAGTGACTGCTTCATGTAAAATTCAAATATTTCTTTAGTTCAGGGATCAGGGGTTTTGCCCTCTCAGATGAGTGGTCTAATGTTTGGGAGATATATTGTCATGGTTTTCTTACTTATAATCCCTTTCTCTGAATAAATGACACAGAACAAGATTAGTCTCTTCACATTATGTTAAATAAATTTAAGTAAAGATTTAGTTTTAGTTGGACAAAGTTTTTGATGGCTCTAGGCTTCTGATGGCTTTCCTATCCCATATTAGGATAGGAAAGACATTCTGGAACACCCAAGTAATGAAGGAATATGCTGGTGGATGGCAATTGAAATATGGTTAACACTTGACTGCACACAGAATTACAACTTCAGGTGCCAGAAAAACCCAAGTGTTTATAAGTTAGAAATCTGTACGCTCCAAGGAGCTTCAGGGCTATGCAACAGTAGAACAAAGATTTTAAGAATGAAAAGGTAGTTAAATTTAATTATAGTGACAGACGTTAATTTGAGGATTTGAATTAAAGTGATTGGAAATTTTCATGACACCTAAAAGGACTGGGAAGAAATCCACCAACTCCTAAAGGCTTATCTCTTTTTTTGCCTGAAAAAAGGCTCACAGGAGAGTAGCAGATCAAGGAAGATGTGTTGATCAGAAGCCTTGGGTTTAGTAGATGACTTCCCTAGATTCCTTTTTTTAGGTATTTAAACATGAATAATTAAACACCCTCTAACAGCGAATGCAAAACTCAAGTTGTTCCAGGAGAGTTTAGATCGGATATTAGGAAAAATTTCTTGACTGAAAGAATTGTCAAGCCCTGGGACAAGCTGCCCAGGGAAGTGGTGAAGTCAACATCCTTGGAAGTATGTAAAAAACAGGTAGATTTGGCACTTAGGGACATGGTTTTGTGGTGGACCTGGCAGTGGTGGGTTAATGGTCGGACTCAATGACTTAAAGGCCTTTTCCAATTTTAATTAATTTATGATCCTGTATAATTTCCAAGCAGTTTAAAGAAGCAGAAATAGTAACAAAAGTGAAAGGAAATATTTGCCAGATGGAGATGGAATTATCAGCACAATGTTCTTCCACGTCCAACCAATCCCTCTTCAGTGCTGTGCATGGCTTGATGATTTCCACATCAGCTGCAGAAAGTTTCTCTCTGTATGAAAATGTCAGCAAAACTAAAATGTATGCAGAATTAGAAACCAGGTTGATGAGAACTGAAAATGTGGTTGGGCGTGGCGACAGCTTCCAAATCCACTCTGTGCTCGTAAATTTTACATTGCTATTTTTAAAGGTTGTTTATGCTAACACATTTTTTTTAATTGGAACTTGACCAGATTGTGCATATTTTACGGTGCCGTCACTTTCCAGAATATCATTCATAGTTTCTTTTTTTCCAACATTTACAAAATTTAATGACTTTCTTCCTATAAAAGATATAGGCATCTGCATTTTTTTGAAATAAAATCAGTTTAAGCTGTTTAAAAACAGGAGGAGGGAACATCCTGCTTGATAGTTTACCAATAAAAATGAGGAAAGATATAAAAAACAACAACAGGAACAGACACCCCCTACTTCTAGCCTAAGATTTCTGCAAAATAAAATGCAATGTTTTTCTGCTTGGAATGAAAATGCAGATATAGGAAAAACAGGATAGAGAAGGCTAGAAGTTTTTCAGTAAAATTGCACTTATTTAAAAAATGAGATTTCATTGATCCCCATTGTTCAAAAACTCTTGGGGCAAATGAGCTACAATACAATTGTGAGAGAAAGTTAAAATTCGGGGAGGAGCAGGATCTCGAGGATTTTTAGAACTCTGGTACTTCAGCTGTGGGTGAAATATTACTGTAGTTTTCTTCCAGCAATCAGAGGAACACACTTTTACTCACTCATTGGGCTGATATTATACTAAATTGGTTTGGCTGACCTAGATTTTTCTTAATTAATTTATTTATTTGCATAGGGTTGAATATGAAAACTGATCCTACAGCTCTACTTCAATCCATCTTGTTTGAACTCCCTAAGGAGAGGAGAAATCACATGATCCAGTGCTCTGAGCACCGATTTGGTATAAATACACTTCCCTGCAACCTTGAATGGATAACTCATGTGACTCTCTCAGTGAAAAATCCAAAATGGAGGTACTGCATTTCTACGCCATATGTGGAAATTCAGCCTAATTAACAGGGTAAAAAATACTCAATTTATTACTTACTGTGAAATGATCTTTAAAATCCCACTTCCACCCATATTCAAAACCAGACACTGAAAAGCATGAGACCTTGTCTTGCTTTACTCCTTCAAAGCATCAGATAATTTCTTTAGAACAGTATTAGGTACCAATACTGTATTAGACTTAAAACTTTTCAGTGAATTATTTTCTCTGCCTTCATTTAAATGAGAGTCTGAGTTATCAATTTTTCTTGTATATTTTTACTACTTCTGAAGCTTAGATCAATGTGTCTTTCTTTTTAAACAGATGTCCCTTTACCCAATTGACCTTCCTACAAAGACTTTCTTTGTTCAGATGAATTTCTTATTTTTTCTTCTTCTTTTCTTCATCTTTTTTTAAATGAACCTAAAGGTAATTGTGTTCATCACTGTAAGCTGAATTATAATAACCACTTTTAAGAATAGTGCTTTGTACAATGGAGACCACTTGATGATGATCTGATATAAAAATAAACCTAGGAGAATAGATTGACTGAGGAACAGTATCCCAGAATATACACTATAACACTCGTGAGAGAAATGGGACAATGATAATATTAAAGACAGTAGAACTCCTTTGACCTGCTGAAGTTCTACTGTGCTACAGCATAACACACGCAACCTTATAATTGTCCAGCTTTTAGTAGTACAAGGAGTCTGAAAACTGTAAGAAATAGAGAGAAAGAGGGAGCCAACCTGACTAAGAAGAACTGCAATGAAGAAGGCAAACCAAAAATTTTTGCCCTAAATTGGAGAAAGAGATACTGTCTATTGTCTTGCCTTTTGTCCCTGTTTAGGAAAAGTTTAGAGCCTGTGCATCTTCAAAGTACAGACTCTGATTTTGTTGGTTTGTTTGCTGCAATCCAGCAGGAAATGATTCCTATACTGATTTTCCTATTTCAGTCCCAGGTATTAAAGAAGACCATAATTTTAACTTATCGAAGCTTTCAGAAAATCAGTGGTGTTTTAGAAACACTTTTCACAGGGTTATGCTTTGCTTTGCTATGTTTCTTAATAGCTAGGGATCTTATCCACATGTCTTCCCTTGAAAAAATCAGAAACTTCTCAGCTGGATACTCCCCTCAGCTGCACGGTGCAAATATAGCCCAGCAGAAGAGTTGGAGAGGTCCCTCCAGTACCCTTCACAGTAACTCATGCTGTCATTAGGGGTACACTCTTTAACGTTATGGACTCTGAGAGCCTGGGTAGGTCATTGATTTAAATCCAGACTGCACAGGCAAAGGCAGGTGCAGCCACAGTGTCCGTGTCAAGCAGTGGGAGGCAGAAAGGAAGTTACAGTCACTGTGAGTCTGCCTTTGGGTATAACTAAAAGACAGAATGAGTAGGATCATAAGGATAACCAGTTACCTGTTCTGTGGTGTTTGCTGTTCCTGCTATCCTTTCAGCTGTGGGGCAAAATACTGGGAACTCTCATCCCTTCCCCTCTCTTTTGGTTCCTCTACCAGAGTATTTAGAAACTATTTCCTATAGTTTGGAGAATTTTCTGCCATTGGTCACAATTTACTCATAAAGAATATTCTGCTTACATATAGGGATGGTCACAACAAGCACAACAGTTATTTGTAGTATCTGTAAGGCACCACAGGAAAATAATTTCCTTACGGAGACCTTTAAACGTTTGGAGGTTTTTTTTTTTTTTTGATTTCTGTGCAATCTGATGTCTTAACACACCTGAGAGTCTTGGCCTGAGAGATTTTCAGCTTGTTAGCACCACACAAGCCCCATAAGCCCACTGGACTTCCAGGTAGTGACCCTGCAATAGCATTCCTTATTGAAAGGAATGTGATCCCCAGGGCGTAAGGTAACCTGTTTGCTTGGGCACAAGTACAGGTACTCTTGTGACATTCCCATACACAGGCAGGGTGAAAAGTGGGCCACGCTCATAGGAAATATGCCTCAGACTCATTTCTGAGAGCTGTGTCTCAAAGTTCAGACAGTTATTCTGTGTTTAAGCAGAGCTTCATGTTGTTAGATGTCAGACTTTTGAGCACCTTCTCAGCTCTGTGTATGATTTGCAAAGGCAGATGGAAGAAGGCATCAGAAAGCAGAAGAAAAGTCTGCACCATAATAGAAGAGTGTCCTTAAGTCATGTGTCCTTGGAAATGCAACTTCTCCATTCTTCTGTAAGAGTTTATATGTTCCCAGACATTGCACCATGTCGCCTCTGCAGAGGGTATAACAGCAATTGAATCAGCCTTTTATATTCTCAAAGAAAGGTCAACATATGCTTTTATAAACCTTGAAAACATCCCTTTTGCACTTTCTAATAATCAAATGTGTTGAAAGAACCAATCAATTCAACGTAAACATTTCATGTGCAGCAGTGTATAGTCATGCAGGACGATGCATAATGAAAAGCTCCAAAATAAAGAATGGACAAAAGTACATCCCTATTAAAAGCATAGATTTATTGACCTATCGATGTGTTTAAAAGGTCTCTGCTCTGAAACTAGGCTATATGTAAATAAGAACAATTGAAAGCAAAGGACAAATTCACAGGAAGAACTGAAACTATATGAATCATTCAGGCTTTCTGTAGCTGGACTTGGAAATTATTTTTAACCTGTGCTTGTCTCTAATCCTGAATTCCTTTGGTATGATAAAAAAAAGCCTGTTTCCACAAAAACAATTCTTACCTAAATTAAAAGGCTGTGTCTTAACACTGCTGACTGGCTTACTTTTAAATCATAAACATTTTAAAGGACAGGAGTATAAGAATTTATGGCAGCCATTTTTTAAACACTAAGAATAAGAAACAATGCAACATTAATATTTAAAGTGAATATTGAGTAGAACTATACTTTCTTTAAAAAAAAAAAAAATTACAGTCAAACCAAACTAAACAAACATTGCCAAGCAAAACAACATCATTGTACTCTTATTTTTAAACTATTTTTATTCATTCATGTCCATAAATTTTCTTTCTTTTTTTTACAAAGTGTACTTTACACTCAACCCTGTAGACATAAAAACAATCCCTCAAGTGTACTGTTATGATTTCTATCTCTATTCAGGAAATAATATTGAAGAAAATCTCTCTTTATACACATACTTAAGTGTACATGCCTGTTTATAACTGACATCAACTCTTCTGTGGACAGCATTGCCTCAAGATAACGGGAAGCAAAACTTCAGGAAAATCATAGGATGCTGACAAATTTTCTCTGCCATGCTTGGAAGTTCACCTTGCACCTACAAAGCAACAACAGCACCCTGACACACTCAGTAAAAGAAAAATACACTGTTCTCTGAGTTGTTCCAGACTGAAAGTGTTTCTTCTAATATGAATGAAGGTGCTAGACTTCCAATGGTACAGCTAAAGTTTAATCACACCTAGTCTTTTGCCAGTCTTTTGCCGGGTCTGGGAGCAGGGAAGACATCTAGAGGGGCAGACAGCAAGAAAGAGTAGTATCTGAAACCACTGAAGCAAGGACTTGCAGATCTCATCTCACAGAGTCTTCAGATACTGTATATACAAAAAGACTACACAAAATTAAAGTAAATGGGTCAGGAAGGTGGTGGAAGTAGAGGTTCCTCAGTGGATTTCACACACATAAACTTTGTGTTTTGTTACTAAATTTTCCATTGAAACTAATGGAAGCTGAGACAGCTAAATACATCTCCAAATCCGATACGTAGACTAAGATGCTTCAGTGCATAAAGCAGTGGGATTAGGAAGAAATAGTAACACATATAATTAAAGAGTCGCTGATATTGGTGAAAAGATAGAAAGTTTTAAACTGTACCCACTGTAGATGAGCAACAACTTGGTGGTCGAAAACATGTTCTTTGGGAAATGACTGATAGTTTGGGAAAGCCAACTTGAAAGTAATATATTTGGGGAGTACCAATTTATCCTGGTGTTTCACTTAGAGTATCTTTCCAGTGCCTTGATTCTGCCAAACAAAATTTTCAGCATTCTCAGTTGACAGAAGACAACTTGTTGGGTCATTAAAGTTCTCATATCAGCCCAAGAGAAAAAAGAGAAAAAGTGAAGGGAGAATGCCAAAAGGCATCACGCTGAGTTATTATTAAAGTTGTTCAGATGGATTAGCAAGATACTTCAAATGGAAGGAGGAATGCATCAAACATTGTTCAACTTTCAGACAGACCATTCTGGGTGAAATCAGAAAATGTGGAACAGCATTAGGATGGGGATTTTTTATTTTTTTTTTAATGTACTATTACCTATGGAGTTCAGCAATTTCAATTTGCTTGTCTGTTGACATCCACTTACTTGCTCTCAGTCAGACACATTCAAATGAAACATACATGTCAGATGCCATCATTAACACCACTGGAGTCATACCATCTTAATCAGATATCCATAAAGTACTTCTAATTTAGGCAAAGCGAGAACCCTTGGAAAGGGAGGAAGCACATTTTCTCAGACTTTTTCCAGCCAGTTTTGAAAATAAAAAGCTTTCAGGACTTCATGCCATGTTAACTATCAAAGTATTTTCATCAGCAATCACTTGTAGGTCAACCAAGTAAGTGTTGATATGTGATATAACCTACCCTTATATCACGTACCATTTCTTACAAAATTTAGATAAGTGTAAAATGGTTAATAGCTCAATGAGCTTGTAATGCATCAAATTAAGCTGTTAATGAATGTGAAAAATCAGAATCAGGCGGCCACTGCTTCCAAGGTGAATATCTTTTGGGCTTCTCTTTGGAATCTCTTTGTGCAACATCTAATAAAGTAAGCCATAAGGTCAAAGTCACTGCTACCGGAAAGTTTAAAATCAATTGGAAAAGAAAGCTGGACAAATATTTTGATAACAAAAACTGAGAAAAGAGAAGGAAGAGCAAGCCTTTGAGCCCATGAGATCTGGAGAAGAAGGGTACTGGTTGGTGTAATAAAGTTGATTTCTTTTGCTACAAATCTTTAACTACTACAAGCACAAAGATACCATTACTCCTAAACATGTTGCCATACATTTCATACTGATAGCCATGGTGATAGTCCCATGTTACTTTTAAAGAAAATGAGCAAGAAAGTAACTTAGGAAAGCTGAATTTTAGAAATGGCTTTTCACAAAGCAATTAAGGGAAAAATCACCTTCAAAAGCCAGACATATCATCCTGCTAGATGAGCTAACTCATCTGAAAAGAAGACAAATTTTTCCCAGAAATGCTAGGAACATAAAACTGAAGAAGGCAGCCCCAGATCCAAAGGCACTTCCAGCTCTACAATTGCTGGTAAAGGTGCTGTGATCAAGTAATCACTTTCTGACTTTTCTACTTGAAAGGTAGACTGAATGCTGAGACACAAAACAGTGATTCATCACACCCATTTATTTTTTCTGGAGTACAGGTTCAGCTGCCCTTTGTCCATTTATGTTACTCATACTTAACTCTTGTGCGTTACGCTGCTATGCAGGATTCTGCTTTGCTGTGTAAGTATTAAAGAAACTTCCACTAAAATCAGTTAATGTTGTTCCTCTTAGAAATGAACACATCAGAATCTGGCCCATACGATCAAGGAAAATGCCTCTTCAAAGAGTCTTGCTGATGCTGTTTTATTATGCAAAGCAAGACCCCCAAATCTATGTTTGCATGATAGAAGAGTGGCTCTGAAGGTAATAGATTTTGCCTTTTAAAAGAATTTGTGCTACAAAAAAATGTATTTAAGTGGAAATAGATCTAACATAACACACATCTTAAAAAGCTGCCTCAAAATATATTTACCTGACAGAACAGCTGTTCTGGTCTCCTGAGTAAATAATTAAATGTTTTAAAAGAACTGCACATATACATATTTACCTGACAGAGTGGAACAAATGCAGCCAATATTTTTTATCATACTTGGAATACGTAAAAATTATTTCTGCAAGGACATGAGTCAATATGGTCCTCATGATCTTGTAAACCTGTCCTCAGGGACTTTTTTGACAAAAAATACCAACCACCTCTCAAAAAAAATCCAAAACAAAATCAAAACCAACCAACCAACCAAAACACACCATAGAAAAAAACACCACCACCAACAAAAAAAACCCAAACACAACCCCCCCCTCCCCCAAAACACCAAGGGGAAAAAACCCTACGAACAAACAACCCATAAACAACCAAGAAAACCCAAAAGCATGATGAAGACAGAATTATTTCTTACGGCAATTTTAATATCTTGGCTTTTGAGAATAATGATGGGAAATTCAGAATCGCGATAATATTCTGGTTTAACACTCTGAAATTAATATTCTAATTTTCATCACTGACACGCATTTTCTGCAGTGCACAGACATTTTCTCAGTTTGATCTGGTAACCTAGTTGCTTTTCAATCCAAGGAAGGTGGGAACACAAGCTGGAAAAATAATATGGAAAGCCTTTGTGTAGCCTGTGAGGCTTCTGGATAGTTTGGAAATGAGGAACATAATTCCAGCCTCACGGCCACAGCATTGTGGGGGGACTGGCCCAGATCTCCAGGCTGAACCTGCAGAGGCAGAAACATAAAAACACAGCTAGGTGTGTGTGCTGTGCATGGGAGCTGTCTACACAACAGCAGGAGCTGGGAAAGACACTCAGCTCGATGGCTGCTGGTGTTCATCGACAGCTGGTTTCTGTAGGAGGCTGAGCTAGAAAATGTCATGTTTTATGAATCTGCCTCCTTCACTCTGAGGATTCTGGTGAAAGACAGAAGCAGAGCAAATCTCCAGTGTTAGCAAAATAGAAGGCATTTCCAGTACTGATGACTTGGCCTGAGGTCTGGTATCACACCTAATTTTTCAGCAGCCAGTATCAAGCATAGGAAGAAGAATGGAAGAATAGAATCAATTTTGATCACTGTCAATTCAGTCTGTTTTGTTTCCTGCACTTGTTTCACTCTTGCAATACTTTTTTTGCCCCATAAAAATGGTCCTCCTTACATATAAAATGAGTTCTCTGTTGCAATTATCAGGGAAAGCTTTATTTCTTACAGAGCAGCAGGGTTACCGTGACTTTAACATAAGGAATAGAAAGGGACTTCCAATATTAACTTTGGTTTTCCACCATCTTTAAACCTACACGGAAAAGATTAATTGTAGATGTCTACAATACTGATATCACCTTAGAGGCTCTGCATAGTCAGTGAGCATTTCCAGGATGCAATTCATCTTATACCAAAGTAGAGATTTAAAAGAGATCAGATGAATTGTGACCTGGAAGTGTCTATTGTTCTTCACCAAACATAATGGAAGATGAGTGAATAGGTAAGATACTGATTTCTGTACCTCTGATGTCTAAATTTGGCTGCAAGCATGCCTGTCTCTTTCCTGGCCTGTGAAGGAGCAGACTCAATATCTGCAACTCAATCCATCAGACTGCTGTAACTTATGTTGAACTGGAATTTGGCTTGAATAAAGGTCATAACAAAGTCACAGGAAATGACATTTTCATTCTAGCCACCTTTTAATTTTACAGGTATGCACACTGCTCTAAGTAGCATGTGTGAGTAAGAGAGCCTCTTTGTTTACCTAGGGAAGCATCAAGTCATTAAATCTGAAAAAGATGACAAACAGATGCAACAGATTAATTCCAAACACGTCTGAAAGCCATTAACAATGCTATCTGAGCTTCTCTCACAAACTGAGGAGAAGATTGTTATTTCTGCTACATGTAACTTTTCTGTTGCTTAAGCAGTCACTGACTTTTTGAAAACACAAAACTGAATTATATATTTTCTCAGGTGAGATTTCTGAAGAGTCCTTTTCACAAAATATGGGGTGATGCAATATTTTACTATATATGAATTAAATATCTGTCTTTCTGTATTGAAAAGCCCAAACTGTCTTTGGCAATGACAGGTCTGTGAGCTCACTAAGGGTACCAGAACACAGGTATAGGTGTAAATGTGGCACCAGATTCCATTTGTTTCATCCATCCGGAATAACATGCCAGGATCTTCTCAGTCCCAAGGAAGAAATGTGACTGAAGAAACCATAACAGCTAAAAAAAAAAGTACTTCTATGTGGCCTTATCCTCCCTGAACATTTCAATTCCATAAGATAGCTGGGATATATGAAGAAGTTGCTGATAAGATCTGGTGATAGAGAACTCATATGAAAATAATAATTAAAATGCTTGAAAGAAGGGTTTCTCACTTGGTTATCTGCTTTACCCTTTATGTTCCAACCATTACACAGAATCTCTTATATGCAGATGGTTTCTTAGATGTTCAGAGGAAAAGGAGGCTTGAATCATGAGCAGACATGGGCTATAAGAGTGCTTTAGCCTTATGAACCTTTCCTTGTAGATATGAGAAAGAACTGACCTGGCTTGTTTAATTATGTGAGAGGATTTGAAGCTGAGAGAAGCCTCCAGCAGCCCAGACTGAGATTCTGTCTCCAAAATGTATTTGAAGAGGTTTCTGGATACTGTCTGTTATCAATTGCAATTTAAGGTGCCTCACTCTTACCCATCTGTGTCCGCAAGAGCCTGTGACCATCTCAGCTGTCTAGCTGCCCCCAGACATTGCAGCAGTGAGTTGGGCATTGCCACCTCAAGAGTGAATTTTATTTATAGTTTGGACAATTCCTCTTCAGTCAGCATCTGGAAAGTGGTGACAGTAGCTCTTGCATTTTTTTCCCAGGAGTGGTGAAAATAAGTTTAAAAAAACTGCAGCTACAGTATCTTTCTAATTAAGCTGTTATGGAATAAGTTCTCATTTCACTTACCCTGGTGTAAACCAAAAATAAATTACAGCTTCCTTAGTTTGTGTCTGTATTTGTTGTCACAAGAAAATTAGTTTGGGAATCTTTATTGTAAATTCTAGTATGTTATTTGTTTGTTTGTTTTTATAGGATTACTGTGAAACTGTTGATTAGAGGGGAGAGACTTTATTCAAACTGTTTGAAAGACAAGGAGGAAGGGCTATTGCACTGATGAGGCATAATCACATTAATACTTTATTGCTGTATTTGTCAATATATTAGTGCAATATTTTATTGTATACATTATTAAATGTTGCTGTTAAATGTTTTATGCTGGTTTGTTCCTTTTTTTTCTATTTTGACTGTGATAAATTTTGATCTGAAAGTTTGTTTTTTTTTTCCTAGAAGAAAAAATTATATCATTACATTAAAGAGAATTTATGAGATTTAAGTCAAACCCAATAAATAAAAAGGTGCTATTTTTCTGCCTCATCTTAATCTTTCCCCTTCCCACCTGCTCTCTTTGTGTGAGTTCTCCATTATTTTCTCAGAAACTGGAGGGTTTATGACTTTAAAATCTGTATTGTTGGAGGCTGAGAACACTTTGCCTTTTACAGTATCTCTACAAAACATCTGTAAGTCCTAAGCAACAAGCAGGAATTGGTTCAAGAAGGAACTATAGATGAATCACTAAGTAATACTGTCTACAGTTTGACTTCCCAGGGGAGTGAAAAAAAAGGAATAAAAATGCAATATACCAACCAAACTACTGAAAATAACATTGTAAGTATAAACTATTGAATGGAAAGTTAGGAGAAAAAGGAAAGAATACGGAAAGCAGGGTGATGCTAGCTCCAGAAGCCAGGAAATTAAATGCAAGACCTTTGAAGGCTCTCAGTACACATAGATCCTTAATAGGAATATTGTGCCTGCCTGCCGCTTGAACCTTTCAAAACACCTTCCTGAAATCCTTTATCTCCTTTTCATGCAGATGTGCCATAGCCATAACAATCATGGAAGGCCTGCACACCCTTTAACAGGGAAGGAAGGAGGGAGGCAAAATGTAGATTGCTGTGTGGAAAGCCTAATAAGGCACTGCTTCAGAAATGGAAATCCTGAGGAATCACAGCAAGGGGTCCAAATGCTTAGAGAAAACCTCGAGTCATTCTATGTGGGGCTGAAAAAGAGAAAGTTAGGAGGAGACTGAGGGGAGACCTCATCACAGTTACAACTTCTTTGTGAGGGCAAGAGGAGGGGCAGGCACTGATCTCTTCTCTCTGGTGAGCACTGACAGGACCCAAGGGAATGCAGTTTGTGTCAAGGGAGATTGGGGGTGGATATCAGGAAAAAAGGTTCTTCTCCAGAGGCTGGCTGGGCACTGCACAGGCTCCCCAGGGCAGTGGTCATAACACCAAGCCTGACAGAGTTCAAAAGGTATTTGGACAATGCTCTCAGGCTGAGTTTCTGACTCTTGGGAAAAGTCCTGTGCAGAGTTAAGAGTTGGACTTAATGATCCTTGTGGGTCCCTTCTACCTCAGGTTGTTCTGTGATTCTGTGATTTTGCTTCTGGCTCTTCTCACTGTTCTGTTACTGTTAGAACACAAAGCCTCCACCCTGTGCTGGTAGTCTTTGTTGCTGCCTAAGCATCCTGCTTAAGGGGGTTTGAGAAATGCTCCCCAAGGAACATCTCCTGAGGCATCCATGTCTTCTGTCATTATTACTGTGAGGTGACTGCCTGGAAACTGAACAAACTGCTGCTTGAACAGTGGTTGTTCAATAATCACTGAATAAATGTTTAATAAATTTTGTAAGACCACAGACTTTGAATATACTTTCCCATCTTATAGATGTTATTTTTCTGTCACGGGAGCCACCCACCCCACCTATTTCCTCCAGGCTGTTTCCTGATATGATCTAATGAAGAATTTGAGGTAATTTATTTAGAATTTCCTTTCAGTCATGAGTATGGACCATGGATTCTTTTGAAGATATGTTGATAATTAGTCCTAAAGCAAAAGATTAAATTTCTTCCTTTTGCAAATACCAGCTGTCCTATCTCATCAATCTACAGCAGAACTTTCCCATTTTTTTCCTATAAGGCCAGGGTATTTCCTCAAATCCCAGTGGAGTACTGTTTATGAGTGTGGTTTTTAATTGCAATCATGTTAGTAGATTGAACTGAGCTCTTGGTCATCCTTGACTGATCCTTCCTTCATCATCCAGAAAATCCCTTTTCATCTTCCACCATAATTATAATATGGCAACCCTATCTAACTTAGTTCATTTTACAATTAACTACTAATTATTGAATTCTCTCTGACACCAATCTTTACCACAGCTACATGCCTATATGCAAATTATTTTATTATTGACAGACTGACTGTAAAGCGCAACAGGATTTTTTTCTTTAGATTTTTGAATGGAAGACAATTTATGTGAATTTTTTCTTTGTCAATGCCTAGATTGACATAAATGTGTATAGCTGTTATTTGTGTGCATACATAGGTACATACACTCCCATACACATGTAGGACAAAATGCTTTGTTTGCTGATAGTTGTGTGATATTATTTAAATTCTTGTTTTGTTTTGTTGCTGTGATATTTTTGCATTCCATTATATCTTGGAGGGGTGGAAGGGTGGGGTGTTTGTTTTTTCCTCTCAAGGGAGACAAAATTTTCCACATGAAACTTTAATGTTTTAGCTTAAATGAATATATGTGTTGTAAACAGTCATTAATGTCACAGCAATTTTTGTTAAAGTTATGTCAACGCTATTCCTTGGCAGTCAGATGTGCAAAGAAGAAAGCTTTGGTTTTCAAGACTGCAATAAGGGAGAGAGGTTAGGGCAGCCACTTTCTAGGTTCCTACAATGAGCCCTGCTCTGTTCTGGAACAGTCAGACCAGACACAGGAAAAGATAATATCATACCAAACTGCTCTAGGGGACTTCTACATGTGCAAAATGGTGGCTGCCACCTCTGTATCAGAGTCAGGTAGCTTACCCCTCACCTCACATTTACATTTCCCTGTGTAAGTAGAGGGATGAGGGTCATGCTCCAAGTTTTTTGTTTCTGATTCCTGAACTAGATACAGTGCTCAGCATTCTAAGTCAGGGACAGGACACTCAGCTGCAATTATCAGTGACTCACCTTCCTTTGGCTCTGGCAACAGAGGCTTGTAATTTTGGGGCTGGACACTCTGAGCTCTGTTTCTGCTGAGATATTAATGGCTGAGGATAGTACAAAGTGTATTGGCAGCTGCAGCATCGCTGAAGATCATCAGTTAGTTAATCACAGTGTATGCAGTGTAACAACTCCATCCTATTAGCAGCATGTTGTGGGATTTTTTTGCAAGAAGATTTAGAGTTTCTAAATGACATTTGGTCCTGCATGCCAAGTGCTGTATTTTCCTGAACCAATAGGCAATCCCTGCCCCAAAAAGCTTAGACCCTGATCCACAGAGGTAATTCAGATCTTACTTTCTAGTCCATCAAGATAAATTACCTTGATTTACCTTTGTGAATCTGGGCCCCAGAGTTGAAAGAAACAAAGCATAATAGGAGAGAAAGTGTGACTGTCTCCATGTTGCACAAAAGCACAGAGAAATGGATTTGCCCAAGGTCATGTAGGGCACAACAGGAACAGAATTCAGGTCTCTGAGTCCCAATCTAACATATTAACTACAGATTCTGCTTTCTTCCCCTCTGTGCTTTTATACTTTCATGCATGGTGCAGAAAAGACCAAGTGCCATGTATTATTGAACCAATCTCTCCTTTTTTAAGCTCCTGACTTTCTGTTGCAAAGGTGCTTAGCAGGAAATTAATCAAGGGTAAAGGAAAAAAAAAAGAAATAAATTAAAGGAATCTATAAATGTATTTCCAGCAATTTGCAACTAGAAAGTTAGATCAATACAATATGAATCAGAAAATACAATAGGAAAACAAACAAAAAAGGCCTCTAAGTTAAAGAATGTCATACTTACATTCCCACTGTGTTAAGCCCTTTAGAAAAATTCGCCTCATCTGTATTATTTCCACTCTATTTCACTTTAAAGACAAATCTCATAATTTCCACTTTTACATATGCCAACACCCAAACCAATTTCAATAAGGTTTATTCTGCCTGGACCATGCCCTTGTAAGACCCCTCCCTCACCTTTGAAAGCTGTTCTGGAATTTGTTGCTCATATTTCATTTTTTTTCTTTCTTTTTTCTTTTCCTTTTTTTTTTCTTTTTTTCTTTTTTTTTTATTATTATTATTTAAGGATCATAAAGTGTAAGTCAGGTTGCTGCATTTTCAGAGACAGATGAAGCAAAGTGCTCCGCTGGGAGTATTCAGCCCCAGTGCCTTGCTGTATTACGGCATATGGAGTTGCGTCTCCAGGCGCTGACATTAGCAGTCCTGCTTCAGGTAACTCATTTAGCTTTGGTGTCATTTTACAATAAATATACCATCCACCGACACAAATTAGACAGCTATTGAGATTAATTTTGAGGGACTATCGGCAACATCTTAAATCAAAAATCATTCTTTATTAGCATGCTTGGCTGTACAGTGCTCTCTTTTCCCCTTCCCCCCTCCCTTCCCTGCCACAAGAATAAATGAGCCCCCATGGTTGACACAGCGCATCAAGTGTTTTATAATAGTCTAATTGTAGCTAATGGTTTGTGCAGCTAATTAAGGCCCTATGAATTACAGTAATCAGTCAGCCTCATCTTCTAAACCAGATAGTTCTATTCAAGCGTCCCTTTAGGAAGAAACAAAAAAAAAAAAAAAAAAAAGAGAGAATCAGGAGAAAAGAATTTGAAAAGAAAGAGAGAGAGAGAAAGGAAAGAAAGAGAAAAGAGAGCATAATGATGTGGTGTGTTCATTTTAGTGCAAATAAATTAATATAACTTTTCCTTCCATTTCTTGTTAGTTATTACAGAAATGCTTATGTAAAGCATTTATTTCGAGTCCTGGCATTATTATTTGCAAGAGCAGAAGAGGAATTATGTTGTTCTTATTTCTGATGCTGGATATATATTGCAATGATGGCACTTTATGGGGCAGGAACATCTTCAGTTGGGCAAAAAGCTCTGTCTGATTTGTGAGCCATCATCGTTTAAGATAAAAGGTTAAATACAGGACGGGTGTACGTAAGCACTAATTGCATGGTAACCAGATGTTGTAGATGAAACTGGAGGCTGTAAATGCAGAGTGTTTCATTAAGTTATGGAGAGAGCTTCTTTTTGTGCAAAATGGTGGGTGGCTACTTTGAGAGAATGTCTGTGCTGCCCAGGATATTTACACACCAGATCATCCATCCTGTTGTGGGTTAAGCAGCTAAGCACTCCATAAGGGGTCCTCCACTGTTCCCTTCTCCCCACAGTGGAATGGAGGAAGAGGAATGGAAGAACAAAAGCAAGGAAACACATGGGTCAGGATAAAAATCTCTTAATAAGTGGAGGAGTGGAAGAAGAGAGAGAAAAAACAAACCAAAAAACTTTATGTGAAGACAGTAACTCACCATCTCCCATCTGTAGACCAAAACACAGTATCCAAGCAGAAAATGAGCTGCTCCGTCCTCCCACCTCTCCTTTATTTTGAGCATGAAAATATACAGCATGGAATCTCTCACTGGCACATTTGGATCCTCTGTCTGGTTGTGGCTTCCCCCAGCATCTGTGCACTTTAAATGCAATTATTGGGATGTGAGAAACAGAGAAGGCCTTGATGCTGTGTAAATACTGTTCAGCAATAGCTAAAATATTAGTCTGTTGTGAGTGTCATTTTGGTCAGAATTCTCAAGCAGCAGCAAAAAAGCAGCTATGAAGAACATTAACTCCAACCCAGACAGACCCAACATATGAATCTTTTCCTGCCTGCAGGGTATCTGTCATTCATATCCTGAGCTCTAAACTTACAAATCCCTCTTGGCAGTAGGCAATGCTGGAGCTCACTCTGGAGAATTTTCCTGTTTGGGAGAGACTTCCAGAAGAGTAGAGGAGATAAAGTAAGGTACCAGTTAAGCACAGAAGATCAAAATCCCTTCACAAAACTTAACGTAGATGTGTAAACTCACCAGCTTTTGCCCTCGCTTGAATCAGTAGCAAGTGGTGGGCAATTTTGGCACATCATACCTCTAACTTGTTTTAGGTAGCTAAACACCTACCTTTAGCCAGATAAATTCTAGTGAGAAAAATCTCCCAACCAACATGCACACCCGATCCACCCTGAAGGCTGATATGCACTGGACATGACAATAATGGTAGTAGAGGATAGGTCTTCTCCTAAAGATCACACCTCATTTTTCATTA
Source organism: Monarcha castaneiventris obscurior (assembly GCA_026261815.1). Classification (NCBI taxonomy): domain Eukaryota; kingdom Metazoa; phylum Chordata; class Aves; order Passeriformes; family Monarchidae; genus Monarcha; species Monarcha castaneiventris. The sequence goes on along the minus strand of JAMPIT010000893.1, from coordinate 25,346,565 downwards.
AAACTATGGGTCAATATGAGAAAAGTTTGGACTTCAGCATGACCCATGTACAGAGATGGAGGACTGAAGCAGCAACAGAACGGAAGCATTTTGTTTAAATTTTAACAATCCAGACTTCAAGGCTTCTATATACACTTATTTTGACTATACCTGGTGTAGTGAATTAAACTGTGCCAGAGAATGCTCCCAGTTTCTTTTCTGAAAGCTAATATTGTTTAATTGTACAAAAAAGTGCTTATTCCATGCCACTCATCTTGAGTTTGACTAGATGATCCTTGGTGCTGTAAAATTACTGTTGCGCTTGCCAGAGTCTACAAGATGTCCATGTTGTTGACAGGTTCACCATTTACAGCAGCACTGATCAGAGGTACCAGACGTAGCTCCATATAAGCCAGCGTGTTTAGAGATCCTAGGATTTCATTGCTCATTTCTGTTACACAACTGTCCAACATAGGTCCATATTTATGGTCTGTTAGCATTCAGAGCTGAAAAGTTTCACTGTTTGTATTATATGCAGAGCCTTGTCCAGCTGTAATTTTCAGAACTTACCTCCAGTAGCCTGAGTTGAGGGTGTCCCTCAGCTCTGTTCACGTTTAGCATAAGAAGGAGACAACCTTCACTGCAGAAGATATCTGCTTGTGATACAGCCCAGAGTCAAAGTTCTCAATGCCCATCCCAGCCATGTGGAAGATGGTGCATTTCTTGCTTTGGTGCATAGAAAGATATGGGAGATGGTATCCCCCCTGATTCCTCAGCTTGTATGAGCAGGGACCAGGAGCTCTGAGTGTACTTCTGAGCCCAGTGTCCCTGCAGTGTAGAGATATTGATAGCTGTGAATGGTTTTGCCTTTGTAACCTGGTGCTCTCAAACAGTCGCCTAAAATGGAAGAAGCAGAGATTGACTTTGCATTAAAGCAGAGACAAAAACACCTCTCCTATGGCAAAAGGCTGAGAGAATTGGTATTGTTCAGACTGGAAAAGAGAAGGCTCTGAGGTGACCTAATTGTGGCCTTCCAGTACCTGAAGGGAACCTACAAGAAAGATGGAGAGGGAGCTTTCACAAGAGCATATACAGGACAAGGGGGAATGGCTCCAAACTGAAAGAGAGTAGGTTTAGATTAAATGTTAGGAAAAAAAATCTTTATTGTGAGGGTGGCAAGTATGTGGCACAGGTCGCCCAGAGAAGTTGCATTTGCTCCATCCCTGGAAGTGTTCAAGGGATGGGGCTCTGAGCAACCTGCTCTAGTTCGAGTTGTTTCTGCCCCTGACAGTGGAGTTGCAATGAGATGATCTTTAAGGTGCCTTGCAGCCCTTGCTGTGATTGTGTGACTCTACGTACAGTATGTACTTCCCAAATTTAAACTGATAGTACCTTTTACTGTTCCACCATTTGTTTGAGAACTTCTGAAAGTCTTCGTCTTTTGGTACCACACAAAAAGCTTCTGAGAAACTTGGAACATGTTGAAAAAAAATAATTTAAGTGATTCCTGGAGGGAAAACAACCCTCCAGGGAGTTTAACAAACAAGCAACCTAAACAAAAATATTTTCCTGATTGAATTTCCTTTCTAATTTCCTGAGCTGTTGGTTTTTTTTTCCTCCCACTAGTGTTGTGGGAATTTCTTCGTTGTAGAATAATTTTTTTGAAAACTTCCAGTGCCAGACAGATTAGCAGACTGCACTGCCTGACATGTTGCAACTTCCTCCCTTTTACAAAACAGCCCATCCGAGCCTCTCAACATCAGCTGCTTCACATTTACAGTCCACAGTCGGGCTTTGTACTTCAAAAGTTGTCAGTCCATTTTCGTGCAAGAGCAAACCTCAGTTAATGTTTATGAATGGCTCATTCCCTGCTAGTAGGAGACCAGCATAAGAGGTCTGAACCATTTTTAATGCATCTGAAGCTCTGCTTCAGGTGAGCATGTGCTGGGACTGGTCAAGTGCTAAATGCTATGCATATGTTCAAGTGCTTTGCTGAATCAGGACCTGATGAAAGTCCATTCACATCAGTCCATTTAAATCAATCCTGATCTGTAACCCCTCTACTCACTGCTGTTTTTGAATTATATTTTTCATTTGCAGACTGGATTGAGTATTGCTGTTACAATGAACAGAATAGGAAGAAGGTTAAAAGATTCATGAAATATATTTGTGATCTATTCAATGTGAAACAGACCTTGTATCTCCAGAAGTGAAAACCTAATATACTACCTAGAATTGAACTGAAATTTGTGTTGATAAAATCAGGCAAACTTCTCACCTTTTTTAATGGACCTTGCTTTTACACATTCCAATGGCTCTTCTAGATCTAGTCCCATAGTCATGCTTTCTCTTTTTCTTTATGTTTTCTTTATATGTTTGGCTGCCACTTGCCTCAGTGCAAGGTAAATATGGTTTCAGATACAAAATATGCTATTTATGCTTAGGTCATGATTTTCATTCATTGTATATTCGTGCTTCTTGCATAAACACCCATAACAAAATAGGCATGAACAATCAGATCAAAAGAATGCCTGATATAATAAAGCTAAGGGTGGGGTCATGCTGAAGCTTATGCTGTATAGAACCAGAGCTGAAATTTAGAAGTATTTGAAATTCAGATACAGCTAAAATCCCCTAAGTGGTTGTGGCTCCTTCAGTAAACTGTATTCAAAGTGAAATTATCTCCTTTTCCCTGACCTGACTATTAAGCTATCATCGCAGAACAGCCACTGTAGAATTTTCTAAAATTAATGGATTTATTAGTGATTCCTGAGTCTGTATGGTTGGTTTTAGCTGAAGGTACAATATTGTCTTTTATTCTCAAATTTTTCCTGCATTCCTACAGCTCTTTAACATTTACAGAAATGTTACATTAGCAAAAAGAATAGCCTCATCTCTGTCCCAGATATATATAGGCTACACATAGTGTAACAGCACTCCAAAGTACTATGTCTTAACAATAACATAATTAAAGTAATCAAGAAGTTATCTAAATAAGCATTGAGGAATATTAACAAGGAAGATTCCTTGCACAAGAAACTTGTCTTCTGAATGAACTCTCAGATAAATATGAACTGGGAAATAGTATAACAAAAGGTTGTGTGATTTATTAAGGGTCATAGAGCAGGTTATAGTAGAGCCATAAATATAACCCAGATCTCCTAATTCCCATTCCAATGTTCTGTGATTTACATCAAAAGTGTATCACACTGTAAACTGACTGAATGGGATTGTTCTGCTCAAATAGTAATGGTAAGTATGACAATTATTATTATCATTACTGTATGATGGAAAATTAAATAAATAAATGAACACCCTATTCTAAGTAGGGGCGCAGCTTGCAGAGTCAAGATTTGTAGAGCTGTCTGTATGACTTTAAAATACTCTATTCACAAGGACTTTTTCCTCTCTGGACAAATATGGAATTAAATGTCAGATGGCCTTGACCCAGCATGGAGAGTTGAATGAAGGCTTGTATCTGTACAAAGTCATATCAAGCACCAGAAAAGCAGAAATTCACAGTTGATGCGCTTTCCAAAATTCTTCTACTAAATCTGCAATCAGTAAGGGGATCATTCAAGCCCAAACGTCAAGAGGGTGAACAAGGCATATCATGTGAATTATCTTGGGACAGCAATATGGAGCTTTTGTAGGAGGGATCCTTTTGCTACTCTCCTCTTACATGTAGTCAGTATTCCTGAGGGAAAATAAAACCCACCACCAGAAGAGACACTTGTACTCTCACCTTTAACATCTCATGTATGAGCAAATTCAAGATTAACTAAAGAATAAGCAAGAGAACAAAGGAAAATGAGTATCACTTTAGCTTCTTTACTAGAAGGAAGTTCCTTATGTGTATGTTCTTTCATTCACAACATTAAAAAACATACTTTATATTACCACTCCCAAGTGAAAATGAATCCTTAAAGAACACTGAGCTCTTTGTGGCATCCAGACTTTATATTCATGCTTTATGTTTATATATATACTAACATTTTTAAATTTCTACTCACATCCCCAACATTGCAAATGATATTGATACAGGCGAAATAGGAAGAAGTGGAAAGAAGTGTTGTCACAGTTATCTATAATTCAAAAGTTGGATACTGTGTGGACACAAGAAAGCTATCAGTTTGTACCTTTTTTAGAAGCCTGTGCTTTATTCTCTACAAATGCTCAAATATTTGAGCTGCTGCATAAAATCAGCTTTGAATGAGCCCTTTTCAACACCTATAGAGACTTCTAAGATACAGTCCTGCATTAAGGAAGATATGTAATGAGTAAGGTTCAAATCACAGGAAAAAATAAGATTCCAGGAAGTCATTTAACAGGTGTCTTTTTGTGAATATCATGCTGAGATACACTTCTCTCAAGCCACTTCTTAGGAGCATAAACACCTGATTTATGATTGAGGATTCTATTTCAGAAGTTATTAAAAAAAATGTTCAGTACAGCTACTCAGAACACAGAGATTGCAAAGTCCTTTTTAGATCTCAGTTTATAAATGTGTGAATAAAATATGCCATACAAAAATTAGCTGTCATTAATGGATTTTTTTTTTATTTTATTTTTATCATATTTTATTTAATTTGTATGACTGTACTGTCTCTGTTTCTTAGTCAAACTCTTGTGGTCAACAATTATTCTGAAACTTATTTCCCCACTGTAACTTAGCTTGGCTTTCAGCCAGTGTGATTTATCAGAACTAAAGCTTGTAACTAAGATTTCCACTTAACTGTCGATATTTACAGTAGGAGAAAAACTGTTATTATCTATCCTACACTGTTCATGGATACAGACACTTGTAAAGACTGATTTTACTAAAGTGCAGTGAATATGTGCATCCATTTTGTCTGTTAACAGAGAGAACAGAAAATGTTGACATTTACATGCAAAATCCTTCCCCATAAAACAATGCAATGCACTTTAAACTCTTCACTATTCCATCAAAGAAAAACACAGATCCATGGATTTTAAAGTCAAAAGAACTCACAGAAAATATTAGGCTCGAAGCAACCTTTGAAGACCATCCGAACATATACCAAACACAGACAGATGCAAATCTGGATGATGCTGATCAGTTTTTCTTTCAGACAAGTTTTGAAGATGTCTAAGGATTAAGACCTTTCTCATCTCTCTTAGCAACCTGTTCCAGTGCTAAACAACTTTTATAGTTGTGTTATTTGTTGTTCACTTTTATGCAATGAAAAATTCTCTTGCTACATATCGGAACTATTGCCTCCTGAGTTTTTTTTTGTGTATATCTCTGAGACTAGTCAAGTTCTATCATCTCTATCATGGTTTAGATGAAGGCTGGAATAATACTTATTGTTGTCTTTTCCAGAATAATGTGTATTGATATATTCCAGCCTTATCTTGGTCATTTGCTCCCAAACTCACTGGTTGTTCATTGTTTGGGTTTTTTGTACTTGAAGGCCAAAACTGGACACAAGACTCTATATGACCTCATACGACTCTGGCATGTGAGTGTGTCAGATCACGGGTCATGGTCACTTCCTAAAACATGCTGGTTACACTTTTGTTAATGAGGATCAGCATTTGGTTGGCCTGGGTTGTCAAGATGGCACATGAGTACCTTGTGTCTGCAAGAGTCTTGGTCCTTTTCTGCAGAGATGCTATGTAGCCATTCCCAGCCTGTACTGGTGCAGGGTTACTTTGCTTGGGAGAGGGCTTGGTTTATCCTGTAGTTCAGACTGCTGGCCAAGGGGTTAAACTATTAGTACTGATCCCAGGGAAGCTCTTCATTAACCATCTGTCTTTCTGGCATCACAAAATGACAGAATCATTAGAGTTGGAAGGCACCTCTGGATATCATGCAGTCCAACCCCTCTGCCAAGGCAGGGTCACCTGGAGATGGTAACACAGGAGCATGTCCAGGTGGTTTTGGATGTCTTCAGAGAGGGAGAGTCCATACCCTTCCCGGAAAGCTGTTCCAGTGCTTGGCTGCCCTCAACATAGAGAAGTTCTTCCTCATGTTGAGGTGAAACTTCTTGTGTTTTAGTTTATGGCCAGTGTTCCCTGTCCTGTCACTGGGCACTACTGACAAATGTTTGGCACTATTTTTGTCACCCTCCCTTGAGATATTTATACGAAGTAATGAGATCCCCTCTCAGACTTGTCTTACCCAGAATAAATAGGCCCAGCTCCTGCAGCCTCTCCTCATTAAAGAGATGCTTCAGACCCCGAATCGTCTTTGTGGCCTTCCCTGGACCTGCTCCAGTACCTCCATGTGTTTCTTGTGCTGAGAAACCTGGAACTGGACACAGGACTCCAGATGTGCCTCACCAGGGCTGAGTAGAGGGGGGATTCCCTTCCTCAGCCTGCTGGCCACACACTTCCTGATGCACCCCAGGATACCACTGGCCCTCCTGGCTGCAAGGTCACACTGCTAGCTCATGGTCAACTTGTCACCCACCTAAGCTCCTAGGCCCTTCTCCACAGAGCTGCTCTGTAGTAGGTCAGCCCACATCCTCTGCTGGTGTTTGGGGTTATTCCTCCTTAGGTACAGGACCCTACACTTTCCTTTGTTAAACCTCATTAAGTTTCTCTACTCCCAACTCTCCAGCCTGTCAAGCTGTGGAAGCCTGGAATTATTCTTTGACAATAGAAACTGAGGCAAACATTGAGCATCTAAGATTTTCCTGTAGTCTTTAGCACAACAACTCCTGTCCTTTCAGCAGCAACCCCATGTTAACCTCGGTCTTCCTCTTGCTGGAAGTATTCTTTTCTCTTATTAAGTGTTGCCCTTGACATTCCTCACCAGTTTTAACTCCAGCTGGGATATGGCCTTCTTAATTCAATCCTTGGATGCCTGGACAGTGTTTCAGTGTTATTACTCACAGTTCCACATCGAGCTAACCTGGCCCCTGGCCATGCCGGCCTGTTTTGTGTAGATCAAGATGGATCATTCTGGTGCTTTGAGGAGGCTGCCCTTGAAGATTTTGTCTTCCAGGTCAGACTTCAAGCTTTCATACATGCCAACTGCCTAAACCTACTCTCCTGATACACAGGATCTTTACATTGGTATTACCTTCCTTTTTTCCTCCTCAATGTTAACTGATGGTCGCTGTGGCAGAGGCTGCATCTCTCACATTCCTGTTCAGTTCTGCTTTATCTGAATAGTGAATCCAGCACAACCTCTCTCTTAGTTTGGACATTCACCATCTTCAACAAAAAATAGTGAGAGCAGCCCAGCTTAACCTACTGTGTAGCGCCAGTCAGAGAATTTCATGCTTAACTCCAGGGTTGAGCCTGGTAGCTTGCCTTTGATTAGAACATCTTTTCCAGAAAAGCATTCAGTATTGATCTGAGGATGAAAAATTTGTGAATAAGCCAGTTTTGTGTATAGTTTTACTTCTTCATTAAAAGTATATACTTATTTTTTATTTTAAGTCACCTGATTTCACCTTTCATATTTTGGTTTATCTAGCCTTTTCTGCTAAGTGAAAGAACGCTTTGGCATTTTTTTTTCCCTATAAAGATACTTACACAGAAAAATCGTGATAGTGTGGTAAAAATAGATGATCGAGTTCTCATACTGAGAGAACATCTCTTAATATTCTCTGCTTTCTGGAACTTGGAAGTGTAAAAAGTTTCAATAAGGAGAAAGAGCAGTGACTTCTGATATATCTAAAACTTTGTCTAAAGGCTTGAGCTAGTCCATTCAGGTATTCACTGAGGCAGTTCACTCATTCCTTGGCTCTATTGTATATGTAATAAGCATTACTGTGGGCCTCAGGTAAGACTTGCGCTGGAAAGTAATAGTATAACCTTATCAGAAGCAAAGAGTGCAGCTTCTGAAACAATGACTTTTACATAGTGAGTATGATAAATGAAAGCATTTTCCTCTTGTTTAAGAAACTAGGTTTTTATGAGTTTATTGTAGGATATTTAAAAGGATGGAGAAATCTTTTATTTGAGTTTGTAAATTTTATTGGCACCAGTGTTTCCATCTTCCTTTTTTAATCCTGGGATTTATTGCTTTTTTTATTTCAAAGCAATAAGAACTTGAGAGAAAATTCTCAGCACAATGTGTCAGACTTTCCTGCTCAGGTGTAGAAGGGTTTTTTAGTTTTCCACTTCTCCAGTTTGGCTGACATGTTAAAACTATCTCTTTATGTGTCTGTGCTAGTAGTCATTTAAACATGGAATTTTTAAACTTCATAATTTTGAAGGGGTTTTGGCAGGTTTGGTTGCAGTTGTTTTTTTCCCCCATAAGGATCTCTGTATATTCCTTTGATTTAGGATTTATGAAATTAATTTACCTGCAGGCTTTTTAAAATTTCCTTTCTTATTCCTGATTCAGTTTATCTCTGTGCATTTCTTTCCTGTATTTAAGAAATCTCTTCAGTTTTTATGAACAAAAATGTTATTTCTTAAAACAACTTCGAGCTTTGGAGTTCAACATATTAAAACATTCTCAGAATGATGGATGGCAATTTTCTGAGTGCAATTAATCTGCAATTTCAACTGATTTAATGATGTTATTGTCACAATTTAAAAAGTCACTGAATACTTCTAAAACTATCCATTTTTCTTTTACTTAATAATGTGAACATCAACTATGAATTTTGAATGCTGGTTCTTTCCACTTACACATATTATAAGAAGAAAGGTCAGTTTAATTTCCTGAGCTTGTTTTATTCAAATTTATCTGTTAGTTTCTTGAGTGCAGAGATTAGCATTGTAAAGTTCCCTGTGCAGGGGCAGGAAAAGCCAGGTAAAACTGATGGAGCAGAATCTTGCTGAAAGATGATGCTGACTCTGATGCCTGGTTGAGGGCTTTTTGCCATCAGTGGGCAGCTGTGATTGAAAGTCAATTCAATTCAAGATTCAATTCAAGAAATCAAGGGTGGGATCCTCTACAAACAGCAGTGGGTGGGAGCATTACTTCTGGAGTGTGCTACCAGGATGCTTCTTAAGAGGAGACAAAGAAAAAATTTTGTGTGTATTTCAGTTTCTGTTAGTAATTCACTTCACTTTCCAGTTCTCCCATAGCAGCTTTGATAAAGTCAAAGTACTACAAGTCATTACTGATGTAAACCAAAGCGTGTTCCACTAAATTAAACAGAACATAAGGGGAAAAAGAGTTGCCATATTGGTACATGAAATCCATTTACTAACTGAGCCTTTGTTCATCTGTACTACCTTTCCAGGTAACTGTCCAGAATCCCTGTAGCATCATCAGTAAGAAAGGCATTTCTGTAAGGTCACACATCCATTTTCAAAGTGGCATGGCAAGTATAGGGCAAAATCTTATATACACCATTTTCTTTTCAATGTCTACAGGTGGAATTAAAGTGATTGTGCTAAAAGGGATGTCAAACAATGGTTATGTTATCCCCCATAAACTTTCATTTCATTGTTTTTTTGTTTTTTTTGTTTTTTTAATGTACTGAAGGAATCCTTTTATTCCCATGGAACTAAAAAGATCATCAATTATCATAAGCAAGCTTGAAAGAACTTTTCCCTATTTGACCCAGTCCAAATCCCATGGAGCATTGCATTATGAAAATTCAGCTGTCACTTACTGAGAATTTTTTATCCTTTTCCTAGTGCATATCCTTTTATACAGGACCTGCAAATGGGCACTGATTATGTTGGACTGAAGGACAGGACATTTTCTTAAAAAGCAGCAATGAATTGGCCGACTGAATTTTCAACTGTCACAAACAAGTTTCTGCAGCTACCACAAAATAGTCCCCAGTGTTATTACAGCTGTGAAAAACATTATGTTGGCAAGACCTCTCTGCTTCAAACACTTAACTTTACTTTGTCACTTAAATTATCCATCAAAAGTCACATTTTCTAATGAGCGCCCTTTGATGTCTTTTTCTTCTTAAACTTGAGTATTTCAGCATTTCAAGGTGACTTCAAGGAGGAAATGCACTTAAATTATTGTTCATTTGAAGGGCTTTTCTTGTGGACAGCATGATTATCTCATCTTGTCAGGGAGGTGGCCAGGGGTTAGCTTTTGTTCTATCTTTGTCCTTTTTTCCTCCATCTCCAGTTTCTAACTTATTCTCGGCCAGAATACAAATCAAGGCAATGATGTGTATTGGATAAAATGTCCATCATCTTTCTGGTGTGCATCGCTATCAAGCTATAGTAAAGCAGAGCTGTTTATAACATTGACACGAATGCAGTATTGGGACAATCAAACCCTGGTAGTGAATAATATGAGTGTATCAGTTTCTCAATTCCCTCAGTTTCCATTAAGAATGAGAAAAAAATGGAACCTGTTAGGTAACAGCTAAAAGGAAGTGTCCCACAATCCAGGTTTTGTAATCCAGAGATTGGGCTGCTTTGTTAAGATACAGGTGCCCACGGTAGAGTCAAGTGTCTTTGGATGCTCATCTAAGACCTCAAAAATCAGGATTTTACTTTGTTAGTTGTAGGTGTCTCATTTGATTTTGAGCAAGTCATTTAGGTCCGCTTACTGACAACCTGAAAATGTTTATCTCTCAGTAATTTCAGTACTTTAGGTATTTTGTATCTTATGATCCAGCTCTGCATGTGAAACCTACCGGTTTCTATTCTAATAAGGTTTCTATTCAACCATAGGCCGTTTAAATTGATATTCAGACATTTGTTGATAAATACATAACAAAGGTAGAAAACAAGACAAAACACTAAGCAAGTAAGCTAAATTGTCATGCAGTTCTGTATTTGTTATCTTGAGGCAGGCACAGATTAAATTCCTGAATTCTGAAGCTTCAGTTCCCACTGTCAGCTCCCAAGCTAAGAATCCTTAATACCTTGCTGGTGCTTCCAATGTTTTATATAACTGTATCCTACTTAAATGGAAAAATGAACCGGAGAGCAATAGCTGCAGTCTATATGACTCTAGATTTGTTTTCCAAAGTCTAATTGAGGTAAGGGTTTTCTTACAATTTTCACTATTACAGAATTAAAAAGAAAATACTCCCTACTATAAAAAACATTGAAAGTAGAAACAAGGAAACAAAAGCCACTCATAATACAAAAGAAAGTTAGATAACAGAAGGAATATTCTGGAAAACAGTCATCTCAAGAAAACATTTGAAAAACTGAATTTCAGTTTGGGAAAAGTTACTGAGACAAATGGGTTTAGAATGGGACTCAAAATACAGGGCAAAGAGTCTCTCACCCTACCACCCACCATTTTGCTAGAAATTGTTCATCCACCATTCAATTAAATGAACAGATTCTGGTTGCAGGCTTGGAGTTAATATGATTTTCTGACTAAAAGAAACAAATTGACATCTGGAAAAGAAATAAAAAGAAAACTATCTTCTGAACTCAAAAAGCAATAAACTTTATATTAAAAACTGAAACTTTATTTCAAATTCCAAGAGGATTGAGGAGTTTTATGTATATTTTTTTTCCTTCTGACATGACTTTCAAGTTAAAAAGGTCATACTTATTTCACCTGCTGACTAATGTCTCTGTGGCAGTAACTATAATTGATTGTAAAGTTTTTTTTGTCATTCTTTATGGATTCAGATCCTGCAGATTAGAAGCTTCGGGGATTATCAGGCAGCCACAGTCAGAACTGAAGAATTATCAGAGGATAATCTTGTACTACTGCAAACTCCCTGCTATTAGGTATCATCCAATCATTCATTCAAGGAATTGTTATATATTTGTTCAGCTGCTCTGCATTGTTAAAGTCTCCTTCATTCCCTTTCAAATTTACTTTCATGAACTCTATAAGCATTATAGATGGTACATAATAAGTCTCTGCTGTAAAGAAAGAGCTGATTCTTTTTAATTTTATTTTTATTTAAACCAAGGTCAAGGTTGAAGAATCACGCCCACACACAGAACTTAAGATAATAAAAAAAGTTATTTATAACTTTTCTTCTTAGTTTCCATAGGCAGGCTTCTCTTACTCTCTCTTCAACTTAACACTTCTTCCTAGAGAGCAGCTCAGGGGCCTAACATGAGTGGCTCAAGAGTCATGCAAAACGAGGGCAAATAGACCTGAATCTCAGTAGCTGCTGCTTTTGCTATTTTAGGCTGGCAACTTCTAGAAGAGGAAGATTGAGAAATCATGGAAGAAGACAGTGTGCACCCTACAAACACAGAGGAAGAAGGTACAAATCTATGTCATTGGCTACACCTCCTCCTTATCTTTTCCTATGATGCCAGCAAGGAAGCGGTAACAGAGAATTAGGCTGAAATGTCTTGGTGGCTGCACTGAGTTGTCCACTAAGAGATTGATGAATTTCCCTTCACATGGATGACACAAATTGCAGGGCCAAGAGGAGTAAGGCCTTGACATTCTAGAGATAACCCCAGGCAATGGTGGGAACAGGTTGAAAAATGACACCACTTGGGCTAATTTTTAGGTCATGAGTAAATGTGAAGGGCTGGGCATTTTCTGAAAGGCTAGAAAGTAATGTCAGCAAGACCTGGTATTTCATGCACTCTCCTATGCGTGAAACTCACTGCTCTTTTACATTGGAATAAGAAACTGCAGCCTCACATATTTTAAAAACTTGTGGAAGAAGACAATTTCTCGTCTCTCAAAATGAACACCAGTCAATAATGTTCAGTAACTTCAGAAATTATCTCCATTAACTGTGCTGCTATAACTAACCATGTATGTTCTCAGAATGCTATAATTTCTAGGAAGCATATTTTAGCCAAAATAGGATTAAGCTCATATGTCATACAGGCCAAGAATACATATGTGGCCAGTTACAGAAGCTCATCTAATGGGAAGAAATTATACTAAACTGCTCATTCATTCTGTGCAATCATTTGTGTGTGTCCATCAAAGCAAGGCTTTCTCATTTACTGAAAGCTGTGTTGGACTTCTTTTGGAGTCTTGTCTCTGCACCAGGTGACAGATTCAAGAGTCACATCTCCTTTACTGTGTTCATTATCTAACCCTCCTCCTTAAATATATGCAGAGGAGGAAACACACAGCAGAAGCATTTTTTGGCTTGAAGAAATCTCCTATCTCCAAGAGAGATAGGAAGATTCCAATAAAAATGTTTTCCCACCTGGAATTCTGGGCATCTAATAGGCTAATTGTGAGTTTGTCTGTCTGTGAGTGCATTCTGCCTCCCATGGTGTCTTGGTTTTGGCTGGGATAGAGTTAATTTGTTTCTTAGTAGCTGGTACAGTGGTGCAATTTGGATTGAGTATGAGAATAGTATTGATAACACAGTGATGGTTTAGTTGTTGTTTGGTAGAGCTCACCAAATCAAGGACTTCTCATGGTCCTGTACTCCTACAGTGAGCAGATGCACAATCAGCATGGCCAGGACAGCTAACCTGAACTGGCCAAAGGGATATTCCATACCCCAGAAAACCATCCCAGTGTATAAACTGGGCAGAGTGGGCTGGAATTCAGCGCTCACTGCTGGAAAACAGCCTGGGCATTGATCACCGTGTGGTTAGCATTCCTGTGTTGTGAATCATTTGCTTCTCTATGGTTTTATTCCTCTCCCTCCCTGTTTTTTGTTTGGATGATGATGACGATGATGATGATGATGGTGATGATGATGATGCTTGGGTTGTTTCAGTTATTAAACTGTTCTTATTTCAAGCCACCAGATTTACCTTTTCTTTGTCATTCTCCTCCCTCTTGGGCGCATGGTGGGGGCTGAGTGAGTGGCTGTACAGTCCAGAGCTGCCAGCTGGGGTTAAACCATGACACATGGGCATGCTTTCACAAGGAATTGGGGTAAAATACTAGCGTCTCTAATATTGTTTAACCATAACAAATGAGAAAAATATATGCTTCATACCTTCTCAATTTTCTCGTGAACAGTATTGCTCTGCGTGAGAGCTTCAATTCTGAAAATCTTAGGAGAAAGAGAAATCTCCCAGTATTTCTTTATCTACTTATTTAATGGGCAACACTCCAGTAATTAAAAACATGAAATAAGCTGAACCCTTGAAACAAAGGAGAGGGACAAGTGTGAGTCCTCTGAGGGTCTGATTTTTTTTTTTTTTTTTTGCTTGCCACACAACCCCCTTGATGAGATTTATAACTTTTCACATGGAAGGAGCAGCTTCCCCTCTGAAAGGAATTCCTGAATGGAAAATTGTTTACTTGAAACCAAGTCCACAGGGGGAGTAAGCTGTCTGGCCTCACTTGTGTGGCTGACAAGACTTAAGTGCTGCCAATACTCCATGGGTCAGCAAGGAAATTCAGTACATTCAGTGCTGACTGGGAGGACCCTGCATTACACAGGTGACGCCAAAAAGAGAGGATGAGTCCCATATCACCCTGAAGCACTCTGGTCTTCCAAAAGCTTTAATCCCTTTCTTGAATTTAGGCCATTCTTTTAAAAAGGGAAGACTAGTTTGCTCCAGAACAGTGGTCCCTCCCACTGTAACAAACTGGCATCTGCAGGTCTTACCTGAAGTGCAGAATTTACAGAGGCAGGAAAATGCCTGAATGGACTTAAACTTCTTTTTCTGGCAAATGACCAGCTACATGCTTGAGAATAAAGCCTGATAAACGAATGGCATGCATCTATTTCTAATCTGGGAAGAACAGTTTGTCTGCTTCACACTGCTCTACATAGAATGGCAAGTAACTGCGTGTGCTTCCTCTCTGTTTACCAAATAAAATGACTTTAAACCTCTTTTTGATTTATCATTATAACCCTACACATATTCTTACCCTGGATCAATCCCTCCTGTTCAATTTTTGCATTTCATATAAAATTATCCATTCGTCAAGGGAGCTCACAGACATGATCTGCAGCCTAATTTTTATGGTATTCTTAAGGAGAGAAAAAGAAAGACATTCACAAGTTCTCTGGCTTTCAGAGTGAGCATACCACTCAGAGTACACCACAGGAACCAGTGTACAGGTTTCTTTCCCTCTTGTTGTAGAGCAGTTCAGAGCCAACTTGTACAGAAAAGAGTCCAGTTGTCTGGATGAGGGAGCAGAGTGCACCCTCAGCAAGTCTGCTGATGACATGAAAAAATGGACTGGAGCATCTCTCATGAGAGGAAAAAGCTGGGAGAACTGGGATTGTTAAGCCTCAAGTAGAGACAGCTCAAAGGGATCTTATCAATGGACATAAATACCTAAAGGGAAGGTGAAAAAAGGACAGATTCTTTTGTGTCCAGGACCAGAGGTAATGGGCTTAAAGTGAAATGCAGGGAGTTCATCCTGAATATCAGGAAATATTGTTTTGCTGTGAGGCTAACTGAGTGCTGGCACAGGTTGTCCAGGGACATTGTGGGGAGCTCCATTCTTGGAGACACACAGAAGCCATCTAGACATGGTTGAGCAACTCACTATACTTGTCCCTGCTCAAGCAGGCAAATTGGACCTGCTCTAGACCTGGATAACCTCCAGAGTTCCCTTCCCACCTCAATCAGTCCATTATTCTGTGATTCTGTTTACCTGGAAGTCTCTTTTTTTAACAGCAGGTTCCTACACCTGTGTGAAAAATTCCTCCTCACTAACAGTCTGATTCTGTGCAGCACGTCCAGGGAAAAGTTAAGTTTGCAAGCATATGCACCCAAAACTTTCTAGGCTCTGTTTCCACCCCAGATAATGATTTTGGAGACCTAGATCCTACCCTGAATTTAGGTTCCCTTTCAAGACCAAACATTCGACTCATTTCTAGAGCAGAAAGCTGCTCAGCATACAAGCCCAAGAGTTAGGCTGACAGGCAGACAGGTAGATAGACAGACAGACTGAGTGATCAGGTATTTAATTCTCTCTCATTCAATTCCTGAGCTATCCAAACTCTCCCAGCTCTGCTTCAGCATATGTAAAATCCTGACTCAGAAGAAAATGTTGTGTTTATTGTACATAGCTCACAAATGGATATTGTAGAAATGCAGACAAATACAAAGGATAGATACAGAATAATTGCTGTGTGTTCCCCTGACTCACACCTAATGTAAGGAAGATCACTTCGGTCCCTTGTTTCCTGGCTGTTGTTAGTTTTGGTTCATATTTATTTTGTTGCTTTAGCTGTTATTTTGTCAGCTTCAGGTGTTTCCTTTGATTAACACACAGCATGTTTTCCCCTAGTCTTTTTTTTTTTTCTACTAGCTCTGTCATAATCTGTCAGGTACATTATCTTTTTATATGTAAGGGCTGTTACAGAAATATTCAATAAGCAGATTTTAAAGAAATCATATGTATATTTTTAATCTAAGTACACAGATGTGTTTTAGCAAGGGGAAATGGATACACATGACACTCAGACAATTGTGATACAGAGGGCTATGTATGCTCAATGCCTTTTATACTCACAGTAAATGGAAAGTGATGTTCAAAGCGCTGAAAACTCTTCCATCAATTGTTTAGTCACATTATGGAGAAGATTCTGTCTTATATCTTAGCCCTTCTCTCTACGATCTCAAACATCCCCTATGTGCTGTATTCCTGTTTTGTACCTTGGATATTGGGATCTCATTGGAATAGGCAGAGTACAGCAGCAGTGCCTCTGGAGACACTGAAGTTTTTGATATGGTTCATGGCAGGACCAGATCTCATCCTGAAATAGAGATTTTTACTGGTTGGATTCTGCATCTTCAAAAAAGTCAGGTTTTTTACCAGTGCTATAACAATCTTCATACTTAGAGGTTTGTGCAAGTCAGTCCAGTGCAAGGTCTCTGCATATTCAAGGCCTCTAAGACAAATTACAGTTTGGGGAGGACTTTTTACATGGACCTGGCTAGTTCCTCCATTTTCATTTGGGGAAAAAAAGGAAAAATAAATAAATAAAGAAAAAATTCATTTGTGGAAAAAATCTGTTTTTCTTCCAGAAATTCTCTCACTAATATTACAACTGTTTTCCTCTGGTGTAAATGACCTGATGTTACAGCCTTTTAGTGGCTCTGGATATGCTTAGAATGTTATCCCAATGAAAGAAAACTTAAAGGGTTGAACAATGGGTAAACCCATAGCAGTTAGAACCAGAAACTTGACTTCCAGTCTTGAATTTGCCATCGGGCTGGGGTAAGGAGGTGTGGTGGGTGTTAATGTTATTTAAATTATTTGATTTTTGTTTTTCTGATAAAGACAAGTTTTCTTCATTTTCCCCATTCAGGATGTGACTTGAAATGTCTGAATTCTGATCAAGATTAAGAGCAGAGTGAAGCGCTGGGGGTGAGCAGATACCTACATGCACAGAGAGCACTGCAGAAGTCAGAGAAAAGTTTCTCAGAATCCTACATCCACAAAAGGCTGGAGCCCTGCGGAGAGTTGGAGAGAGCAGCAGAAACTGTTGCCTTGAAAAACCCAAGAAAAGAGTTAACAGAAAGCATGCCTCCTCTCTTCAGCAGCCTTGAGCAGTTGGTGCCTTTGCCATTAAATATTTTCACATGTAGGTTTTCTATTTGCCTTGAATTACTGAAATACACTAAGCACATCTCTCCAAGGACCCAAAGCAATGGTGTAATAGGTTCTTGCTAATAGCTTGAAACCATACAGCAATCTAGTTTTAAAATACAACACAAATCTTTATCTAAAAGCACTAACACCTCACTCCTGTTCACCGAGTATGTTTTCACATTTCTTTTTGCAATGCCTAGCAGGGAGGGGGTGGGCGGTGGGGAAACAGCTACAAGAGAAATGATGCATTCCAGGCAAAGAGCCAATTTAAAAAGTCTGTTCCCTCCAGTTTGCTGTCACTTGTCACGGTTAAACAAAACACGGAATAGAAAAAGAGAAATTGGCTTCAGTGTAAATGTCAACATTCTGATTAAAGCAAACATGAAGCATTCACAACTCTTGACAAAAAAAAAAATTAAATTAAATTATGAAGGGTATGCAAATGAGGCCCTTCGTCTGTATGATTAAGGGTATGTATGAATTTGCATTTTCTGTTTATACTATTAAAACTAATGTAACAGAGCCGGGTGCTGAGGAGCATGCAGGCATCCTGTTTGAGGGGGTGAAGCTTCCCAGCATGTTTGTGTAAACTGTGTGAATCAGAGTGTAAGTGCATCCCCAGGTGTGGGTTGCATGCGCTGTCTCACACTAGGCATGTGTGGGTAGGCAAATGCTGCACACTCCTGACTTTTGTCCACTCCTCTTTAGGAAAAACAAGATGGTTCTCAGATGGTTCAGGAAGATATTCCACTTTCAATATACAAATATGTGAATAATGTACTTGGTTAATGTCAGCTGCAAAAAAACCTGTACTCTGAAATGAGGAAAAAGTAAGACTTGGAATTAAAAGCAGAATCTGAAAAGCCAAAAAAAAAAAAAAAAAAAAACTTAATCACTTGAGAATACTTGAATTGTGCTGTTTTCCAAGAAGGATAATGGAGAATTATGAAAAATATATTAATAATTTAAACCTGGGTAGGATATGGTCCCAGTTCCTCTGTATCTTGTTAGGCACAGATCTTGGAAATTGAATTGTTTGAAATGTGCTTTTGCAAAGCTCTCAGCATGCATTCATAACATAAAATTTTAAACCAAGTGTAATACATTTGAATTCCATAATTAAAATTAATGGGAAAATGAAAAATAAATGGCCTGCACTGGTCCAGTTTCCCCTTCTGTGGAATATATTTTACTGGTATTCCTTATTGTGTATGTAGTGTGTTTGTGCGGTATACTTACGTATGGTTTGTTTTCTTTCTTTTCCTTTCCATATTGGTTTCTCTGAGTGAATCTATTTGTAGCTATGTTTTCAACTATTCCCCCATCAGTAAATATGCAAATACATGAAAATACTGCATAAGCCACTAGACAATATTCCTTACCCAGAATTAGAAAGCATTTCTACTTAGACAAAGCAGAGTCTGTGCACTCGAAACATGTTATTCATTACTTCAGGACACTACCTACTACCTCCTCCCTACTCCCCTGCCTTAGAAAATGTATGTACAGAAGAGAAATCTGAGGAGATTACCACAGATTTATTTTT
The DNA here is from genome assembly GCA_026261815.1 of Monarcha castaneiventris obscurior. NCBI lineage: Eukaryota > Metazoa > Chordata > Aves > Passeriformes > Monarchidae > Monarcha > Monarcha castaneiventris. Next base: position 25,327,711 of record JAMPIT010000893.1, on the reverse strand, counting down.
AATAACTGCATTTAGAAACAAAAATTCTGTTTTAAAACCTGTACAGCAAATTTAAAGACCGGTGTGAAATAAGCTAGGCATGTTCAAGGTGCATGAGGGTTTATCTGGGTTGCTAAAAGCAATGCCTGCTTGCATTTTATTTGTCTGTTTGCTACAAGAAGACTACAGTAATGGGCTCAGCATAGCACTTAACAAAATCGTCTGTCTATCCCCTGTGTTCAATTTTTAGGGGTTAGCTTTCTCCTGTTTTCTCCCTCCTTTTTTCCATTCTTCGCAGAAAATATTATTTCAATGCAATTAATGATCTGCTTATCTATCCAATCTAGTCATTTATCCACATAAAGGATGGATAAATATGTATTTTATATTTTCCAATGTTCCTTGCCAATAAGACTGCACTTTTACAGTGGTATATAAAAAGCCCTGTTATCCAGTATACCAGTCCTTTTCATTTTTCTGACCTAGAGGCATGAAGTCTTAGGACCTATAATATTTAGCATAAGATCGAATGCTGCAACACATCTCATACTGTATGTATTGGATTTCTGAGATCCCCGTAAGAGTTCAACATTTTTCTTGCTTATAAGAAGCCACTGTGCTGATTTCAAAGACTTTTTAAAATGGAATTAGGCTCAGGTGCTCTATATTCCTTCTCCAAAACCCTTGTTTTACCAGCACATTTACCCCTTTAAGCAAAACACACTTCCTTTCCCTGTAGCATGGAGAGAGAAATGCACTCGAGCAGGGAAGTGAACAAGACCAAGTCACTGCCTGACTGAGTGAGACCTGATTGCTACAGATGGGTTCTTGCAAACGTGCAGAGCTACAAGGACCAGGAGCTCTGCATGGGGCAGCTCTGGACACGGGCACACAAGTCTGATAGACTGACAAAAATTTAGGTTTTAGCCATAGATGTTAAATGGACTTCTACACTGCAGGGAGTGAATAAAAAAATAAAGATTTGGGTTTTTTTTTTTTCTAAAATATTGCCTACTACAACTCTATCCTGGCTTTCAAATGGTATGCAAAGGCATGATCATAAATTGCAGTGAGATTATTCATGGGCCTAAATTAAGTCTGATTTAGAGAGAACATAGGTTTAACCAGTGACTCAGTAGTGACTGCAATGGCATCTTCAGGTGGGAACAGGCATAAAAGTAAATTGCCTAAATTAGGCATCTATATCCTTCTACTGACTTCAATGAGTGAAGGGTTGACCAAGCAGCAAGAGGAACAACTCAAAGAATTGTCAAGCCATCTGTCTGAAAGCAAACCAAACAAGGTTATTATCAATGGAAAAATAAATTATAGGACTCACTGACATCAACTGTTGTAGAAATCATTACCTCCCCTTCCCCCACCACGATAAACCAGCTTACACAAAATCCTATAAGCAGAATTCCATCAGTAAAAATTAATTATGATGATTAAAAAGCAATCTTAATCACAGACAGGTGATAAACTACTGATTTACAGATTAAATGAAGGTGTATGCTTGTATATATATATATATATATATATTTTATATTTTTTCCCATATATGACTGACCAGTCATTCTGGCAGAGAAGATAGAGGCTTATATCACATTTTGGTTTTATACACTATGACTATTTTGGCATAATCATTTTATTCAGTTCTAGAATAATTAATACTGAGGCTGAGCTTATATTTGTCACTTTAAATTTATAAAAAAAATGGAAGAATGGCATACATGTCTCACATTTCATTAGTAATAGCTATGTCTGTAGAACTATAAGTGACTCAACTGTAAAGAAAAGGTCTAATAATGATTTCGCTGTTGTTAAAAGCATGTTTGGGTATCTAACTCATTACCTTCCAAGTACACAAATACTGAAAAGGAATGTATTTTCTGCAGTCTGAATGCATACCCAGATATTATCAGCATTTGCCATATAGAGACCCCACAATATAAGGCATCACCACAATGCCATGGCCAAAATCCACAATGTTTCTATGCTTGAGCATTGTACAGTGCCTCTAACCTGGGTATGAGCAGAACCCTAAATGTTATGGCCACAGATCAAACCCTTCCACTGATGTAGTCACTCCATTGTAGAAATCCACCAGATCAGGCAGGCAGGAAATGAACTCTTGAATAATTCACTTAAAAAGGGTTGGATGGCACCTTGAGAAACCTGATCTAATAGAAGGTGTGCCTGCCTATGGCAGAAGGGATGGAAGTAGATGACTTCTAAATTTGCCTTCCAACCCAAATCATCCTGTGATTCTGTGGCTCTATTGCAAAGAATGAGAGGAAGTAGAAGAAATACTTACATATCTATGTATGTATACTCCCTCAGCCAAAGTAACTCTGGTATGAGCTCAGCCCTGACAGGTATGGTAAGTACAATAAAAAGCTGTTCTCTAGAGGGACAGGCATCAAAGAGAAGAACATTGAATTAACTGACTAAATTACCAGAGACTAAGAGGTGAGGAAACTTTTGTCTCAGTGTAAGGTAATTAATGTGGAGACAAGATAAACAAAGGCAGCTACAGCAGCTGCACCTGCAAGTACATGCAAGAATAGGTCAGAAAATATCTTTTTCTGTCTCTCTAGATCCCTGTAATCCATGTATATTTTTCTGTAGTCTAAACCATGCAAAATGTGTGCAAACAACTCTTAACAAAACAAAAACTCAGCCACATTCTTGGGGTAAAATTTGTCCTCCCAACAAACCCAAGCCCACTTCATTGTTAACTGTGAATATATGTACAAAACTGAGCAAATACTCCCTTCTTTCACAGATTAAAATCACATGCTTAAAGACATCCAGATAACATTCAAACAGTAGAAGAAAGGAATTGTGAAGAGAAAAAGAAGCATCAGGATGAAACCACAGAGGAAAAGGAAAGGAATTTGACAGTGTTTTTCTCTGGTATTTAGATTGTTTTAGATTAGTACACCAACCACCATGTGGGGCCTGTGCTATTGGAACAACAAAAAAAAAAACAAAACAGCCAAACAATATCAGGGAAAGTAAGGTTTATGCCTCTATCCTAAAATAAGGATTAATTTATGACTGATTTAACAGGCGTTTATTCAACTTCTTTAAAAATCCGGTAGAGACCTCACAATGTCATTTGAAAATCTGTTTCAGAGTTTAACTTTTCTCATTGCTGAGAAAACTTTTTTTTTCTGTATAGGTAATCTTAGGGGAACAAAAAGGAAAGCAGAACACCAAACAGCTATTTATAAACAAACTGAAAGTAGGAACAGCAAAGGTAGAGCGCTGTTCAGACTGATGCAGAGATTGAAAATAACAGTACACGAGGAAATAAATGAACCTTAAAAATGTGCTACATCCTTCATCACAGAGTAATGGGCTGAAATTCTGTAATTTATGGAGCCTGATTTCTATCTTTGGTTTTCATCTAAATTCTAGGATTAGACTTTAGTCGTGCACTTATTGCATTTCTGGATGTGGAACATGATTTGGCAGAGTTTTCAAAACAAGACAAACAGCAATTAAGTTATATCTAAAATTCCTGTACATAAAGACTAGAATAGATCATATTGAGGGGCTATCTATATACATATATATGAGATATTAGAATATGTGACTGACACAGAAGAACATTAAAGCCAATATTAAAAGTAATGCTGCTGCCTGACAAATGAAGTCAAAATAATGCTAACTTGCTAATATCAAAGTTATTTTAATGATACTACTGCTGCTGAAGTCAGGAGGCCTAGAGCCCAAGTATTAATATCAGATTTTTCCACAAGTCTGATTAAAAAGTGTTCTCTGTCACCAAGTACTCTTAATATTACTGTTTTAGTCATTATCAGTCTCAAGCTGAGGGGATTTGCTCTTTTTTGTTGTGTTTTTTTCTTGTGGGTATTTTTTTCCCATGTTTTTTGTTTGTTTTGTTTTGTGAAATAGATGCTTTGAAATTATGAGATCCACTGGAAGAAAAAAATCCTTTTAACCCTGACAAGTACTTGTCTGTAGTGAAGTATTTTGCTACTAGCAACATATCTGCAGAATCCTGAGTATTAAAAGCCTTCTTAAAACAATGCAGACTTTATTATTTCTCTATACTTATGGAACGAGTGGATGAACGTGGGAAGCCCACAGATTTCCAGAAATAATGATTTTACCCCTAAATCTGATATGACTATCTGTTCTTGAATGATAATGTATCAACCATTTTCAATGGGACATTGTTTTAAACTTTCACACATTTACTTGAGGGACTCAGCATTTTTGAGTTCCTGCATTCAGGTGCACACCTTGTCTGCATCATCATTCCTGCCCAGCGAGATATGCAGGAGGACAGCAGCTCCTTGGCACACTGTGGCTTCCAAACAAAGGTCAGATGAAATTCCTAATATAGTCCAGCAATTTTCTGATCTCTGCAATTATATGAGAACCCCAGGGCAAGCATTAGTACACTTGTCTGGGTCTTACTAGACCTGAAGACAATATTGTCCATATCAGAAACAGACTCTGCTTTCTGTTCTTACCTTTGTCTAAACCACAGTTATTTTCCAGTTTTATGTGTGAAGTTATTGCACATCACCTCTTTGCTTTTTTTTTTTTCCATTTTATTGCATAAGTTCAGTCCTTGTTGGTCATACTGTGGATTTCATTTTCCAATCTCTTGGATGTTTTTAATTTGTATATGCAGTTCTGAACTATTTTTGTTAATTCAACATCCTGAATCATGAACACTAAAAGTAGACATCATATTCTAATGTCAAATCTTTAAATATCTCATACAGAAGACAGGCTACTGTCTTGTCTGTACTTTACAGAATTTTTTTTTTCCATTTACATCAAAAGAAAGAATTTGCATCTAACAGTTAATAAACTGTTTGTTTAATAAACTGTATTGGTGGATACATCTGATAGTATCACAAGACCTTTCACTGAATTGATTTGACTGAACCAATTATCTTCCAAGACCCTAAAACTTTCTTCTTGTTTGGCTCTGTGTTATTTACAATAAGTCTTTGCTTCTTGTTGTTAAGGTCCACATATGTGATTTCTTAATATAGCATTTTTCATTGATGTTTATTAAACCACATAAATTGCACAATAACCATTTAAAGTGACAGTTTCTGAAGACTAACCTGTCCAATACCAACTGGCTAGCACAGTTAAAACAATACATGGTACTTCATAAAGTATGGATGCATTTTTCACAAAAGAAAAAAAAAAAAAAAGAAATGCTTTCCTGGATTTTAAATATTTTGATGCTGCCTGGTAAAAATGCTGTTAAATTTCCATATTAAATTTTTAAAACCTAAAGATGCAAAACAGTTTTTTGTCTATCCTATACATTCCTTGGACATCTCATACATTGTGATCTTTAGTGAAACCATTAAATAATAAGAAATAAAACACTTTGGAGAGATCAGCTATCTTCTGTCAAAGTAACTGCTGTCTTTGATCTCACTGCATACCTATAGGACAAATTTTATTTCTAAAAACATATCTTTGACAGTGCCCATTATAACTGCAATTTTTATTTATAAGATACAAACTTAATATGAACACATGTGCAACTTACTACTTCATTTTATAAGAACAAAGGATGAAAAAGTCATTCACTTTCCTTGTTGGTGCTGTCCATGTTCTTAGGAAAGGGGAAAGTGGCATATTAAAATTAGACACACATTTCTTCAACTGGTACAAGCAGATCTCTTTGAGACGTCAATATTTTATGAACTGGTTTGCCTTGTAATTGGGAAAGCTAGTGATTTAAAAGTAAAATGACAATCAAGCAGCCAATGTGAGAAATTAGGCAATGTCCATTATATCAGAGATGTGCATAATTTATGAACTCTGAATTTCAGCAAAGAAAATAAAAAGTCTGATTGTCTTAGGGTGTGATTGAACCTAGCTGAAGTGTTTTTCCAGAGATATTGGTAGCTTGCAAATCAGACCCTTTCTGTTCAAATCAGGAATTACCCAGACCTGCTGTTTCTGAACAGTGAAAGGACTTGTGGGTGATGTGCTGGTTGGAGATTGTCATGGGCATAATGATCATAAAATTACACAGCTTTTGATTCTTGGAAAACTAAGGAGGGTAGTCATCAGAACTGTAAGCTTGGACTTCTGGAGGGCCAAGTTTGGCCTGCTTAGGAACTGCAGACCCCCTTGGGAGGCAGTCCTGAGGAGCAAAGGATGATGCCAAGGTGTGAATGTGGATCTGCTGCAGGGCAGGAAGGCTCTGCAGAGGGATCAGGACAGGCTGGATCCATGGGCCAGGGCCAAGTGTGTGAGGTTCAACCAGGCCAAGTGCTGGGTCCTGCCCTGGGGTCACAACAACCTCCTGCAGCTCCAGGCTGGGATAGAGTGGGAAAGGACCTGGAGGTGCTGGTCAAGAGTGGCTGAACATGAGCTGGAGTGTGCCCAGGTGGGCAGGAAGGCCAATGGCACCGGGCTTGTGTCAGCAATGGTGTGGCCAGCAGGCCCATGGCAGTGCCCATCCCCCTGTGCTGGGCACTGGTGAGGCCACACCTCCAATCTTGTGTTCAGTTTTGTTCCTCACAGCAAGAAGGACACAGAGGTGCTGGAGCATGTCCAGAGAAGGGAACAGAGCTGGGGAAGGGTCTGGAGCACAAGTCCTGTGAGGAGTGGCTGAGGGAGCTGGGTGGGCTCAGCCTGGAGAAAAGGAGACTCGGGGAGACTTTATGGCTCTCTACAGTGACCTGAAAGGAGGTTGCAGCCAGGTGGGGGTCAGCTTTCAAGTAAAGGGTGATAGAATTAGGGAAAAAGGATTCAAGATGTGCCAGGAGAGGTTTAGACTGGATATTAGGAAAAATTTATTCTCCGAAAAGGTGGTCAGGCACGGGAACAGGCTGCCCAGGGCACTGCTGTAGTCAGTGTCCGGGGAGATTATTTAAAAGACATGTAGATGTGGTGCTTAGGGACATGGTCTAGCGGTAAACAGCATTAAACAGTGCTGGTTCAATGGTTGGATTCGACAATCTTAAAGGTCTTTTTAAACCAAAATGAAAAGAAACTCACCAGAACAAAGAAACCAACCCCTGTCCCCCCTATATCTACATAAACAAAGCTTTAGAGAGCTTCATTTGTTTGTTTGTTTGTTTGTTTGTTGGTTCATTTAATTGCTGAAACATTTTAATTGAATCTTGTCTTTGGGAATTCCTAGTCCCCATTGAAAAGAAAGGAAAAGTAGCTACAAAAGTATAGAGCCATTGCCAGTGGGTTTAAACAAAGAGGAGTTATTTAAAATAATGTTTAGTTGATCTATAACTGAGGCTAATTACCCAGTGTCACCAAAAGCTATTAACAAATACTTAAGGTATTTCTTATCAGGAACTTATTTAGAATGAGCTTAGTTTTGACCATATGCTGGCATACAGTCATGTTTAACACTCTTCCCCTGTGTCAAGGACAGTTGAGAATGACAAACACAGATTCAATTTCAGCAGAATTATCATGTCTTCCTGTATTGATGAAATCTCAGTGGGATAAGAAAGTTTTCTTCCACAGAAACATCACTTCAAAACAGAGCTAAATTTTGGTGCAAACAAAAGACAAAGGAGAATATAGGGAAAAAAAAAAAACGGATCTTGAAAACCAGCATCAGAAAGACTTTTATTCTCATTCGGGCAAAGAATGTAATCTATTTCCCAGAACCATGTATTAATATACATTTAGATCTATCTATCCTGCTAGCTATAGCTATATCTAACCACAATAAAACAGTTAAGCTCTCTCAAGTGTTATGCCTTTAAGTTAAACTTTATTGAAATAAAATAAGGAAAGAACAATACATTTTGCATTCTTCAGAAGCCAGTGTTCAATAAATACTAAGTTTTGATCGATTGATACAGTGTCATATTTGACTAAAGAGGTGGGAAAGTTGCTACTGTTGCTTTGTGCTGGCTAGAAGAAGAATGCACTATTGATTTTATATGTTGGATGGGCTGTCAGCGTACAGTGCATTGTTGATTTTGACTTTTATAGCCAACATGTTTCCTTTAATTGGATCATTTGTAAAAGAGAGGAGGGTACCTGTTCCCTTCTGACAGTGACTGATTACAATCATTTCATGTTTGTCAATATTTGATAAACCCACGGTTACCCAACAACATGGCTGAAAGCAGCATCTTTATGCATTTGCTTGTTTCCCTTCTTTCCTGTTTCTGATTTCAGTCTCAGTGTAACCAGAAACTTGTGCCAGCAACTCCTTCATCTTTTCTTTTTTTTTTTTCCGGAAATAATTTTTGCAAGTTCTCACCTCTTGTGGAGGAAGACAAAGAGAGTGAGGAAGAGAAGAAGAAAGTTTTTACTTTGAGTGAACATCACGGCCAATATCTCTTGATAACAGAAAAATTCTGGGGCACCCATTAGTGCCCTTGACCTTGTTGCTCTCATTGCTATTTTTGATGACAGGTGCAGTTCTGTAACCTTGAGACTGAGCTTTTCACTATCTAATGGTGAAATGAAAACCAAGATACCTACAACGTACCTAAAACTTTTGTCTTCCTTCTTATTTTTTGCCCTTCTTCCCATTTTTATTATTAACTGGGGTTTTTTTTTCCCAATATTTTGGATGCAAATTAAAATATCACTACAGAGAGGTCTGGAGCTCAGGGAAGAGCAGAGATGTGTGCACAAAGCATTGCTATAAATTATTTGAAGAGAATTCATGTTGGTATTTTAATTGTGTCTTTGATGCTTAGTTCACAGATGGCTGATAATTTCATCTGATGTACTGAATAGTTCTATGTTTTACTTCTGAAAGAGAAGATGCATTCACAAGTCAGGCTCAATCTTTGTTCTCTCCTGCTTAGTGAGGCAAAACTTCTTTCATTTTCACCTATGGTAATTAGGACTAGTAATGTAGATGTGATGCCATCAGGGCAGGAAAATCTTCAAGGCACACAGGGCTGTGAGGTGGAGCAAACACTCTTGGCCACAAACCTCACATCATGATCACACCTTTAAGAGATCTTCCCCAGGACATGATGGAATTACCTTGTTTGGGACAAAACATCCTTGTTTGGGAAGATCCAAAGGAGGCAGAAAGCACCTGTGTTCTTTGCATCTCTGGAAATCTGGTTTGCAAATGTAGTGGCTTCTTAGCCTTGCCTGGCCAGCTGCCCTGTTAACGAAAGGTGGTGGATATCCTTTCTGTAATTAACACAGAGGCAGCACCTGTAGGATTATTTTCCATGTAGCCAGATGAGAGAAAGCTATATAGAAACATGCTTGTTTGTTTGTACTTCTTCTGTCTGGGAAAGAACAGTTTCTAAGACGTGGTCTGCCTGGGGAGAGGAAAAGAGAGGGACAGGCTCCCTGTCTCCACTTGCTTTCCTAAGAAGGTCATGCAAGCAGTGCTGTCCACTGGTGTTCCCAGGCATTGAATACAGAGCCCAGAAAATTCCTTTTAATTCTGTGTTCAGTCCTCCTAAGGGTTTTGGAAGCCTTCAGAAACAAAGGGAGTCAGAAGCACACCCATCTACTTCAGATTTACTTGAACGTAAGTGAAGGAGTAAGAGGGACTAGCTTCAGAGATTAAGGGAACAAATTAATTCGAGCTACTGGCCCCAGTGTCAGAACAAAGTTCAAAGCTATGAGTTCTGGAAAACAAGACAGCTCCTCTTTTTCCAAAGGAACATAAAATATAGCTTTGATGCACCACTGAAGGTAAACCAAGAGGTCACCAAGCGGCAGCTGATGAAAGAAGTGAGTGTAAAAAAATAATGCAGCAGACTAAATTATGCTGTAGTTCACTTTCTCACTTTCCCTTAATTTCCTTTAGAATTGGAAGATATTTATCCACTGAAACCCACAGTGGATTTAAAGCATTTTGCAGACTTTAAGTCCTGAGGAAAAAGAATCTCCTTCTAGAAGCCAGGCAGGCAGCAGCTGCCTGTGTGCTTGGCTGGTAACAGAGGTTCACATGTGGGTCCAATGAACATGTACACACATGACCATGCACTTCACACAGAGCAGCAAAGATGGGGAGCAGTGCCTTTATCCAACTCATCTGCACAACTTCCCTCATCTTTCTTGACCCCTGTATTCTTCTGTTCCAGTCCCCTTCCAAATCATCTTACTCCTAATTACATTTTCCCCACTAGATCCAGGCTTGAGACATTCACATCAAAATTTGGTGTTTCTGTTCTTGCTACTAAGTCAGTCTTGGCCTAATTTAGTAGTAGTGATGGACTTGCAAGACTAGGCTCCACAGGGTCCCCAGAACTCCCCTTTAGTTCTCTGTGAGGGTTGTCTGTTTCTCTACAACCCTTCTCTGACTGCCTGTGAAATCCAGCCATGCCACCATCGCAAGAGGTAGCTCTTGTCAGCTTCTCACTCTTTGAATTTTTAAATCTGACAATTACTGTTGTAATGTCCAGTAACTTCTCATCTTCTGTCCAAAGAAATAAACCTCATGCCAAGGATCAGTCATCTGCCAACATAACTTGCTAGATAAAAGATCCTTGATGGATAAAAAATACTTCTTTCTTCATAGTCATGACATTTTCTTGTTCATATATATTTCCATATATAGATGGAGAGATATAAGCACATTTATATGAGTATATATATATATATATGGTATATTTATGGCTTTTTTCATCAAAATGTATTATTATCATAGTATTCACACTGCTTAGTCAAAACAGTCTCTTTACTTAAAAAAGAGGGTTTTAGTCCACCTCAGAGCTGAAAGACTTACACAGCTTCCTGATTTAGATGGAGACAGAATTAGTGTATAAGTATGGCTATTTGGATTGCAAATTTGACACCAAATCTAAAATGAAAAGTAGCAGCTTTAAGTGTTTAAGTAACTCTGAGACACAACTCTCTCCTAGTAAGCAGAAAGTTCCTAGTAAGGAAGACAACTCCTTAATCAGAACTGCCTTCTGAAGTAGAGTGCTTAAGTTATTGTTGTGTAAGAGAAATAAATACCACTTTTTAAGGACAGAAATGATGGCAATTGTTAAATTCCTTTTTGCATAGATGCTCAAAGATCATCTGACTTAGCTCCAGACACCTAGAGTGTAGACCCACTGTACATAACTAATCATTCTTAATGGTCACTGGAAAGAAACAAACACTTCTTTCATGAAGATGTGTAGCAAATTCACCTCTACTTATTTGCATCTCAATTTATATGCTGGCTTTAGAAATCTACATTAAATAAGACACATCTATTCTACAATAAGCAATTAGAGAATCATGGGATCATAGAGCAGTTTGGACTGGAAAAGGCCTCTAAAGCCATCTAGTCCAAACCCCCTGCCATGGGCAGGGACATCCTTAATTAGATCAGGTATTATAGGTCAGGTATTTTTGGATTAGGGTATTAATACAAGAGTAGGAGATCTGGTTTCAATTTTCTCCTGAGACTGTGTCTTGGTATGATTGTCTTCCAATGCTTATACTAAAACTGGGTACCTTTGGAAAAAAATAAGGGTTCAGAGAAAGAGAATGATCATGTAACGTATTTTGTTAGGCAAGTTGGTATGTCAGACTGTTGGTTCTAATCCCCATTCCCCAGCTTGTGTTTGAGTTTTATAGAAGCAGTCATCATACCAAATGTATCATATAGTCAAAAATAATTTTTTTTCTTCTTTCTCAAAAATAGACCTTGTCAAAAATAAACACACAAAAATGTGGAGTTTTAAGCTCTAAAACAACAAAATGAGCATTCAAAATATTTTGTCTCTTTTTCAAAAATGTAACATTTTTCTACGTAAATCATACTGCAGTTCAAAATGTGAACCACTTTTACTTAAATGAGTATTTCATTACCTCCTTGTTAAATTCTGGAGCTGATATCCAGACCTGCTTGTCACATATACATTGTGTCTTACATAACTGGGGAATTGAGGGTTGCTTTTGGACTTTACACTTCAAACAAAAAACTACCTTTATACCACCCTGGAGTCACAAAGGTTTCCATACCCCAGCTTCTGTGAGGCATGGGCAACTCAAAAATTCAAATCCATTTATACTTTTCTCTTACATACTGACATTTTATTTGCCCTATTCTTTTTCCCTTATTTTGAATGAGAAATGTTGAAAAATATTTATTTTTTCACATTAAGAGCAGCACATGCACATTTCCTATCAATTTATCTTACTTAATTTTTTTTAATTTTTTTTTTTTTTGGACAGAGGGTTTGGTGATAAAATATTGACTTCTGAGGTTTTATTTTGGGTCTACGTGTAAATGGAATCCAAATAAGTGTTCATCACACTCTGTGCAGCTCAATAAGGTGCTCAGTCAGTCTGGTAGGTCTCACGTCCTGCACTGCATTACCATCTCTATTAAACATACCATTTTGTTAAAGATATGTATCCAAAAGAATGATTCCAATTAGGTGGTGATCATTATGAATGAGTGCCTGCTATTTTTTCCAGCAGTATGCATTTGTGTCACCTGAAGAGAGAGTTCCATCTCCTATTAATTTTTATCCCTGATCTTATCCCTGCCACTGCATTCAGGTTTCCTCATCCATTTTAGGTCCTTCTTATTCACACCAATACCTCTAAACCAAAGTATGCATGGCTGCTAATATCACACCTTAATTGGGGATATTAGCAAGATAGCCCAGCTTTAGTCTTTTAAGCACCCTGGGTGAAATTTCTATGGGAACGGATTTGCAAATCACCACACGCTTGCCAGAATATTCTTTTTGAAAAGCACAAGCGAGCCTGAGCACACACACTTTCACACACAACCCCACACAAACTCCTCCTCAAAGCCTTTCTTTTAAGGGACTAGCCATTTTTATTCATTTCAATAGCAAGTGTGAAATACAAGCTTGTCATCTCCCTTTTGCAGTACTGCAACCCAAAATTATAAATGGGCTGACATTTATGTGAGACCAAAATTTAGTGTCGTATTGGAAGTGGGTATTGAAAATGTTTTGATATGACAGATGAAATACCTGCTGCAGAAACCTTTGTTAGACTTCAGCTAACTACATCTGGCTAGAGGGAAAAAGACAGGGCTTCAGGCAACTAAATTTAATGGTATTTCATTAGCTCCCTCCCCCAATCCACCCCAAAAAATACTGTAGGATTCATGTGTCTGGATCAAGGTTTTAAAAACTGTAACCACTTGATAAGAATGTATGAAGTCACCTTGTCAGCCTCCTGATAATTTCTGGTGACCTGTGCACAATATTCAGTGTTGACTGAACAAGACAAGACAGGACCCGTGGCAGATTGGATCCTGAGACTTCATTATCTGTATTTCAGAACAGTCATGGTGCTTGGTCAAAATCTATAGCTCTTCACATTGAAACTGCATTAGAAAGATGCTGCATGTAGTGAGTTTCAGTCAGAATATGTTTGCATGAAAACTGTCTTAACCAAAATTTATATACAAAGTTCCTGTGTAGTGTCTGCTAAATTGGGACTGAAGTGCAATTTAGTTAGTCAGTAGCCCTTAGCCCAAGTTTTCTGATAGTCAGAAACAGAATGCAAATACTCTGAAAACTTGTCCAAGGATATTTTTTCAGTTCCCTCCAGAGAATCAATGCAGCAGTTATTTTCCGCTGATGGTCATTTATTCAGGTTCTTACCTGACCTGCCTCTATACTAGGAACAAGACTAAAAGTCTCATGGGACCAGTCAGAACCAAGTAAGGAAGTAAACTAAAATAAATTATAGCAAACAGGTGAGACAGCTTTGCTTTTCATTCGAGACTAGCTCAAAATTACTTTGAATATTGACTGAGAGCTCTGAACACTCCTTTTTTTTTTTTTTTAATCTGAACTGTTCTGCCACTACATGATCTTATAAACATATTTCAAACCTCTTCACAGAAGGAAACAGGAGAAAGTGATGTACAAAAGTAAAGGCTGCACTTCATTAAAGTTATCCAGTTAATTTTCCCTGGAATCAAGGCAGGCTGGACTTCTTTTGAAGATGAAGTTTGATGGAAGTCCAAATTTGTAATTATTAGGATGTCAGCAAAGCTTTCCTCCCCTTTTCTTTATAAGCCTTAGTTCTTTCATATCAGTCCTTTCTAACAAAGAATTTTTGGAGACATAGAACTATGCTAATTATGAAATCAACTCAAGTCCTTCTATTAGACAAACTTAATCTGTCGATCATAGAGACATGGGGAATAATGAAGCAAAATAAGTCAATTCTATCTAAATAGATTGCATGTCCTAGATAAGATAACTGTGAACACAAACTTTCAGCTGTCTTTTTCTGTGGAATTTTCTTCTCAGAGGATTTGAGGTTTGGCTTTCTTTTTACACTGTGTTGAATTCCTCTGTCATGAATTGTGGCTTGGGAAAATGCTACATGGATGTTAACTGAGTCCCATCTCTAGCCAGAATATTTACTAAGTATATGCTAAATTTTTAGAACATGAGATGATTTCTCCACACTAGGAAAATGAGTTAATATTGTGATGTAAAAGGAGTAACAGAAGTTTAATAGTAGTAGAATTGCTGGACCATAGTGGCAGTGACACTAGCAGTATTACTACTACTACTACTACTACTACTATTACATACAAAACTAGTAAAAACTAGTAACACAACAAAAGGGTTGGAATACATTTGAGAAGTATAGCTACCTCCCCAAGAGTAGTTTTAACTATATGTAGTCCTATATAAGATTTTTTCTTTAAAAGAAAAATGCCACGATGTCATATTTCTATGTCAACTTGCTCTTTCATCAAAATATCTCAAAGCCAAATATTAATACAAACCCTAATTAGGCAGATGTTTTTTATATGCTCGGTTTTTGTACTTTCCTTTCGTTACCATACTGCAGCTACCAAAGACACGTGGTACTGTAGCTGTGGCAAGGTTTTGGAATCTAACCTCACATATTTGCTACAGTGAAACCTGCAATCTGAAAAAAAAAATCTCATACACCTAACTAACAATTATTTGAGGTAGGATAATTCATACATTAGAAAGCCTGATTTCTCTAAAGAGGAAAATTTTGGATGCTCAGTGTAAGGTGCTCATGAATTTGATGACAGTCTAAATCCAAGTGAAAGAAGTCACGACTTGGATATCCCAGCGTGGCTGTGCATGTTCCCCTGTGAGCCCTGGATCTGTTCATTTAGAATGCTGGTTTTTTACCAGCTATGTGAAGCTGACAAGCTCTGTTGCAAAGCAAAGGTCTGATTCTGCATCTCAGTCTGTGTGTTTGAACAAACACCTCTTTGGTGCTCTACCAAAGGATGTTAGACACGATTAAGCCAGTTTCTTGTCAACTCATGGACAAACCCATTCTTCAAATATGCCACACACTATCCAGTACGGACCAGGAAACTGAGCAAGTACACAGTTATTTATCAGAGGGAGATTTTGAACATTTCAGCTTTTCCCAACATACTGTGTTTCAGCCTCACACCTGCAGACACCCGTCATGATTTTGTTTTTATCATTTTAAAGTTAATTGAACAATTTCCTTACACATGCCCACACATACTCACAGGAATGCATACCAAGAAACAAGTTTGCATTTAAGTGTCACTTCCCACAGACCCAAAAATGTCCCATTAGTATAAAAACATGGACTTTAAAAAGTGATTTATTTCAATAGACCTGTACACTTCGGCTTGTGTACAAATTACACATCACTGGTTAAAAAGAAGATGCACATAATGTATGGAATGAACTGTTTCGACTTTATTTTTTTTCCTTTCCTTGCTGCTATAATTTTTATATCTCATTTTACCTCTGTAATTAAGACAGGTCTGGTAGGTATTTAAATTAGCCTGGCTTTCATCTCTATCACACATTCATTTCAAAACTTTTATGAATATTTAATAGAGGTTTTATAATTCATGGTGATGTGATGAACAGCCTTTTGGCCGTTAAGTCAATTGACAGAAAGGAAAAAAAAAAAAAGGAAAAAAAGAACCCCTCTCTTCAGGCAGAAATAATAACGATTCTATTTCTGTTCCTAGATTGGTGATTACACAGTCACCTGTTTTCACATTAAACTTTGATGATAAATTACTCAGCAACCATGATAATATCAGAAGTTTTACTGGCCAGAACAAATTGCCAGTAATTGCTTGCATGATAAAGGGAAAGAGCTGTTTCGTAGTCCTTCTGTCCTTCCCCTTAGGGAATATCTGCAACCCCACAATCAAACTGCTTCTCTCCATATATATTTTTTTTTCCTCTCTCTCTTTCCTTCCCCACTCTGTTCTCTTTCTTTTCCTTCCAGTCGTTGTCCCCCCCACCCTTTTTTTTTTTTCATTTCAAATCACTTCAAAGGCAACTCTCTCAGCATTTTAAGAATATATTAACATTCCATTAACACTGTCATGGTTTTTGCATGCCTATCAAGAACACAGGCCGAGAAGGCCAGTTAAATTTCATAAAAGTCTGAGTTCAAACATGTTCATTTATTTATTTATTCACTTTTATTCAGAGGAGTCAATACACACTGTAAAACCATATTTGGGTGGGGTACTGGCAGTAGATTTTCAAGCCTAACAAAAGATACAGTTGTAAAGCATGCATTTTGTACAGAATTTTTCACAGAGAACTAGCTCTTATTATTATTACCCTCATCATCAGAGATAAATCACCACAGTAAATCACCACTGCTGTTCTTATTGCTGTTATTGTTACCATTACTGTAATTTTGCAATTATTATGATTATAATTTTTCTTATCAATGTCAAAACTAGGAACTTTGTCAAGATCGGAGCTCCCTTTATGATAGAACTCTTAAAAGCTGAGGGCAGTAGCATTTCCCCACTGTGAATCACAGTAACATCACTCACTGCACTGGGAGAATTTATCTTTGTGCTCTGGGCATGGTTCTGGCTTTTTTTTGGGAATCCATGGAAGTAAACTCCCACCCTGGCAGCAGGACACCTTCACGAGTGCAATGGTGATCTTCCAGGCCTATCTAAGATTTCCACAACCTGTGGGTCTCCATCAAATATCAGCAGAGACCTGCGTCCCTTGAACTTTTATGTGCCAGGAGTGCAAAGCAAACTACACAAACAACAGCATCTAATGGATGTGTATTCTTGTATGTATTTGTACTAAAGAGGATTTTTTAGAGCAAGGACAGGCTGTGGGGCAGAAACATGTCTCTCTTAATTTGTTGAGGGGAGGTTGTGTTGTCTTGTGTCTTGTTTGTTTTATTTTTTTTTCCCTGAAAGATTGACAATTTCTTGAAAGAGCCCAGAAACAAGGATTTTGATCACAATTACAAAAAAAAAAAATTAGTTTAGAGGTGTTAGAATAGTACTGATTTCTGTGTTACAACTGTTCACATGTTTAAAATCACACACATGCAATGCTGAGCCAGTTTACATAAAACCAGAGTATCTTCCCTGATAATAAAATGGGAACTGGAGTGGTAAACATCAGTATATTGGACAGCTTTGTGGAAGAGAGGGAGAAGACAGACAGGATGATAAATAAATCAATAGCAAATTCACTTTTTTGCTATCTTAAAATATGAATTTACTGAGTAAAAAAGCATAACAGGAAAATATGTTCATTACTATTATTCAAAACCTTTTTCAGTGTAAACCTGGTTTTTGCCAGTACATCCTCCATGAGAACATACTCGATAGCTGGGGTTTGTACCCTTTTTCTTCATAAGTTCTGTTAAGATAAACACAGCTCAAGATTCAGTAGAGGTTGACCGAGACATGATTACTTTTAGCTTAAGGGGTTAAATTAATCGTCAATATTTTTTATCTTAGGAATCCTATTTTTCCTTTTTCTTCAAAGGAATCTTCAGAGCTTCAGCTCTAAATAAAAAGGGGGAAAAAAGGTCTTGTCATGCAAACATGAGCACATAAACATGAAGCCTTATTTCTATTGCTTTTGATGTGAGAACACAATGCCATTCTCTAGCTGGCAAGTACCCAGATGCTTTCTTCTTTATTGCTGGCTGGAGCACCTAATAGGCATAAACTAACTGCAAACAGGACCCACATGGATTTTAGCACATTTAGATCTTGAATAATTTAAATAATTTGACTTCAGTGATGTGAGATTGATTCAAATAAGCAAATGTTTACAGGATTGTAGATGTGGAAGACTATCCATCTAAGATTTCAGATTACTTCTCCTCCAATATTCCCTATTTTTTTGATAGTATAATCTTGAGCCTGGGAAATTTCACACCTGTTCTTATCTTTAAGGATACATGTTTTCACATGTAATTTAATCTCAGAATCATATCAAAATGTGTCTGTACAGGATCACAAGATACCACTAACTCATCTTTCTGTCCTGTGATCAGATCAGATCTGCCTTCATAATTTTTAACAGGATGCTGCTCAAATAATTCTTAAAGAATTCAGTGTTGGTATCTCCACATCTTTCCCAGCAGCTGATTTCAGTGCTTCACTTCCCTTTCCATTGGAAAGGCTTTTGTGATTTCTAGAGTGAATCTTCTTGCTGAGCTTTTAAGCCCAATCCTTACCTTGTACAGAGAACAAATTATCCTCTTCCTTATTACATTTTTAACTTGAGGTCAATTCCATTGCCCCTCTCTATCGTCTGTACACAGACAAAGCACTCATTTCAACTCATTCATTTAGAAAAAAAGTAAAATTGAAAACAATGGATATCATAACATAGCAACACTAAACCGTAAGGTTGAGGGTTGAGTTTATCTGTTTTCTTTGCAATATTCTTTTCCACAGGTAATGCCCACATCATAATATGGACTTTTGCCCCCCCCTTTTTTTTTTTTAACTGACTGTTCCCTTTCTTATGATTAAGAAAATCACGTATTTCATTGTTTCCTATGCAATATTTATGTAGCTGACTGTGCCTACTTCAATGCATTGATCCTTCTTGACTGAGCACTTCTTCCTACCCCTGGGAAGGAGTAGCCCCATGTAAAACAGTACAGTCTGGGGAATAACCAGCAGAGAAAGCCCTGATGGTCATGGTGGCACCAAGGTAATCATTAGCCAGCAGCACACCTTGGAGCAAAGGCCAAGATCCACCTGAGCTGTGTTAAACAGAGTCTTGAAAGCAGGGAAGAGTGATAATCCTTCCCTTCTGTCAGAACTTGTGGGGTACTCCTGGATTTCAGTACCCAGAACTGGGCTACCCAGAAAGGAGAGGCATGGAAAATAGAGAGGGTCCAGTGAAGGGCCACAGACACTGTGGGAGGACTGGGACATCTGTCCTATCGAGAGAGGCTGAGACAGCTGGGACTATTCATCCTGGAGAAGCGTCATGGGGGATCTTACCTGTAGGTATAAATATCTGGTCTGAAGGAGTGAACAAGGCAGACTCCTCTCAGCAGTACACAGGGACAGGACAAGAGGCATCACACAATGAACACAAGTAGTGATATCTGAACTGTACGTGTACTTGTCAACTATTCATTCTTTCCTGGTATTCCTCTTACAGAACTCATTGAACTAGTACTGGTGGGAAGCAAATGAACTGTTCCTGGCAAATCCACTCAGGTGGTTGTATAACACTTCCATGAATGCCAGGCTTTTACAAATTGCTAAATATTGTATGATTTCTCTATTTCTTGGAACTGAATATAGCCTGACTAGCTTATCAGTCTCATCCTTCTTCCTCAGCTTTGTCCCTGTACCCCAGTTTTTAGAGGTTATTTTGAATCAATAGCAGTGATTACTGAGAGGTGATTTGGGGAAGCAGATTTTTTGTGACACTTTCAAATACCTTGATTTTCAAAGGATGTACAGAACATACCAAAAACCATGTTCTCTTTCTCAAGTGAAATACCTTCAGAATCTTCCTGGTTTTGAACAACTTCTCATATTGTACAAGGATTTGAAATTATTATTTTTTTCACACAGTAAAATCTTTGTTCCTATTGAAGTTAAAGGATTTTTGCAAATATATAAAGGGAAAAGATCTGACCTTAAGACAGTCCATACAGCAAAAACTGAAGAATGCAATCTTTGAAATTATTAAAAAAAAAAAAAGGATATAAATTCAATAGGACATATACTATATATTATCTCTTATTTTATAGCAAAAAATAAATATATAATTTTTAATCTGAATGGGCACAGACTGTTCTACAGAAACAAATAAATGTCTTGCTCGGGAAGAAGTCAAGTCTATATTGTAAGGATTACTTTCTTATTTGCTGTGTTACAAAGAAAGGCATCTGGACATGTGGGTACATAACCCACTTCTGAGCTCTCCAATGACATGTTTTATTACTCTGGGGAAAACTTTTAAGGTCTCCTTTCCATTACTTTTCCATGGTGATATATTTTGAATCTATGGTGTTATTATGTTTTCACTGAGGTGCTATATGGATATATATAATAATTTTCACAAAATGTGCAGACTGTATTGCTCATGCACAGTAGTGGAATCCTCCCCGAAACACATGGTATGGTCTCTTCATCTGCCTATCTGTCTGCCTTTCTGCCTTTAGATTTTTGTCACATATACATATATATCCAAACCAACCAACAAAAATAAATCTTTTATTCTTTTCTCCTTTTTTTTTTTTTTTTTTGTTTTGTTTTGTTTTTAATGGAGTGGAAAAGGGAACAACTGGAATTCCTAGTTTTATGATTTTATACTGAAAGGGAATAGGTTTTTCTTTTTCTGTTCCTTCTCCTTTTGTGTTATTCCCCCTGAATTTACACACAGACTTTCTTGCTTTTAGTCATGGTGTTCAGTTCATCCCATTGGCTGCATGAGCAGCCTGAGAACCTGAGGCACTGGGGTTGTTTCACCAACCCCAGCATCCTATTCTTTTGGAAATCCGAAGTCTAAACTGATCTCCCGAATAAAGGGGTTACAGAGATGGTCCATAACAAACATTGCAGTAACAGCTGGCAGAACAGGGCATTCAATGAGCCTAGCAGAGAGACAGAAGGTCCCCTGGTGAAGGTGGTAGCAGGTCTCCAGAGGATTCTGTTCTCACCCTTTCCTAGTATTACACAAGTTGTAGTGCCGTACTTCAGGGGACCCTATTTTTTAAACACTTTTTAACCCAGTTACTGTTTTTTCACCATACAGGGACTCTTTCATCCCCAGCTCAACATGTTCTGGATTGATTTTCCAAGGATTGATGCAAGGTGAGGAAGACTTTGCCCTGCAATATTTGTGTTATTTTACAGTAAGGTTAGTCATCTTGAGACAATGCATATTGGGGCTTGGGCACCATTAACAAATATGTTAACTCTATGTGACAACTGATTAATTTTGCTTTAAGGTTATGAATACAAAAGAAAGCATGCTGGTATATAACGTGAATTTTAATGATGTCACAGCACTAGTAAAAGATGAGAAAGATAATTTAATTTGCTTTCTCTGAAAGGTCAGTTCTCTTGAGATGAAATTTTCCCTGAGGGTGTCAATGCCCCTCACTCTTCTTTCTTGCTTTTTCTCTTTCTTTGGAAAGTCAGCATTTATATTTAAACAGAAGAGTATCTGAGCTTTATCTTCTTGGGGTTTTTGTTGTTTTTGTTCTTTTTCTTTTTGAAAAGTAGTGTCAAAGAGGAAAAAAAAAACAAAACAACAAAAACCCCAAAGAGTCCCAGATGTTTCATTTTGAAACTCAAGCCCATAAATATTTAGACAATGTGCTTCTTGCTATTTCAGTTCCTTGTGTCTGTGCATGTTGCACCTAAGTATTTAAGCATGGCATGGTATCTGGAAGCATAATTACAGTAAGTTCCTAGAGTCATTTTACATTTGGACCTTGGAATATGGCAGTGGGGAACAAAGGATAACAGGGAATGGAATAATTCCATTTTTATATTAGACATGAAATATTTCATTTGGGAAGTTATAACCACCTCTGGCAAGTGCTGAGCTCCATTTGTTGCCAGGCAGATTGATCCTACAGTTCACTGTTTTGTAGGAAACTCTGGATACTTCAAATCCCAGGGATCAAAACCACATTCTTTGTTTGCCAATCAACATCACAGTAGATTAATTTCTAGTTAATGTTTTTAGCCACTGTTTGCATTTTGTAAAAAATTTTAAGTTATAAAAATAATTTACCAACATCTTTGGAAAAACTGGCACTACCGATTGGGTTCACCATGTGTAACTCTGGCTGAGAAATGCTTTCTCATAATGATTTCTATTGTCATGTCATCAGGATAATACAATTTATCTCTCTTCTTCTTGGAGACATCATATACAGACTGTCCTGATGTTTTCCCTTTTTTATCTTTGGAAAAATTGTAAAGATATTTAATTTATATTAAAACATAGTATTATAAATGTGATGATGAAAAAATAAATAAAATTTGAATCATCTGAATGCAAGATGATTCAACTGAAGTTAAATCATAACTTAAATAAACCAAGGTTGTTAAGGATCTCAATTTCTACAGGATAGTTTCTGACAAATGAAGGGAAGTTAGCTGCACTAAAGGGATCAGGATCTTGAATGAGGAACATCTCTGGAATTTCCTCAAGCTATCTGGTCTGAAAAAGTCAAGAAACTATCTCCCTAATATAGGGGTAATGGTGGGAGAAGAATAATGACAATAGGTAGAAGTGGACTGAAAAAATAGGACGTGAATAAGCATCTCAAGAGCTGCAAGATTAATTAGAGAATGTAAAAGACAGCACTTATAAAGGAAAATGAGCTGAAGTTGGCCCAAGGGTGGAACAGGTTTGTTAGGGTGATCAAAACGACGGAAAGCCTGTCAACAGAGAGGATATGAGAAAACAAGGTTTGTTTGTTTACTCAAGAAAAATGAAGACTTAGAAGGATATGATGGTCCTCTATAAATAAATGGAGAACTCACCGAGGAGAGACATGAGCTATTTAACCTAACACTAGTGTTGGCACAAGAAAAAATAGAGTGGGTTGACTATGGACAAATTCAAGCTAAAAAGAAAATGAAGAATGTAAATTGCTAGAGCAGTGAGGTTTCAGAGGTGCCTTCTAGTGAGGGGGTGTGGTGGAGAACAGCCCTTTTCAATGAAGACATCATCAATTTTATGCATAAAATTATAAATTATACTATACAATCTCTATAGGCACAGAAGTCTGGCTTTCTTCACTTTTAGAGGAGGTTGATGCCCGTCTCTTCTCCCATGCTGCTAAAGTAGAACGTAATGATAACTGAATAAGCAACGACTGTATGAAAAAAAAAAAAAAACCACTGACCATATAAAACAGCAAAATTTACATTAATTTACCATTCAAAAATGGCATCCTGAATTGAGGAGCTTTTTAACTTATACCTCCTTGACTTACACCTTTTTTTGCAGGGATTTTTCTTATGTTTGATGTTTAAGTAATAAAACATTACAAGCATTTTTGTAAAACAAGAAAACAAAGCTCACTACCATCAACCTGTGTACAGTTCTAATACCAAAAACATCTTGTGCATTATATATTGGCCAGTACCATGTATTTTTTGTAATCTGTTCCATGCACATGTTTGTTGTAGATTTTGAGTCATATAAGCCCAAGGATGCAGAGTCAGATCCTGAGCTCCTATCCAAGGTCTTGGTGAGACTGACAGAGTGAAATCTAAAGCATATTTTAGATTTCAGGTTACTTCACTCTGGGAATTCAATATAGAGGTAATTTGTTTTCCTTATGTCAGTTTATGACATCAACGAATCTTATAAAAATGTCCCTGCCCATGGTCAAGTATTTGGACTAGATGATCTTTAGGGTCCCTTCCAAACCAAATAATTTTATAATTCTATGAAAAGAATGGTTTTGAGAGTTATACAGCAGAAGAGGGGAAAACCTTTAAGTCTTGACCAAAATGCAATATGAAAATTCTACTGAAATATTTGCAACAATTTATCAGAAATATACTCTTTGAGACTTTGAAGTGGGTTTTGTAGGAGTGTGTGTGTGTGTTTGTGTATGTGTGTGTGTTGGTTAATTGGTTTGGTTGAGGTTTGTTTTTTTTTTTTTTTTACATGTTTTAAGATTTTATTAGACAGGATATTTTCTTAATGCTTTGGACATTTTTATCTAACATGTGACATACAGCTTCTCCATATGAAAGATCTATTCTTAGTTTCATGTCATCAGTGTTTTGACGACATAAATTAAATATTAGTGGCAGTCCGAGAAGTGCACAGCTAAGTGTAGAGCAAATGTCTAACGTGCTGCCAGTGAAATCCCTCACAGACAGAGAAAAGCTATCCAAGTTTTATGAGCTGAGAGGAAATGGGAATAAGAAGTAAAATCTTCCTCTGACCATTCCCAGCGTTCAGGAGCTTGAACTGAACACCACATTAACTCCCACACCTTTATTTCTACATATTCAACTCAGTTTTTGCATGCCATGGATGCTGGGTAACAAACAGGCTGGATGGCCAGGCCCAGTGGGTGCTGGTGAAGGGAGTTACACCCAGCCTGATGGACAGTCACCAGTGGTGGTCCTCAGGGCTCAGTCCTGGGGCCAGTTTATCTTTATTGAGGATCCAGAAAAGGGGATGGAGAGCACCCTCAGTCAGTCTGCAGAAGCCACCAAGCTGGGTGGGAGTGTGGATCTGCTGGAGGACAGGAAGGCTCTGCAGAGGGATCAGGACAGGCTGGATCCATGGGCCAGGGCCAAGTGTGTGAGGTTCAACCAGGCCAAGTGCTGCGTCCTGCCCTGGGGTCAAAATAACCCCAGGCAGCGTTTCGGGCTTGGGACAGTTCAGGACATGAGAACAAGACCAGTGATATCCTGGCTTGTGTCAGCCACAGTGTGACCAGCAGGACTGGGGCAGTGATCAGCCCCTGTGCTTGGCACTGGTGAGGCCACATCTCATGACTAGAAAGACACTGAGGTGCTCCAGCGTGTCTAGGGAAGGGCAACAGAGCTGGGGAAGGGTCTGGAGCACAAGTCTTATGAGGAGCAGCTGAGGGAGCTGAGGGCCTCAGCCTGGAGAAAAGCAGGATCAGGAGAGGCCTTCTGGCTCTCTGTAATTCCCTGACAAGAGGTTGTAGCCAGGAGGGGATGGCTAACAAATGTAGTAACAAATGATGGGGCAAGAGGAAATGGCTTCAATTTGGGCCAGGGATGTTTAGATTGGGTACTAGTCAAAATTTGTTCACTGAAAGGGTGGTCAGGCTGTCTAGGGATGTGGTAGGATCACCCTCCTTGGAAGCATATAAAAGACACATAGATGTGGCACTTAGGAACATGGCTTAGTGGTAGACTTGGCAGTGCTGGGCTTGATGATCTCAGAGGTCTTTTCCAGCCTCAATGACTCTATGAAGAGGACAGGAAAAGTAAAGAAGCAATGTCTGATGTTGTTCACACTTCGGCCCTTTTCAAGACTCAACTTCCTCCCCTGCTCTGCTGTAGAGGGTTAGCAGTGAAGGAGAACTCAGACCTGCTTTTCAATTGCAGAGATTAATTCTTCTTTTAATAAATATGAGAGACAAAGAAGGGGATAGGGTGCCTCAATGGAAAGGTGGTATGCTGCAGAACATTTGACTTATAATTTTTCTGTACATTAACTGTTTCACAGCCTTTTAAATGTATATTTTAAGTGTATACTGTTCCAAACTCATTTCACAAATCCAACCTCTCCAGTCTCCGACATGGTACACAGGAAACACTGAACTGCTGGATTTATGCTGGTGAGAAAAAAACTCAGATTAACTACAACATATTTATAAACAGCACAGAAAGCTTCAATAATGATGTGTCTTACAATCCTATACTTCTAAAGTAATAATGACAGACTTACTCTCTTGTTTGCCATATGATGTATTTTATAATTTTTCACTCCCATTGCTCTGCCTCCTCCCTCCTCATGCTGTTTGCCATGTGCCTATATCTTTTAATTTGGCCTTGCAACACCTTTGCATGTGTCAGTCTCAGGTTCCAGGCATCTGCAGAATGAGAAGTCTGAATAGCAGGAGGTAATTATCCTTAATTTACAGACCAAGGTTAACCGAGATACATGCAGTCTTGAAGATAACAGGTCTACAGGGGTTTGTAAGACCTTCTGAGATTGTTAAAGTCAGGATTTTAAACACTGCTGATCTTTCTCCTCAATAAGCAAGGGTTTGGATATGGAATAGGATCTTGAATTCACATTTGTCCCTTAGAAGGTCTGCAAGCCAACATGGAAAAGTAACCAGCCTGCATGTTCTCAGGAGCAGTTAATTATTTCTTTTCCTCTGCAGGCGTAGAAGAGCTGTTTGTTTTTCAGTTAGGCTGTCACTTTGCTTTGCAGTGGAACAGGTGGAAAGATATCATAGTAGCTTTTCATTCAAGGCATGGAAGAGCTCGAAACAATCAACTGGCACTACATTTAAGCTAGCAGAATGTGCCAGAATTCCCTTTTCTGGCAGCAAAGCAAACTGGCACAAACACCCACTGTCCCTACCATTTAATACTTAGTATGACAAAGGACTAGAGTTATAAGAAACCAGCCCTTTCCTTGTCCAGTCTGGCTTTTATTGGAATTGGAAGACTAAGACAGTGAATTAGTTGTTTTTATCTCGTGTAGGTTTTGGATTCTTTCTTTAATTGTCATAATTGTATTTTGCAGCATGGAAACAGGAAGGAAGGTTGTTCTTGTGGCTCAGATCCCAATTAAATTCCTGTCTCTAATTCAAACTCTGCATAAATCTCAGTACAAACTAGTTTATTTTCCTAAGTTTTCATATACTATACTATAATAAAATGCTGACACAGGAATCACAGTTGTCTTAGGTTCCTGAAATTGTCAGTAGAAAGAGACAAGTATTTCTGGGAGACAATTTAGACCACAGGCTTCCAAGTAAAGCAGCTACAATGAATGCAGCCTCAAAGTTCATGAGTGTCTCAGCTCCCTGTCTGGAAAATTGTGAAACTTCTCTTTTTATCATCATTTTTACAAGCAGAGTAGAATCTATAAAACATAGAACAGGTACTTTGGCCCTACGACTCATTTCCAATTTAGACTATCATTCCTCTTGTGTGCATGAAGAAAAGCTGGCAGAGAATCTCTACATGTCAAAGACTAAAAGGTTTCAAACCACCAGAATCCTGATCATAGTTTTGTCTTTCAGTTTATGAAATTGATAAAAGCCATCTAAATCAGACAAAATTTGCTGTATGTTCTTAAATACAATTTCTCTTCTTTATATCACTTAACAGTCCTTACCCCTTCTATAAATCCTTTTTTATATGCACTCTATATGTAAATAAATTCTGTTTACTACTGTAACTGATATCTATATATACTTTAACCATGTGTGAATAGTCCAGCACAGAAAGATCTCCATGAAGACTGTTTGGAGTCACTGGAGTAGAAAGAATATGTACTTTTTTGTTCTTGCTCTGGTTCTTTCCCCTAATACAGCACTTGCTCAGAAAAAAAGTATGAAGAAAGAAATGTTGAATGTGTGGATTGCAGGCAGCCTGTTCCTGACTGAGGTGAAGAGAAGCTGCATCATCATTTCAACCTCCATCCTTACCACCCGCAGAGTAAAAAATGAAATGTTGTCACGCATGACAAGGATAAATTCACGCTCACCTTTGTCCATGAAAGGAAGGCAAGAAAAGTAAGGCTGGGAGGGAGGGATGGGGGAAAGAAATAAAGAAAAGAAACCTTCAAGTAAATTTCAATTCCAGACATTACACGCATCCATAAAAGAAATGCCACCTCCCAGCAAGACACAAGAGAGTAACAGTGAGCAGCTAAACTTCTTGGGCCCCAAAGAAATGGAGGTAAACAAACTACTTCTTCTTAGGGCTGGGGCTAGCAGACAGAAGAGGAAAGACAAACCCTATCAGAAATGGCATAAGGCTCAGGAGGCTTCAAATTAAGTACAAACACTTACAGGACAGACATTTGAGTTAGTTATCCTTTGTTCCCATGAAAGGTAATGAAGAGAAATAAGCATTTACACGCCACACCTATCCTTTAGATGTTTATATAGCTCTGATCAACAGCAAAGTAGAAGGGTCCGTCTGTTTTCTCTCTCTGTTAACCATGAAGGTAAATTATATTATTGGTCTTTTTTGTAGATATAAAAAGGTAAGTGAGTTACTCCAATGTAGGATGTCTTTGCCGCACACAGAAAAAGCAGACCTGGAGATACACATTTCAGATAGGTCTTGACTTAGTCCACGCTCACTAAGAGCACTTAGTGATCAGATAGATCACTAGGCAGGTCTGTGCCGATAGCATATGTTATGGGGATATGGGGAGATAGCTCACATTTGGTCTGTGCCGAGGCATATGTTCAGGCAGAGACAATATTAGGAATAAATAAGTCTGAAGACAAGCTTATGCTTGTTCTTAATTGAACTTGAAACAAGAGATTAATCTTGATAACTCAAGTCTGCTGTTAAACATGACAATGGAAAATTTTTGAAGTCCAGCTTTTCTAGTTTAAACAGGCTGCTATAAAGGTTCCCTGCCTGTATCCCTTAATTAAAGGGATTGCCAAGTATTCATGGAATAAGTTAAGTGCTCTACAACACAGTTTTGTAAACAACATATACAATATCTATGTTCTGTTTGGATCTTAACTGTGTCATTTCAGATTTTAGACCAGTAAGATCAGTATGTCAGGACTGTGGTTTTTCTACAATACTGTAATATTTTTACAATAACTGCATTTAATTGGCTCCCCAGATCATTTATAGATGTAATGTAGCTGAAACCTTTGAGATTTCTGGATACATTGTTAATAAACCTTGAAATATAAATTTTTTATGGAGGTTTGGAAATATCTTAGAAATATTTCTCCACACTGAGTGGCTCTGTAAGGTGCAGGTCAGGACCACATTTTAATGACTATGACTACTCCACTTTGAAGATTATAGTCTGCTATTGTTTCCTCTTAGCAGAGTTAACTCAAGTGGTGGGGATCAAAGCTTTTGAGTTGTAGGTATGAGATTCAGCAAGGCTGATGCTCTGTGATTGGAAACATTGCCTTCAGCATTGTGGAAGGATGAGGTTTCTGTCTAGCTGCATAACAGAAACCCTGTTTCTGTCTTTTTTTTTAGTGACATCTTCACAGCTGGACTGACATAAGTGCTTTTGGGGTGTGTGTGTCATCTTTTTTTTTCTTAATATAGCTCAGACTATTGATATCTCTGTTATTTGTACAGTTTGGGGTTTGTCTTCATTCACTAATGTGGTCACAATTTCAATTCAAATAATAAACCCAACAGAAATTAGAACTATAAAAATTATATGACAAGAAAAAGAACCCTGAAAAAGATGAATGAAAATTGATTGGGGAAGTACTATAAAATCTGAAAACGGAAGGGAAGGGAAGGGAAGGGAAGGGAAGGGAAGGGAAGGGAAGGGAAGGGAAGGGAAGGGAAGGGAAGGGAAGGGAAGGGAAGGGAAGGGAAGGGAAGGAAGGGAAGGGAAGGGAAGGGAAGGGAAGGAAAGGGAAGGGAAGGGAAGGGAAGGGGAAGGAAGGGAAGGGAAGGGAAGGGAGGGAAGGGAAGGGAAGGGAAGGGAAGGGAAGGGAAACTAAATTTAGGATTTATGAGGCTTTGTTCAAAAAATTGACACGTGTGTTATAACAGAAAAGTAGGAGGGTTTTGGCAGCTTTTAAAATATCTAAATATTTTGTTATTATATATAGGAATGTTGTGAGGGGTTATTTTGTTTGTGGTTTTTTGTTGGTGGTGGTGCTGGTTTTGGGTTTTGTGGTTTGTTTTTTTTTTTTTTAATCTTTCTTTTGATTCTTCTCCTCTACCATGTACTTACCCATTTTGCTTCATGCCTCATTAGGGTGCTGAGTCTAAACAGCCAGCTGGATGTGCCTGGCCTGTGTATGAGCATCCCTGCACCATTGTTCTGTTCGCTAACACTGCTCCCTCTCTCCCCTTTGAAGCTGCTCCAAAGGAACTTTATCCCTCTGTTCCAGCTGCCATTTCATTAAGCCCTTGCTTCACAGGATTTTCCACAACCATTGACACATCAGAGCAAGGATGTAGCCATTAAAATAATGAAGGGGAAAAAAAAGAGAGAGAGAGAGGAAAAAAGAGAGGAGAGCAGTTCTGAAGTGAAAATTGAAAAGGAGTACAAGGTAATTTAAAAACTAAAAGGCCAGGTATAATCAGTCTTTCTTTTTCTTTCTTTCTTTCTTTCTTTCTTTCTTTTCTTTCTTTCTTTCTTTCTTTCTTTCTTTCTTTCTTTCTTTCTTTCTTTCTTTCTTTCTTTCTTTCTTTCTTTCTTTCTTTCTTTCTTTCTTTCTTTCTTTCTTTCTTCCTTCCTTCCTTCCTTCCTTCCTTCCTTCCTTCCTTCCTTCCTTCCTTCCTTCCTTCCTTCCTTCTTTCCTCTCTGTCTTTCCTTTCTCTTTCCTTTTTTCTCTTTCCTGTTCTCTCTTTCTCTCTTTCCTCTCTTTTTCTTGCTCTCTCTCTGTCTTTCTCTCTTTCTCTCTCTTTTCTCCCTCTCTTTCTTTTTTTCTCTGTTTATCAGTCCTTGATTTCCTCATGATTTAGCTCCTTTGCACACTTTAGCTCTTGTGGAAACTTCACACACACATTTGTGTGCAAATGGAGACAGACAATCACAATTTCAGCATGTCTAGCAGTTGTCTCCAGACCTCCTTTCCAACCCTTTTTTCACATTAGAGGGGTCCAGAAGCAGGATTTTTTTCTTTCTATGAGGCTTAATCTTCCCAAGAGGAAGGTCAAAGTCCAGGTGAGGGGGCTTTTTCGTCAGAATTCAAGGATGGTAAAAGCAAAACCCCTTGTCTGAGCTTCTCTCAATTTCTTTTATGTCCTTGGAGGAAAACAACACAGCTTGCAATGCATTTTTTGAAAAGGACTAGAACTCTATATGGGAGTTTATCAGTGGTGAAATATAGTTTTCAGAGGTGCACCATGACAATCAGCATTTGCAAAGGCTTGTACTGCATATTGAGGAAAATCAGTTTTTAACCCTGAGTGCAAATCACCTCATCACTATTCCTACTTTAAATAAAATAAGTTAGGTAAGAGGCAACTCACTCTGAAAAGCATCAGACTCCTTTCCAACTCCTCCAAATTATTTTATTTCTTAGAACAAAGTTCAATTCAGCCTGAATAATTTTGTCAGGATTGAGCCCAAAGATCCGACATAATTTTTGCCAGTTTCAGTATATGCCACCTCTAGAATTCTTCCCTAATCATTAGAAGATATAGGCAGCTCTGAAAGTACAATTTAGTCCATAGAAAATCTGAATTAATTATGGAAGTTACCTCTTTCCATCCAATGACTAGAAAGAAAGCCACCTCTGCTTAGTTCCCAACTTAGGCACCTCAGTTAATTGCCTAAATTTAGCTAGGAAAAAATCTAGGCCAGAGCAGATCCTGCAAGGTCACACAGCATGATTATGACAGAGCTGGGATTCAGATCACAGGGGTCCTAGTCCCAGGCAATGCTATTACAAGACTGTCTTTCCTCCAAGTAATTAATTCTCATTTTGAAGGTTTCAGCTGAGGTAGTGGTACAGAGCCACTATTTGTCTTGTGTAATTATTCAGGCTACTATCCATAAAAACACTAGAAATAAGTTATGAATATGTTTATGAGCTTTTTTATTCTTAAATGTTTTGAACTTCAGCTCCTTTACATTTTTATTCATATATATATACATAAATATATAAACACTTATATGTGAATATACATCTGAGTAGTTCCACATGAATGTGTCAGAGATATTTCTGTTGAACTAACAGTTCTACACTTATAGTCTATTTTGATTTTATAAGACTTAGTTTGTTACAGCAATGATGAAAACTTTTCAAAATATTTTTGCTTTTTGTCTTTTTCCCCATATCACTCTCTTCTTTTCTTTTCTTTTTTTTCTTTTTTCTCTTTTTTTTTTTTTTTTTTACAGCAGGCACATCTGCCCTATGGATGAATTTATTTCCTCAATCTCATGGTACAATATTGCATTTCAGTTGTCACTTTTGATTTATCGTTACTTTAAACATTAAATCTTCTTTTGCATTTTTATTGGTTTCATTAAAAACATTCTGCTCGGCTTTTCATTTATAACCTATATCAAGGGAAAAAAAAAAAAAGAACAAAAAAACATCCCAGCTTCTGCCTCTCTCTGCTTTTCCCTCCTCTGTCTCATCCAGGATGCTGCCTTTCAATTTCACCCATTTTTCCAGGTGATAAAATCAAAGCAATCCACTAGCCACATGTGAATAAAATAAATACATTTTAAACTTAGATTTTTTGTTACAAACAGAGTTTGTAAAAACATTTATTAAACCTAATAACTTTTGTGTTTAATGAAGCACAGAGCATATGTCAGAAGTATGGTGTCCAAAAGGCAGGAGCACGGAATAGTTTATCTGGCAAATGTGTTACACAAGGTTTGACCCTTAAATTGAGCACTGGGAGAGATAAATAGGGTAATCAAAAGCACTCCCTTACAGTCACATGAACTTGGAGCCATCTGGTCAAAGCAAAAATAAATCAGTAATGCAACTGGAAATTATCTGTAAAGACCTTTGGGGATTGGTTGAAGCATTACTACAGTCTCTTTCATATCAGAGAATTAGGAAGAAAGAAAAAGAAAAAAAAATTCAACAAAAAGCCCAAAACACAAAAACTGCATGTAAAGATGATGAAAGTGACCCTAATTAACACAAAGGCCAAGAAACCAACAAGGCACTCTTTCTTTTTTTTTTTCCTCTGTCATTTTTTCTCTTGGATTTTTTTTAGCCTGGAATGAAAAATTTTGATCCGACAAGATGACTCACAGCTCCAACCAAAAATAAAATTATTTTTATTCTTTTGTTTTAATGTTTGTTTTTACTTAGCAAAGTTCAACAGAGAAAATATTTCTTAGCTTAAGAGATACCAACAAATAAAAAGTTAGCTATCTTTTTTTCCTTTTTTTTTTTTTTAACTGAAAATACTGAGTTTGTAAGGAAATAATTCTTTGGTTCTTACCAGTAAATAAATAAATGTCTTAAGCATAGGCCTTCACCTTTTCTATGCTCAAATCTATGATGAATTAAAATATGTAAATCAATAAAAGGTAAAATGTATTTTTAATTTCTTTCTTGTCCATATTTGTTTTCCCTTTCCATGTCTGTACTTAGAAATGCACCCTGCGCCATGAAGGAACAACAACCTCACATTTCTTCATTCAGATTAGAGTGGGCATGTAGGGAGCAGGAAACCTCCCTGTTCTTCCTTTGAATGGGAAACTGAAGAAAAGACAACAGAAGCCTTTAGTCTGTGGGAATATTTGCAGGAATTAAGGGAAGGTGTTGTGACTGTCCTTGAAGTCATTATCTGCATTAACTTGCAGATAGCAGGATTTAATCAGGTGACTGATTATTTTTTTTTCCATCACTGTGAATGTTTGGAAGCATCAGTGGTTACAAACTTGATGTCAGATTCTAAGTTTGCAGATTTTTGTAGTGTGTAGCTTTTCATCAGGGTTATGCTGCTGGAGAGGAAATGTCCTGTAAGGCTGATAGACTAAACCAGCATTTCAGTCTGAAGAGAAGTTAATTCTAAAAAGGTGTAACTGGGTTATCTTCAAGCCAGCTGGCTCAGGTATGGACAGCAGCACAGGCACAGCAGGCTACAGCTCACTGTAATCTCTCTAGGATATGGACTCCATCCCAGAAGGGTTTTGTGATTTACACTGGCTACACAACTGCATCACCTCAGCAAATACACCTAAAGGTGATGTGTCTATGCTGTCTGGGGAAACCAAAGGGCAGACAACTTCTGAAAGACAGAGCATATCCCAGTTTCCATAGTGGATGTCCCATCTTTCTCCATAGTGGCCTGCTAGTAACCCTACCACCCCTCTTGCTGCACCATTTGTCCATGTAAACTGCAGTACCTTGGATGGGGAGTGTCTCAGACTTCTGTATGGATTCTAGAGTTGTCACACCTTTGACTCCTTAGGATATTTCTCAGATACGAAAACTGTGGGAATAAAACTATGGAAAAGAATGTAGAACATATGACCAAAGAAAGAATCCTATATCCTTCCTTCACATATAGTGAACAACAGCTTCTGTTGGGGATTTTCTTTCCATTACTCTGCAATACTTTATTCTTCTGAATAAGCTTATTATGTGAAGATTGAAACATTAGGATTAATTACACCAAATGCTGGTGTAAACCCTAATGAAAAACATACATCTCTTGCACAGCCTGAATTCCCTGGAGAAATCTTGAAAATATTGACTTTGACAGTTTTTTTCTGTGTGACTGATTGCATCAGTTGTAGAAAGCACTTTAATAAGCATCATTTTGTATATGTGTCTAAGTGTGCATATGCATGTATGTATGCATGGATATATGCCTTCCCAGATAAGACAAAAGGATTTGTTGAGGCTAAATGAGAGCTCATGTTTCCAAAGAGCTTGCCTCTTTCATCATGATGCTTTTGTCTCGATTATCTCTGGATTCTCTCCCTCCCTTCTCCCACCCCCTTTCTCTTTTTGCAATAATGCCTGTGTTTGATCTCTATGTAAATAAACCGAGCATCAGGAAGAAACTAATGGATCCATCATGGGAGCTTGAAAATAAAGTTGAAAAAATTGCTTACACAGTTCATTCACCCAGAGGGTCTGTGAATTTCATTGCTGAAGGTTATGGAAATTAAGCTGGTGATAGAGAAAACTTCATAGATTACTGCAGGAAATTTTCAAAGACACAAAGGGGGAGAGAGGTGCCCTGTTCTCCTTGACTATCAATGGGGGTTGAGTGCCTCATTTACATTTGTGACTTTGAAACTTGCCCCGTGGATTCAAGGCCTGAAGGAACCATTATGTTCGGCTTGCCTGATCTGATGCATGAAAAAGGCCTGAGGATTTCACCTAAAAATGCCTGCAAGGAGGAGAAAAAATTGTGGTGGAACAAGACAACCTGGAGTCCTGCTCACATTTCACACACAATCTTGTTAATTAGTAAACAGGCATGGTAAAAAATACCTTCATTCCCTATCCCACTCCCTGGCTGAAATAGCTCATGTAATAATGGGTGAAGCCTCTGTCTTTGAGCAGGTCACAATATCCAATGGCAAATTTTCTCAATGCTTTCATCTCACATTACTTTGCATCATCTATTTGGAGGTAAAAGCATCTATGTAATATTAAAAGTTGGATGAATAATTCAATTTTTATCATAAATATAAGTATTTGTTTCCTTATTTCTATTAATATCAGATTCTGAATTGGTGAAGCACCGAGAAGCACTGAAGAACATAATTCTGAACATATACAATGAAGAACTGTAAAATAAGATATTTTCTAGCTTGGTATTCAAAGGCCCAGAGAGAACAGAGAGGATAAAAGAAATGTTTTGGAAAGTTCAGTTCATTTTGGGTGAACAGTATGCAAAACAACTCTCTGTCTACAATTTCCTATCTCTGCTATCATCACAGCATAGAAGTGCCCATATACTTAGCATGTTTTCTTTCCTGAATGATCAGCTGATTTATGTAACCACCTATCTATCTAGTATGACACTGATTGGTGTCTCTATGTATTCACACTATTGTTTACTTTTTTCATTTTAA
This sequence comes from Monarcha castaneiventris obscurior, assembly GCA_026261815.1. Lineage (NCBI taxonomy): Eukaryota > Metazoa > Chordata > Aves > Passeriformes > Monarchidae > Monarcha > Monarcha castaneiventris. The sequence continues at coordinate 25,292,333 of JAMPIT010000893.1, read as the reverse complement.
AATATATTTCTGTGCTCCAGTATGTCTCTCTTTTATTTGGGTTTATTCAAAGGCATTTTTCTCCTGCCTCATTAGAGAATAATTTCTGGAAAGGTACCATTTTTAAGACAAAGAGTAATACCCTGGAGTCTAAAAATGGGGAAGAGGAAAAGAAGCTGATTTATGTTAAGGCATACAAGACTTGAAAATATACCCCAGGGTGAAATAAATATTACAATACACAATAATATCCTTGCTTTGCCTTGATGTACATTACAGTAATATTATGAATCTCTCTGTATAGTTCTGTATCCCTTGGAGAATTCTGCCAGGGACAGGTTCCCAGAGGTCTTGACACACTCAAAATGGGACAATCTCTGCCCTGGGGATGGGTGGGAAAGAAAACAGAGTATCATTAACAGTTTAAGGTCACTCTAGAAAAACAATATTGCACATCTAAGTGGGTAGTGCAGATCTTCTAAACCCCAATCATATTGTTATGGTATTTTACTCATGAGGCTGTTATTCAGACCACCAGGCTTATTCAAAAGACTCATGAAATAAGTATTCAAAGACAGAAATATGGCCAAACATCAGGCTAGCTGTTGACACAGTTATCTTGTCTAATAACAGCTAATGAATGCTGCAAGCGAACTTGTGGGGCTGGGGGATGGTGAAGGAAAGGAAAAGAGGGAGTTACGTTATGAGAAGGAAGGACTTTCATGGGAGCAATATGTCTTACAATCTAATTGCTCTGTGTTTTATAGAACTTGATCATTAGGGTATCCTGCTTATGATACCGCAGAGATGTAATGGTGAAATAAAGCAAGAGGCTATTAAACAGAAAGTTTAAATATAGCTACAGGGACAGATACTTCATGACAACTTGACAGATGTCTTGGAGTGATCACTGGTTCCTTCATCACTAATTACAAAATCATTTGTCTTAAGGAAAGGACAAAAGAGAAGTAATTATGAAAAACATGATTCTTAAGGGATAAAAAAGATAACATCAGTTTAAAACATTGAAGCGATCATAACCATTTAGAATCATTATTAGTTTGCTTGAGCCAATGACAGCTTGGTTTTCGAAGCCAGTGGGAACAGAGCTTCCTATGCCGAAGAGAAGAAAACATTCAATTTCTTGTTATGCTAAACTTATCCTCAGACTCCAGAGATTTCTTTGATGAACAGTTCATTAAAATTTCCGACCGCAGATGAATTTGAGCTAAAATACACAAATGTTTTAATTATACATTCCTTTTTAATTACACTAATGACTTGTAATGTGTTTATGTTGGTTTAGAGTTTAATTTCTTCTCTTAGATTAGGTGGTTGACTTAAGGATTGTGCTTTTCAGTAAAATACCATGATTCATCAATGTTTGATCATGAGTTAATCCAAAAATATTAAAGCGTTGCAATCCTTGGAGGAATAGTAATGCACACACATACACAAGCACAACTGTATTTTCCTTTCATGTGCTTAGGGGCAGTTAAACCTTTCCAACAGTACACAGCAAGGCACAAGTGTCAGGAGACAGAAGCAGCACTGAGAGACCTGCTGCTAAGACTGAAGTTGGGAAAGATGTGAGGAAGTAAAAAACTGGTTCCTGTGTCAGCCAGGGTTGGTTGGATGATTGGTACTCTGGAAGGAACTTCATCAAGAAGGACAAGATTTTCTTTTCGCACTGTTTTGTGCAGTTGTTTTTCTTAATCACAGCCAGTCTCTGCAGTTGAGTATAGAGTGTAAGAATGACCCATAGGCGATTGTAAAGAGATTTATGATCTTTAAATATAGGGATCTAATAAAAAATCTTTCTGTGGACTTCTTCCAGTTCCTGGAAGTTCCTGGCATCTCCAGAGGGGGGTTCCCATCTATTTCAGGAAGCCATATGAATCATGGTTAATCTGCCATGGACATGCCTTTTATCTCATACTCATAGAAGATGATGAGCTACTAGTTTAGAGACCATGTTCCACATGTGGATGACTAAATTTGGGTAATGCAATCTTAACTTCTGCTAGACTTCGTGAATGTCTGACATGAAATGGGGCCAAAATTTGAAACTATTTTAAAGCACTACCAAAAAAGAATGTGATCATTAGCAGATCACTCCTATGTATTATATATAATTGAAGTACAGAATGACAAGACTGGATCCTTATAGGTCAGTGTTCCCTTTCCTTTTTAGTGTGTCTAAGGACAGGTCAAGTGCTGGGGTTTGTGGTTTGCACTTTTAAAGACAGTTACCTTCCAATACCCACAGCCTGTTTCTCATTCCTGTCTTCTCCATTACTTTTTCATGGAACAATTTTCCCATGTCCTATTCACCTCTAGTCCTTGCCTATCTATTTGTGAAACTTCATGAGATCTGGAAATTCTGAGAAATGCATCATGAGTTTCAGGAAGGAAATGCAAAAGTGATAGTTTCTAAGAAAGGATTAGGGCAGGAAAGGCAGGGAAATTACTTATGGCCAAGTAGCTGAATCAGAAAGGATGCATTGTTAGGATGAGGAGAAAACATAATGATCATGAGTAGGATCATAAGGAAGCCCATTGGAATACATGGATGGTCCCTCGACAAATGGAAAATGCATAAATCTCTGCACCGAGTGAGTCTGTAGGAAAACTAGGCCATTATTAACTTGATCAATGTAGTTCTTAGATTCACAAGTCCATGCTTTCTCTTCACTGACACATTGCATTCACTCCTGATATTTCAGATGACTATGGCCAGAGATATCTTAATTTTGGGGTGTTTGTGCAGTCTCCGTCCATGTCAAAAAGTAGGTTGCCAGATTTAGGTAAGAGTTGGGCACACTGGCTCAGCCAGCATTCACCATCTCAGATATTACAACCTCATCAAAACACGCTCACAACTACTGGGACTTTCTTTGAAACAAGTCTGTCTCCTTACCCTCTTTTGAATCCTCCTTTATTCTTCTTCCTTGGCTTCAAGGCCAATAAATAAATAAAGAAGCATGACGATAGTCTCACTGCCCAAGGGTTGCAAGTATATTGCCAATTATGGAAATTGCTATTCTCTCATAATTTTCTTACAGTTTGCTTGCCTGTCTGCTGTCTGTAATACTGTGCAAACTCTTCGAGATAGGGTGACTTTTTTTTTTTTTTTTGAATATACAGCCCCTAAGGGTGCTGGGAATCTTGCCCATGGCTATTGATCATAATTACTTTATTTAAATAATAAAGGCATGGTCTGGTCAAATCTGAGATGGGTGGATTTCTAACTCATTTTATGAAGATCCTTCAAAATCAGGCAGCAGTTCTGAGCAACAGCAAAAGCAGCATTTACCCAGATTTCCTACCCATCACACATTTTAAGCAGAAGGAAATGTAAAAGTGGCTGAGAAGTCACTGTGACAGAGGGAGGAAGAAGAGAAGTTCTGCTCTACCAGAGACTGGCTTCATGTAGAAGGAATATGTTAGTGTTCTGCTTTAGAATATGTTTTTCATTTTTTCATAATTCAACCCTACTGGGCTCTCTTCTGCCCACAAAACTATGCCATTCACTAGAAACTAAGAGTTGCTACTGAGTTGATGTGTTTAGGTGCTTGCATGAAATCTGCCTGGCATTTGGAGCTGCAGAAGCACAGATCCCACTGGAGAGTACCGCAGTCCCCTTTCAACATAGAATGAGACCTGTTAATTAGAGAAAAATCTCACAGCTGAATTAGTAACATGATCAGAAGCTCACACTGAGACAGCTGAGGAAGATTAAATAGTCTACCTGACTTGTTTTGGTGGATGGGATTCAGCTCTATAAGCATGGACACTGCAAAAGTACCTATAAAAACTCCATCTGTGCTGTTTGTCACTAGAAAAATTAGACAGTGCTAGGATGCAATTAATTTATATCAGAATAGATCTTTAATATGGGTCAAATAAATTATTCCTGAGAATGAACTTTTATCTCTGGAATCCAACTACATCTATAATGAAGCTCACTGAAATTAGATGAGATGAAAACCATCCAAAATGGTGTACTGTTGTCAGATAATAAAAGCAAAACATAACTCTCTCTATTTGTTTTATAATTACCACTTATAAATATGGTGATTTCAGAGATTTCTGTCTGCCTGTGCTACTGCTGTGGTGGGTGGACAGACAGACACAGATTGTTCTGCTGATTCTTCAGACAGGCCAGACTCATCTCAGTGAAGGCTCAGCTATGATAAGGATTTGCATTTTCCTAACTCAATCACAGCAATGAGCTAACATAGCTAGGTTACATGAAAGACCTCAATGTTTATAAAAGGTATATTAAAAAAACCCCTACATCTTAAAATAACAAACAAACAAAATTGAAAAAATACTGCAAGCCTTCCTGTGTCCTGCCATGTAGAAAGTGATCCTATTCCTTTTTGTGCTTTGGATTTCTTGTGGGATCTTTACACACTGGTTCATATCTACATATCCTATCAGTCGATGCTTAACAGCAGTATTGTGAAGAGAAACACATGCAAGACGTTGAGTTTGCTGCCAGCAGATTTAGAAATGAAATCTGTATCACTTGATTAGAAATACTCATTAAATGGCAGGTCTTGTATTCCTTCATGTTTTACACCATGCCTAACCAGGGTGGAAGGAGCAACACCCATTGAATTCAGCTGGATTTAAATTTACTAGTCAGTGCCTAGCTGGTTTACACCACTTGGTAGAATTGACTTATTTTTTACACTTGCTTTTACCCCTCTCTTACCCCTCTTTTAGGTGGGTTATTGAGTTGCTCCATGCAAAGGAATGTAAAGTGCGCTTCAGCATGTATATGAAGCATAGCATTCTAATACCCACTGTCACCTTTCCACGAAGCTACAGTAAGATAAATAGAGCAATATCCATATTTTACACTCTATAAAACCCAGATCCTCTTTAAGAAATACCTTATGTGCAATGCATAGACTTGCTAGCTTATTTATCAACATACACTTATGCAAAATGTATACAGATAGGACATTTTGGTTTAGGGATAAACCAATATTTACTTGTGGAAAGCGCTCAAGTGTATGTCTGAAGAATGGAGAAGAGCCTGAAAAGGTTCAAGCATTTTAGGAAACAGCGAGGTATAAAACCACAACACAACAAGCTCGTAATTAACCCTGCATCTCCCTGAGGAGAATAAATGTAAGGCTCTGGTTAGTAATGCCCACTTGCAGAAGGGCATCTCCTGAAATTCTAAGTTCTAAGCCAAAGTTGACCACTCATGAAATATATTTCACAGCAATCTTTCTTTCATTGTGCTTTTCTTTTTTTTTTTTTTTTTTTTTTTTGGTGACAGCTAATCCATTTTGGGGCTGCAATTGAGCAGGAGTAAACCAATAATTTATTTCACAATGAGAACAATCAGCCATAGGAACAACCTCCCCAGGAAAATAGTGTATTCCCCAATGCTGGATACTTTTAAGGTTCAGCTGGACAAGGTGCTGGGTCATCCTGTCTAGACACTGTTTTTTCCAAGATGGGATGGATCAGATGATTCTTGAACTCCCTTGCAACCACGGAGTATTGTGTGATTCAATAGAATCCTGTATCTTCATTCAGACTGGGTATTAGGATTTGATTAGAATTGTATTCTGTTTGAAATATTTTAAATACATGAAGATTCCTTAGAGAGCACTGTCTCTTTCCACTCTCCTACAGAGCTAAAATAGGTCTCAACTCCTTCACACACAAGAACTGCAAAGACAAAGGTCCTAGCTGCTTCTCTTTTTTGTCCCCAGTTTCAGGCAATGTAGATTTTAGATATAATATAGGAACTGAGAAATGGGAACAGTTAATGAAGCTGGACCTGAATTTATGAAGATATGGGTCATTAGGCAGGGCTTCAAAGTTTGTATGGTGAGTCAGTATTTCACCAGAATTTTTGAGAACAGGCCTCGACTTTGAATTTGACTTCAAAATGTAAAAAAAAAAAAGGAAAAAAACCACAAACAAACAAACAAACAAAATAAAAGAAAACCCAAAAAAACAAAAACCAAACTGGCTAAAAGTATATAGGACAAGAATCTTATAAATCCCTTTTTTTTCCTTTTTTTTTTAATATATTTCTTCCTGGTGCTGATTGCACCAAATACAAGATTTGTGAGTGCAGATAAAATACACATGTCCAAAATCAGTTTTGTTCTTCATAGTGTTGATATGGTATACTTACTGTACTAACTTTTACATTGCTAAGATCATTTTATGTGACTCATCTCCAGTTGCTTTATAAAAGCCATGGAGAAGTGCTTTAGTGCTCTTGGAAGAGCTGCAGTATCTTCTATTTCGGGGTGAGTTTCACAGTTGTACTATGAAAAAGTTTTCCAGTCATTCTCAAGACTTTTGTTATATCATGGGAGCTGAGAAATCCATTTTTCTGAGTCATTTATCGAAATTGATGTCCTATTTTTGTCCCTTCTGGGAATTGCACCAATCTGTTCTGGGTCCTGTCAATGTAGCAAAAAAAAAAAAAAAAAAGAAAAAAAAAACCCACAAAAACAAGGAAAAAAACCCTTTAAAAATTGTATATTTTCTCAAATGGTAGTGAAACATTTCCCGTACTTTCTATATATTTTCTTCTCCTGAACATCACTGCTTCCTTTATTTCTGTATCTGGCTTCAACTGCCTGAACTAACAGAGTGAGACCTGAGCTGAAAGTTGCCTGTAGTACAGGAAGACACTGAGACACTGGAGGCACATGGAATTAAAGATCCTTGTGAATTGGTAATGGCATGCATGTAATTTTCAAGGATTCTGGAAGTAGGTAGTATATGCAAGTGATTTATAAATTGGAACCTTAATCTCTTAGTTGATTGTACTAAACACCAGATTAGGTTGATTGTTATTTTGAATTAGTCTTGTTATGTGATTATAGCCAGGCTTAAGGATTCACACTAAAATAGCTTCAGCTTAGAAAGGATTCTCTGTCACACCAGGAACAATAGAACCTCTTGAATAGTTGAAATTTGGGTTTATTCTGTAACCCTGTATTCTCATGACCAGTGCTCAAAATTTGTCTTTGAGACTGTATATTCTGCTTTGCCACTAATTTGGACTTTCAGCTGCACTGAACACTGCTGCAGACTGTTCCTTATCATTGATATCCCACTGAATCATGCAAATTGCTGACTCCCAGGTGTAGTGGGTTGGCCCCAGCTGGATGCCAGGCACCCCCCAAAGCTGCTCTGTCTCTCCCCTTCTCAGCTGGACAGCGGAGAGAAAATACAACGAAGAGGCCCTAAGTTGAGATAAGGACCCAGAGAGATTAATCACCAAATACTGTCATGGGCAAAACAAGCTCAGGTATATTAATTTCATTTCTTACTAACAAAATCAGAGCAGGATAATGAGAAGTAAAAAAAAAAGACCTTAAAAACACCTTCCCCTCACGCCTCCCTCCTTCTCAGCTACCTCCTCTCACAGTGGCATAGGGAGATGGGAATGGGAGTTACAGTCGGTGTCTTTACGATGTGTATCCCCTATCGTCACTCTATGTCCAGAAATTAACTTTGTGCCTTTTCTGTGCCTTTAAACTGAGCCTGAGAGGGGAAAGAGGAAAAAAAAAAACTAAGCAAACTTTTCAAAGCAGTTGTTCAAGGACACAGATACACTCCTCAGCTCCTGCTGCAGCAGCAAGCGGGGAGGAAAACACCCTTCTTGCTTTTAAGCCAGCTTTCAGCTCCTTTTCTCCACAGGGAGATGGAGAGTTGAACTTTGTTTTCCTGGGACTTCGGTTTTTGCCTTCTTCTCTTCTGGACTGTTTCAGCAACATCAGAACACACAGGGAGAATTTTCCACCAAGGCCCCAGAGCTGGGCCCACCCTGACCCAGCTCCGAGGAGGAGGAGAGAGACCACACCTACAGAAGTACTCTGAAATCTTCCCAGGTTTCTCTCCACAGTGAGAGTTTCATTATTTAGCATTATAATCCTTTTCCTGTGTGTTTGTTAGAAAAATAGTTTTTTTATCGCTTTCACTTTCCTTCAAGGAAAATTTCTTTTTCCCGAACCTGTTGGGGGAGGGGTAGTTGTAACCTGCTTTCTATCAGAGGATATTTTCCTCCAAATTTGTCCAAATGGCACAGTCGGTTCATCACACATTGTTTCTGATGCTTCTCAGGGAGGAGAGTCCTTCCCCTGCTCCAGCGTGGGGTCCTTCCCTCAGGAGACAGTTCTCCATGAGCTGCTCTGACACAAGTCCATCCCACAGGCTACAGATCTGCACCAAGTGCTCCAGCATGGCTCACTCTTCCACAGCTGCCATCCTTCAGGGACAGGCTGCTCCAGCATCCCCAAACGGGTCACAAATCCTACCAGGAACCCTGCTCCAGCCTGGGCTCCTCCAGGGGCTGCAGGTGGATCTCTGCTCCCCCGTGCCCTCCTGGGCTGCAGGGGCACAGCTGCCTCACCATGGGCTGCTCCAGGGGCTGCAGGGGAATCTGAGCTCCAGAGCCTGGAGCAGCTCCTGCCCCTCCTTCTGCACTGCTCTGGCTGTCTGCAGGGCTGCTCCTCTCACATGTGCTCACTCTGCTCTTCTCTGGCTGCAATTATATTTGTGTAATAACTTTTCCTTCTTAAATATGTTATGACAGAGGCATTTTACCATTTCTAATTGGCCCAGCCTTGACCATTGCAGGGTCCATCCTGCGAAAGCTAAAGCTGCCTGGCATTGGCTCTACTGGACATGGGGGAAGTTTCCAGCAGCTTCTTGCAGAAACCACCCCTCTGCTAGTAAAACCTGGCCATATAAACCCAGTACACTAGGATGTTCTGCATTTATCATCATGACATACAAGACAGACAGACAATTAAGTTATGAAAAACTTTAATTCAACTTCCCAAACTGTACTTTAGAATTAAAGGGTAAAGTGGAAAAGGAGAAACCTTCAGATTTGGGAATTTTATCTAAATTCAGGATATTCCCTTATAATTTGTTAGTTCAAAATTGCCTGTAGACACAGGCAAAAATAAAACTGCAGCAAAAACCTGACTTGCTAATTAAAACACCCCTGAAGCATAGCCGGTAGGTGAGATATTTAACAAACATTAAAGAAATTGTAAAAGATTTATTTCTCAGATAAACTCTCTCAATAAGCTCTGAGGTTTTAAAATTGTTTTCTGAAAATCAGACATCAGACACAACTCAGGAGTTTCAAGGAAGTCTCTGGGCAATTATTTGCACTTACACCAAATATGCTGCCTCAGAGATCGTTGTGCTCAGCGGTCCCAGTGCCCTGAGAGTGTTCTCCTCTCCTTTTAGTTTGGATACCCACACTTAAGGACAGCTCTCTGATGTGACTCAGGTGTCTAATTTTGGTTGAGACTGTTGTGAAAAAGTATTTGGGTAAAGCATCTGCTAGGGCTCCCTGCTCTTGAAATTTGCTTTTAATCCAGGGCTCCTGATGCTGGGCTGAGCTGAGGGAGCTCTGCTGTACTGTTTCAGTCATGCCATGCCTGGCTGTGCCCCCAGTTAATGCAGGCCCCTTCCTGAATGCTAACCTACAAGTTCCCAGCTTGATGTCAGGCATGGCTCATTGTCCTGGACACTACTGGCAGCCATGGGACACCATTTTGACCCAGGTTGTTGTCTCCAGCTCTTATCCTGATCCTGGATTGCTTATTTTCCTTGCATTTGTCTCAGCACAGAGAACCTGTTTGGTGACCTCAGCCTGGTTACCCTCACTAGACCCTCTCCCAGGGTACTGGCTAAATAAAAAACCAACACTGCAGAACCTGAGAGCTCCGAATGGGCAAAATTTGAACACAAGCTGGAAGTATGCCTTTGCACAGATGAAACTAACTGCATCCTGGGTTTCATCAGCAAAAGTGGAGCTTGCAGTCCTGGGGAAGTAATTATTCCCCACCATTTGGCACAAGACAGAACTTTCTTGGGATGCTGCTTCCCGATAGAAGAAGGACACATAGTGAAGTCAGTCCAGCAGTGCAGCTTCAGGATGGGCATGAGATTACTGTTTTGAACAGCAAGTTGGATGAAATGACCTCTGGAGGTCTCTTCCAAACTAATTTATAATTTATAATTTTCAGACAAAAGAAATTCATGGACAGCTAACACCACACACTTATCAAGATCACTTGCTAAGAATTCTAAGGTGATCGATCAAATCACAGCTAGGTTTTCTAGAGAAGGCCATGAACTTCTGCCTGCATAAAAATCCCTGTAAGTGACCTCAGGTGAGTTAATCTGTTTTCTTTTGCAAGGAAAAATGATTGAAGGTGACCTAAATTATAAGGTAGGACATTCACAGAGGTATTTAAACCATTCTTTCCAATTTGATGTTTCAATTAATTCTGATTAACAATCTCAATTCTCCCCTGATTAACTAAACATCTCTCCTGCAATGGGAAACAGGAAAGATGCACTCTTGAACCTTGTATTTTTGGTTTTTGAGAGTGTTGTAATTATTGGCCTCTTCTGCTGCTCCGAGCCCAGAATGAGGATTCCTCTGGTTGTTATGGCCAAGGTTAAAATCACACTGATGTAGAACATGCAAACTTGGCTTGTCTGGGATATCAAAACTTCTTTGTCTTTTGCAGGATGGTGATTTGTCTCAAGTGTTTAGGCAGGTGCCATTGTAATTTTGCGTTTCAAAATTCAGATGGATTTAATTCATCTGGCTTCTGAATTAGGTCACCATTAACTAACGAGGATTTTGTAGACTTGAAATCAGGTACCCTGTACTGCCTTCTGAGAGTTCAACGAACTGGCTTTGGGAACACCTTCTGGTTTAGGTAGCATAACTAATCTACAATAAAAGATGATAGCTACAAGTCCATATTTTGACACAAACATTGACTTCTGATATATGACACCTTAGTTCTTCTTAAAGGTAGGGACAAACTCTCAACCATTCATTTAAAAATGAAGGGGCTTGAGTTTTAATTTTCACATAAAAGCATAGACCATCCAAGATTGTTAAAGGGCTACTTCTCCCATTCCTTCTTAATGTTAAAGTCCGTGGACTTCAGCTGGTTTTGTGTTGGGTGTAAATTAAATGCCAGCTGGATTCAGGGAAGGCATCTTCCTTACTGCAGTATTGCCAAATTAGATGACATACTGCAATTGCAATTAAAAAGTCAACACTTGCTACATCACAATAAGAAAGACACGGCACAGAAAAATAAAGCAGTACATCAGATACTATGGTTTAGTGACTGTAACTGATGGCATTTTAATGACACTTATATTGTTGTTTTAAGCCTTCATTGGAAATATCTAGTAGAACTAGATTAAAGTAGCAGTCACAGTTATTCTGTGTATTATAGTATTCTGACTTATTCATTTAGCTGTATAATTATTGCTAAGTTTTAGATCTGAAGCCAACCCATAGGATTTCAAAAAATGTTCTCCAGGATGATGAGTTTTTGGGACAAAAACAATGCCATTTAAAAAAAAAATAAACTGAATTCTCTATGCTGATATATCAAGGTGTTTCGTTTTGCTTGTGATGCTATGCACATAAACTATTTTTAATAGAGAAATAAAATCTGAAGAAAAAACATAATCTGAACCTCCCATTGTATGGAGATAAAAATATTTTCCCTTCAAAGCCAAAGCTTCATTAGACCTAATATTATCCCATGGGATATTTTTACTCCTGATAAGGGAAAATGTTTAGCCTATTATGGAGACTCAAATTTAATTATATTCTCTTTAGGAGAGACAGAGGTGTAACAGCTTTTTAAATCATTATTATTTTATTTTTATGATACTTCCTGTCGGTTGTTTTTAAGTCATTATGTGACAAGGAAAATTCTGCGAAGACTATTTCACTCCATCATAAATAAGCCTTTTTTAAGTAGATGTATCTAATCTTGCAAGTTTCAGGATAGTTCCCATTGTCTCTTTTGCAAAGCTACAATTCATTACAAATATGGCAACTACCATGACTCATTTTTCATTATTTATTATGTCCAAACCCAGTGGTGGATTCTACATGCATTTTCAGGCATCCAGCCACAGAGATTTATGAGTCAGTGCAGCCCTATTTATGGGTGGAGTTTGGCTCAGAAGATATTCAGGATAATGAATGAGTTGCTATGTTTGGTATCAACCAGGTATTGGGACAATGCTGCAGAAACAGAAGAGGAGAGGAAAAAGAAAAATCAACACTTTCTCAGTGATAAAACATAGGACTAAATCCTAAAGACCTCCTTTCTTTTCTTTTTCTGATTATTTAATTTTTCCTTAGGCACAAGCCTCTGGGAATACTGAGTTTTTCTGCTTGGTTTTTTTTTTTCTTTCTTTTTTTTTTTTCCCCAGGATGAATGAAAATTGAATAAGAATTTAGGTTTGTCTTATTATGCTATGATTTTTTACCAGAAGATAAAAACAGGTGCCATGCCCATGGAAAGGATTAGGAGTTGAACCTTCCAGAATTTGTGCATTTCTGCACAAATGACTGGTGAATGTTTGAATGTCTCAGTTTTCCTTGACATAAAGCAGATTCTTACCATAGGACTGCTTATTGTGTTTGATTAATTGGAATTTGAAAATAACAATAATCAATTTAGATTTTAATTCCCCAAGGATTACTGGGGAATTCAGGTCCGGCCCTGCACAGGACACCCCAAGAATTGCACTTATTATCCTGAGAGCATTGTCCAAATGCTTCTAGAACTCTGTCAGGCTTAGAGTTGTGACCACTGCCCTGGGGAGCCTGTTCCACTTCCCAACCAGTCCCTGGGTAAAGAACCCTTTCCTAATATCCCACCTAAACCTCCCCAGAAAAAAAATCAGGTCCTATCACTGGTTGCCAGAGAGAAGAGATCAGTGCCCTGACCCTCTTCTTCCCCAAATTTCCACAGTAGAGTAGGGAGAAGGGAGGATGAGCCTGTGGCTCTGCCTTCCGACTCACAGCTCTGTGCTTGACTTAAAGAAACACAACTGGCCTGTGGCACCTCCTGTGAAACCTACAGTGGGTCTTGGTGCAGCCAGGAACTGACCACATACCTGACTTTGGTAACCACCTGGTAGAAAAGATGTAAAGAGCTAAATGGCAGCAGTACTTTTACCTCTTCTGCTATTTAGCCAGTGGCTTTAACTCTGGTCCCTGTGTTTTGTCTGAAAAAGAAGACTTGGCGCCAGATGAGGCTCTTGTTTGAGCTGCCTGAAGACACACAATGTCAGTCAACTTTGCCCTCTCCAGTTTCTTCCCCACTGAACAGGGAGACCTGCAAAACCCTTCAAGTCAGTTAGCACCAAACTACTTTTAATTCAAAAAGCAGTCTCATAGTCAACGCATTTTTCTTCTTCTGCAAATCACATGGTACAATCTGCTTATTTTTTTAGGAGATTTTAGATAACATTGAAAAATCAAAATAGCTAATTAAATTTGATTGTAGGTCCACATGGTGGACAGAGGGGTAGATAGATGGGGTGGACCCGAATACAGATATGTTGACATCAATAGGAAGTGGGGGGGTCCTAGTTCATCTCCTTTGTTCCCTCAAAATTAGTGAACGCCCAGTGAGCTGGCAGGGTAAAGAGAGAAGATAAATCACCTGGCTACGGACCTTGTGAAATGCAAGCACATTCCACACTTCTGTTTCTTAATAAAATACACACCAGTCCCCAGGAGACACTGGTAGGGAGCTGGGGAGAAAGTAATTTTTAATGGGTTCATTTCATTTATGAATGGAACGCTTTCTCCATTCTTCCTCCCCCCCCTCTTTCTGACAAAACCCTTGGCTTCTTGAGATGTGAAATAGGTGAAAGAAAATACAGTTTGGGACCATTAATTATGCTTTCTTATTGAGTATATAAATTTGATGTCAAGCAGGCCAGGCTGAATGGTATATATTTATTTCAAAAATATCATCTCTGTGAGGCATTGCTGCATCATCCTATTGATTTAGGTATTTTTGTTATTGTGCTTGATGCTTTTATGAAAGGCAGGCTATTAACAAACTAAATTGAAAAACTAGTGAGTCAGACTTTTCTTGGATGATCCTGAGTGCTACTTGCAAGCAGCTTTAAATTGGAAAATACTGTAAAAGACTTATTTTTTTTAAATGGGGCAGTCTTCTCTTTGCAATCCATAAGCCTTATTTGTTGTAAAGAAAAAAAAAAAAAAGAAAGCAAAACAAGATAGAATTCTCATGCTCCACTGCAAGTTGCCTATTTTCCTCTCCTATCTATAAAAATGTTAATCTTTCCATTTCAAAGGGTCATTATTTTCGACCTTGTTGGACGCTTGTATTAAAATCCTGTGTAAAACATGGTTGCCTTAAAAGAGCAACATCGAATATTTTGAGCTTATGCAAACAGGGCCCAAGAAGCAGCAGTTTGGTGCTTTCCTTTCAAACACAAATTTATACAGTTCAACCTGGGTGGGCTGATGTCAAAGGAACCAAAGCAATGAGGCTGACCCTATTGGTGCTGCTTGAGGCTACTGCCTTCCTTTCTTCCTCTGTCCCTCTCACTTCTCATAGGCTTTGTTCTGAATTCCAAAATCAAACAAAGGAAAAAAAAAATAATCAAAGCTCTAAATGAAAATTATTCAAAACTCTAAAATTTCACTTAGTTAATTTGGGAAAACACAAATCACCACATGGAAAGGCTTGGGAACCTTTGTACTCAGGGAGGGCCCAAATCTTGTTGCTCTTTCATGTGTGACAAAAAAAAAATTGGTGAAGAGTGCAGCTGTAGGGACTCTATCAGTCTGTTATCATGAGGCATGAGCAATGAGGGATTGTCCTTGGCTTTGGAACATGGTGGCAGTTCAAACAATCAGGGTTAATTTTTTACCCAAGGCTGTAAGCACAGAGGAGTAATTTTTTCTGTGTGTCTCTCAATCTTTTCCTTCCCAGTACAGGACACACTTACTGGGTCAGACTGAACACAGAAATAAAGGATACTTATAAACCATATAACAACTTAGATCATACTACTGATACTACTTCCATCACACTCTTTTGTAAGTTGGAGATCTGGGAGTTGTGCAGTCAAATATGGAATCTTCATGTTTCATAGTCTTCAGCAAATTTTTTCTCCCAATATTTTTCCCAGTTACCCTTTGAATTCACAAAGTCTTTCAACGTCTGCAATACTTTGTGGTACTGAGTATAACCCTGCCCTGTAGGAGGAACCCCTTTCTGCTCTGTGTTTTAAATCTGTGTGCTCCAGCTATGATTCTCAACTGGTGTCACATTTGAGAGAAGCCAGAAAGCAAAAAACACTTCTCCTCAAAGCTGCAAAATGAGAATTTTAATTAGGTATGGCCAAAGAATGTCATGATGTGTGTTTTGGCTGACAACTACCAGCTTGAATCAAAACAGCAAATACTAAAAAAATATTGCAAAACAAAATACCAGAAATTTCAGAAGACATGCTGGCCTTATTGTAAGATTCTTTGCAAAAATCTGTAGATTTTTCAATTATAAGCTCAACAAACTTACTCCTAAATGTTCTTGGATACTGCCCAAATCAAACAAAGATGGAATCACCAGCTGTATGGTCTGGATTTTTACCTGCACTTCAGCTGTTAGATCAGATATGGCATGAACCTGAACACTGAACCTTGCCCACAGGTTCGAATTCTTCCCAAATGCCTTAGAGTGTCCTCAACCAAATGGCATACTGAAAAATCATTTCAATATGGTCAATCTTTTAATTTTCATTTTGCTCTGCAGTTCTAATGGCAGAACACACTGAAGATGCTAATTCCAGTCTTTTAGTACAGGATAGGGAGTCTTGAATTTTCAATTTCCCTGTTTCAGGTTCTCAGTTTTAATCAAGGTAGCATGATATAACGAAAGGGGAAGTGTATTTCTGATTTTAAACAGTATAATCCTCAGATGGATGAGAAATATTTTCCATGTCTCAGGAAAGGTGACTTAACCCAGTGTTTAGTCTGTGTTTTACCTATCAGAACTAGTGGCTTTGCTAGCTGTAAATCTGACCCCCATTACATGTAAAATCATACTTGTTGCATTGGTACTACTGTGATGTCTTTGTAAATTGTAAACAGGGCATCAAATTAAGCCTTCTTACAGCTCACCCCTTTTCCCAAGGTTAATAGAAAAGTTGCAAGGAAGAAGGTAGTGTACACAAGCAGGATTGCCATTAGCTGGCAGCTGTCAGAGTGTTCCAGCTGCAGTCAGACTTCCCTGTCTCCAGCTGAAGGAGGGGAATGCCCATTATTGCACCACCAGCTCTGGGCAGCAAGTGGACCCATCAATGGAGATGATCACATTTCTGGAGATGATCACAGGTTTATTGATATTATTGCTCCCGTTACACAGACGAACAAGCTGACAGCAAGGACATTCAGGATTTGGAACGCTGGCTCGTTTCCTGGTATATCGGATCTCAAAAGTGGTTCTTTTCTGCTGAATTCCCAGGTCCTATGTTGAAATTCTGTGAGAACACGGGATTTTTAGAGAGGCAGAAAGAAGAATAAACAATGTTTTTTTCTTTTTTGTCCTCTTTTCACCTTCTTAACACAAGACATTGTGGTTTCATAGTCCTCTGCTCAGACATGGCAGGATTTCTGACCCTTCGGTTGAAACGACATGTTGGCCTAACCAATAAAGAAATAGATAGTAGGAATAACACAACACTAAAAAGATGTTGTAATGAAATTTTGGTGAAACAGAAATGCTGGCTCTTTGGCTGTTAAATAAATAGGCTTTTCATTTTAATATGCCCATGCCAACCTTAGAGGGAATCTTAACTAAAGAAAAAGGGTGTTAACCCAAAAGGAGACAAATTAGATGCACTTAATCAGTTAGATACATGTTAGAATATTTTTTCATGCAGAATGTGGATATTTCAGAAGCTTTCCTTTTCCAACAGGTATTGAAACACAGCAAAAGATGATTATAAACACATCTTTTAATTTGGTCTCAAGCTCCTTCTGGCATGCAAGGAATTCAGGGTTGTTGCTTCCACAAACAAAAACTCTCTGACAGCCTCACGTAGAACAAGCCCCATCTCTGGCTAAACCCTCTCTTCCAGCTCCTGACAGATCACACCCTCTCAGCCTCAATACCAGTGTTTGAAGATTGTTCCCTTCACTTGCAAAACTCTGCCAGAGGTTATGCTGTGGCAGCAGCAAACTGGTTTTCAGAGCAGGGAAGGTAAGGAAAAATGAAGCTGATACCAGCACAGTGGGGTATATAGTCTCCCTGTGTATCTTTAAAGGGGAACCATCAACTCAAAAATCACTCTTCTGTCTGAAGCTTCCTTATCACCTGCTGTTAAAAGTAGCACTGTCAAGTACCATAGCTGAGAGAAAGCATATATGTGGAGTTTTCTGGTGTATTTTTGTTTATTTGTTTGTTTGATTAGTGTCAGTTTTCTCCTTTCTTTCATTATCAGTGTAGGGTCTGAAAGCTCCTTAATTATGCCTCTGGCAGAGTCCAATCAGTCACAGTTTGTGTGGGCTTTCATCTCAATGGAAGAGATGGGTTTGTGTGAAGGGGGCAGGGGTGACAGGGAGGGAGAGAACATGATTCAAGGAAAGGTGAGGAAAAGTTAAAAATAACAGTCACCTTATAAAAATTAACCAGATACACTGAGAGCATCTTTTTTTGAGCATGAAATTCAGACTAAGAGGCACAGAGTGAGTTGGCAGCAGCTTTGTGAGTATAATCTGTCAAGAGCTAGGGCACTGAGGAAGTAGCTTTTGCTTCAGACTACCAGGTTACCTTCTTCTTCTGTAAGGTAGTATTTAGGAGCCAATTTTTCCACAAAATAATACTAAACTCTTTTATACAAGGGGAGGTTTTTCATGCTAGTAAATGGAAATTGGAGCCCAGCTGTAGCAGAGCTTTTTTTTTTTTTTTTTCCTTTTTTTGACCTATAGCACTGTATTAGGGGAATTATACTGTACAAGTAGAAGAGAAGAAATAGCTTAAATGGCAGCCTGCCCCCCAAGGGAAACCTGACTTCACTAGTAAACTTTAACTCAATTTCAGCTCCTTTGAGGTCAAATCTACTTCAGTTTTGCTTGGTTTCTTATTTCCTTTTTTTTCCTCCTCTTCCATATTCTTTATTTTTTCCCATTTCCCACTGACATTTATTTTGAATGGCATCCTTACATCTTGTTTAATTTTTTTTTTCTATCATTAAAGAAATAAAAGATCACTCTCTTCCACCCTCCCCATCTGCTTGAAGATGAAAGCCATGAGCCTCACTCGCCCTAGAAAGAAAATAATGATAATAATAATAACAATAATAATAATAGCATCTTCCATTTAAATAGTGCCTTTCATCCCAAAGCTGATTACATGTCGGGCCAATTTGTGCTTTCAGTTATATGGCTATGCCTCCAGAATAATTCTGTCAGAATCAGCAGTGTCTCTCTGGGCTTATCCCAGAATTCATTTCTATAGGATTTAGGTATGTAGAGGTCACTGCATCATCCTTCTTTCCTCCAGCAGATGTTCAGCATTCACCAGCAGCATATCAGTCCTCAGCCAGCCCAGCCCTTTCTGTGCATGTTCTCTGTCATGGCTTGAGCAGGAGCACAAGAGACCCTCGCTGCACAAACCCTCAGTTTTAGTCTGTCATCTGGTGCCAAGGATTCTGGATACCCTGGGCAAATTTTATTTGATCTGATGGAAGGTGTAGTGTGGTAGTGTGCGTGTGTTTTACAAATCCCTCTGCACTCCACTCTGTCAGAGATGGGATCACTACAGCCCCAGCTGAAGAGCCAAGCTGATGAAGGTCTGGGTACTCCCAGCCCTCATTATTACACAGTAGCGCAGGTAGAAAAGAATAACATAGACAATAGGTGCAAATGGAGCTGTTAAATGGCCTGGGCAAGATGCCAAGGAGAGGATTTCCAACCACTTCCCACTGCTCTGCCTCCATCTCAGCATTACCCTTTTGTGTCAAATTGAAGATCTGGAGGCACAGCTCTTTCTTCCCATTGTTCTATAATGCCTAGCATTGGGACGATGCTTCTAAATGTTAGTGCAAGGAGTTAGAAGTAATGTTCAAATGTTACTGCCATGTCTGTATAAGCTGGAGGGTGGAGGAACAACCATACTGAAGTGCACACTTTGATGGTACACTGGCTGCTTCTCAGGATGAGGCTAGGGCATGTGTCATGCCCCAAAGTGCCTTAGTTTCTGTGCAACAAAACTCCAGCATAGGGCAGGAGTAGATTAACTTTACAAACTCAGCAACATGTCACTCACTGTGAGTGCTCAGGGGAAGAGTGGTGTGGAGCACAGCAGAAGGCCCGTGCTTAGCAATCTAGGCCCAACTCCTGCCACGATCTGAAATCTTTCAAATTAGGTGATCTCAGTCATGCTTTGCTTAAGAGGCCAATGATTTGTGTTTTCTGGTGTAACCTCTCATTATTATGTCTTGTCCAGGCCGTTGCAGTTACCACTTGAAATGCAGGCTTGCATTTGTGGGCTCTCCCAGGAATCTCACCTGAATTCCGTTGTTATTTATCCAGGCAAGCTTTCCTGGAGATCAGCTCAAGAGTGAGTTTCCTTGTGGTATTTCTGGTACATTCTACTTCAATTCTTGGTTGAAAATACCGTGAGAACAATCTATTTCACAGCATTTTCACATGAAAATGGAACTTAAAACTGAATGAAGCTCTTTCTAAATTGGAGAAAATGATGTTTGGATCAAGTTCAGTTCAAAGTTTGAAGGGTGAGGATAAGGAGGATTTATTCTATCCAGAGAAATTGGTTTGGTCACCCTCAGCTATAGACTGTACAAAATTCACAATATCAAGTAGCTCGTTCTTGTATAAATAGATTGTGCATTTACAAAGAGAAGGATTAAAACCATCTTCCTTAATTACATCCTATAATTCATACCAGGATAACCTTGTAAAAGATCAAACAGTAATGGGGGCAGAAAGGGCTTAGTGTACAGCACAGAAGAATACCAAGAGTTTGCCCTTTCCAATAGACAGCCTGTAGAGAGTCATGCAGGACATGACCACTTAGAAACTTAGAGACAAGAGAGGAGAGAGAGGGGACAAAAACTGTTGCAGGGGCTGAAGCTGTAAATGTTTATTCATGCAGCAATCAATTCTAGCTAGCTACCTCTGATGCAGACACACATACATATGTGAGCTCTCTGTATCAGAACAGATCTCAATAATTTATAGACTTCTCTACACAACATCTTTATGAAGTACGGCGTTTTTTCTTCTGCTGCTCTTCGTAGTAAGGGGCTGAAGTGCAAGGAGACTAGTACTGAAATGTTTTCTGTTACCAGGAGATGATTTATGTCCTCCAGATACAGAAAAGTATTCAGAATTTTCCAACACTGTTTAATTTCTAGAATCTGAGAGGTTATGATTTGGAGGGGCTAGAAACATTGTATTATAAAATAAGATTAGGCTCATTCTAAATTGTCTTTTGGTGCCTCCAAGTTTGTTTTTTTTAACTGCAATGAGAGTGGACCTACCCCTCTACTCCATAACTGATTTGATTCCATAATATGCTATTGATGGGTTTCACCGCAGAGTGAATGATGTAAATTTGCTTTCTTTTGTCTAAGGACCCCATACTTCATGATTTCTCATTATTCAAAAGGTGAGCATGCAAAAGTTTTGTCGTTGCCACCTCGAAAAATTATCTGATTTCAGAATAATAGTTCCACTGTCCTTAGTGCCTGTACCTCTTTGTGCAGCAGTACAAGTTCAGCGTAGATCAGGTGAGGGCACACACCTGGCTAGCTTCAAATTTAAATAGACAATTGATAGATTTATATTTTAGGGATGGTTCTATCCCACCTATAAAAGACCACAGATCTGCCCCAAAATTAGCATTGCAATCAACAGTTCAAGCAGCATAAGGCCTAGGCGTGCAAAGTTAATTCATCAGCACCCTCTGAGCAGGATTTAGCAGAAGTTTCTTTATGTCTGTGATCAGTCATCTGCCCAAAAATAGCTATCAGGAGCTATCCCAGACTTCATGGTGACTAGCTCTGCTCTGCTGCCTGCTCTCCACGTGGGTTTCCTGAGTTGCTGCATATAAAGTCCCTGCACTAGTAGACAGCAGACCTAACACTTGGCTTACAAATCGTTTTCCTAGAAAGAGGCTTGAAATTATCAAAGACAGCCCAGAGCTGGAGCAGAAACATCCAGTGGGTTCACTGTGGACCTTACCTTCAGCAGCCTATCTGAAGTCAGAGAGGAAGGCTGAAAAGAAACACAGATGAGCCTGTGTGTTTGACTAGCTTCTCATCCCACAAAAGGTTATAGTCTGAAAACACTGGCACTGCTATTACACCCTGGGGTAAAGATTATGCAAACCTTTATTTGTCCTTTTTTTATCTCAGTTTTATATGATTTTTTTTTTCATCCCCTGCAAATTCTACAGCATCTGAATGTATCTCAGTTTTGTGTCTCAGCTTCTCTATTTTATGTCTTTTTTTTTAACTGGTGACAATGATTCAAACCTAATGTACTTTTCTAGTGATTTCATTGCTTCAGAGGAGAGCAGAGGAAAAGACTCCAGCTGTTTATATGCAATATGTAACAATTAAAAATTTAATTTCCAGAACCTTTCTGCAGGTGTGGTAGAAGTGCCAGGAGAGTGAAGACAGGTAGATATAATTTCTCTGGTAAATTTTCATTTTTGAACTCATATAGCTAGCTTCCAGAAGAAACACTGACCATACACTAACATGGTAATGTGCTACTATCCGGTTTCTTTCCTATGAGAATCCACTAGCTGCCAAACATTGAAGGTGTAATGTACCAGAAAAGAAAGCTAAAGGTAAGGGAGAGATCATTTATTATTGGGGCTGTTCCTATGTTTGAGGTAGGAAACTTCACTTTAATGATCTCAACTTTCTGAAGCCATTCATTCTGGACAATCATCTTTCTTTCTGGAAATCCAATTTTCAGCCATACTGTTTGTGAATTAATTATTATAATCATTCTCCTGCAGCAACACTGTCTCACATAACTTCTCCTTAACTGCTCCAATATTCCCATGTCAATGTATATGTAGACAAAAAATATACTTTTACTCAGCCCTTATTTCCCCAAGTTAAGCCTTACTTTCTTTCAAGGAATGGATCCTTCACAGCCAAATCATTGCTCTAGTTGAATCTAAACTGATTTTTCCTGATACATTTATTCAAATTAGAATGAGGGAACTGCACGAAGTCTGACTTAAAACAGACATATAGTATTCCACTCATTCCTCCTTTGAATACAATTATTAATCTTATTATTATTAATTATTATTATTATTACTGCTACTAACACTTCATGTCAGTGATCCACAGCTTCTGTTTGGCTAGAACACGTAGTTTATATCCCTCATTTCTTCCTTATTCTGTATTCCTTAGAACTTTGAACATAGAGCACTAATGAGATGACTTGTGCCTCAACACAAGACTCTGCTTGTTTCTTTCTAGTTCTAGTTTCTTCTTCTTCAGTCTTTCCTCTGATTCCCCTCTGTGTTGAGAGTCTCTGGCTTTGTGTCACCAGCAGTCTGAAATAGCATACTCCTGCTTCCAAGAAAAGAAAAGGGAGCAGTGGTTCTAGCCTATCTGATCAAGAACACTGTTGCCCTTCCCTAATAATTCACCAGCCAGGTCCTTGCACATTTATAGCTCCTCATCTAACTCCTCAGCTAATCCCCATCCCCTCTAGCTTTGATAATAATTTCTAGCATGGACCATATTAAATGTTTTCTTAAAGTCCAGGCAGATTAGATCTATTAAATTTCACTTGTCTAGAAAAATCAGTTATCTTATCATGGAATGGTATCAGTTCAGTTTGGCAGTCTATCGTTGGTAAACCCATCTATTTTTTCTTTCTTATCTTTCCATCTTTAATATTTTCCTTCAGAGTATGTCTGAAAGTCTTGCTTACTATACCCCAGTGGTCTATAGTTTCCCAGGCCAGAGATCTGATTTAAAAATAACACGACCATCTTTTCTTTCAGAGAAGTTGCAAGAAATTTCTCCCAACCTGGCCCAGATGGGGAGAAACAATCTGTGCAAAGAATGTGATATGTTTCTTCCTGATGGAAGTGACAACCTTCTCAAGCACAGGTGATCCTGAAAGCACAGTCTTTTGAGTGTCAGTTGAGCATCCTTGGCTTATGCAGTTCATGAACTCACTCCTTAGTGCTCCTCTTCTCGCTGTCTCTGGCTTCTGCAAAGGACTGCTACTGTCATGCCTAATTCTGCCTAGTCTGATTTCAGAGGAAGAAAGAAAAGAAAAGTCAAAAAAATTATAACAAGGAAAAAAAAGGGAAAATAAAAGGGCAGAGGAGGGGAGGGAAGAGGGTATTAAAACAAAAAAGAAAAAAAAAAGAGTGGGAGGAAAGAAGAGAAGGGTGACAGAAAAAGGGACAAAGTATTTAATTGAATTGTACTTGTCACTTTCAGGGATCTTTATGATCTATACACATTGGAAATCTTTTACATCTGCTCCTCAGGAGGTCTCCTAAAGAGCACAAATTGTTATGCTAGTTTTCCTCCTGGGAGTTTTCACTTCTCATATTTGCAGCCACCCTAGTTTAACCAGGCTTTTAATTTGAGACTCACTCAAAGAGAGCATCCTGAAAGATGCTTTTCCCTGTCCAAAAGATGGCTTAGTCTTCACTTCATGAGTCAAGACTCAGTCTGCATCAAATTGCTAGACTCTCTTCTCCTTTGCTATCTCCTCCTTGTTTTCCTTTCTTTTTCTGGTTTTTTTTTTTTTTTTTTTTTTTTTTTTTTTACAGCTGCTCTCTAAGTTGCCCTGTTCCCATGACACTATGATGAGTTTTGGATCATTCACGGTGTTTAAACCTTTCAAGAACATTTTCCACATGGAGAATCCTCTTAAAGTGAATACATCATTGTACATGATTATCCATGCTTAAAGGAACAATCAGCAGAACAATATGTCCTCTTCTCAGCACTGCCTGTGAACTGCACTTTCTTCTTTCTATTTCTCACCCCTCCTAGCTTGTTGCAATTTGTTTATCCACATAGTTGCTGGGTTGGAAAGCAGCTGTTGGTAAATTGTCCATCAATAAGCCATAAAATTTTACTTTAATGAGAGAGCACATTTCAAAAATATTTCAGTGTGAGTTTGGTGCTATTTCTACCCCTCAAATCATCACAGTATCACAGTGTCATTTAGGTTGGAAAAGACCTCTGAGGTCACCGAGTCAGTCACCACCATCAACAAGGTCAACTAAAACACAGCACTCATCAATGAGAGCACAGCACTAAGTGCCATGCCCAGGTATTTTTTGAACACTTCCAGAGGTGGGTGACTCCACCACTTCCCTGGGCAGTCCATTCCAATGTTTGTGAACCTCTTCTGTGAAGACATTTCTCTTGATGTCCAACTTGAACCTCCTCTGGCACAGACTGAGGCTTCGTCCTCTTGTCCTGACACTCATTCCTGGAAGCAGAGCCCCACGCCCACCTGGCTGTCCCCTTCTGTCCAGGGAGTTACAGAGAGCCAGAAGGTCCCCAGAGCTTCCTTTCCTCCAGGCTGAGCCCCCACAGCTCCCTCAGCTGCTTCTCATCAGACTTGTGCCCCAGACCCTTCCCCAGCTCTGTTCCCTTCTCTGGACATGCTCCAGCACCTCTGTGTCCTTCTTGCTGTGAGGAACAAAACTGAACACAGGATTGGAGGTGTGGCCTCACCAGTGCCCAGCACAGGGGGATGGGCACTGCCATGGGCCTGCTGGCCACACCATTGCTGACACAAGCCAGGTGCCTTTGGCTTCTTGGCCACCTGGGCACACTCCAGCTCATGTTCAGCCACTCTTGACCAGCAACCCCAGGTCCTTTTCCACTGACTCTTTTTCCAGCCACCCTACCCTCAGCCCATAGCACTCTGGTTGTTGTGGCCAATCATGACATGAACTCATCAGCAAATGTCCCATTCTGGCAAAACACATCTTCCTCAAATCAGTTTCCTGCCCTCTGTACTTTCTCAATCTCTTGCTTACTTTGCCCTTCTCCTTCTCAGCTTTCTTTGGACACTAAATAAGCCCCAAGGCTCCAAGCCCTCACTTTTCTTTCTCTTCTACATAGCCTTAATTGCAATGACCTGCACTTACTGTGGAGTGGTATCCTCAAAAAGGGATGAATCTCAGGAACCTGTGGTTCTCTATCACTCCCCCTGTAATATGAATTATTTCTCATTCCAAATCTCATACCAAGGTTTTTTCCTGTGTGGCTTGGTCCAGGTCATGATGAAACCATGAGCTCTTCCCAAGTTTGCTGCATCAGTAGAACAGTTCTGAATTCTGACTCAGCAATAGTAAATTAAACAGTGATGCACAAACACGTGAATTTCATTTAATGGTTATGGGATGGTTTCCTCCACAGAATTCCCTCTCAGTAAACAGTGTCAGCATTACATCCTGCTCTGAAGCATTATGGAGCCTTTCAAGTGGTGGTTGCTCCATTCCTGTTGACATCAAGGCCTAGGAGACATCCTGGATGTGCTTGCATTCATAGTGCAGGTATATTGTAAAAATGTTTTGAACTGCTACTCAATTTGGATTACTGTCTGCTCACAGTGGAGATTAAGGCAGACCGCCTATGGTAGCCTCAAAAAGGCTGTTTTAGGGTGCTGTGTCAGTTTACTATATAAATATACCCATAATTGCCATCCTGTATCTGACTTTAGCCTCACTGTTTTCAGTTCCTTCCCCAAAACTTGCTTTGTTTTTTTTGGTTTTTTTTTTTTTTGGGATTTTTTTTTTCTTTAAAAAAACCCAGTGGTTTCTAAATAACTAAAGAACTGCTTGTATAAGAATTGTCTGCTTATCTACATTGTGTTTGGAAAACTTTAAGAGATGATTATTAATTTAATCAGTTACTACTTCTGTTCTACTTTACTGCTAAAGGTGTGTGCTTCTATGTCTAGCTGTATCTATATCCATAAAATAGATCAGCAAATTAGAAATATGCATTGGGAATCTTTCTAGTAGTACAAAAAGATTCAGTTGCTTGGTATTTTAACAAAATTAGGTTTTTTACCTCTGCTTATGCTTTGTTTTTTTCTCCAAAGAGAGCAAACCTGCATGTATCTTGCCCTCTTCCTTCAGGCACAGAGGTGTTTTCAGTATTTTTCCCTGTGTTCTAATATTTCTACAAAATGGGGTGTTCATGTGACAACTACAGCCAAGTCAGTGTAAAACTTCACAGTTCACAAGCAGTTTCAAGTTCCTTATTGTGCTGGAGTTTCCCTTTCATTAAGCACATACTTTTCCTTGAACAATGGCAACAGCCCTAATTCAGACAGTAATCAAAAAAAAATAAAAACCCCTTCATTATAAAATATAAGTTTTGCAAAGGTTACACATTCACTTCAGCTGTTTGTGCCTAATACCTCAGCCAATTATACCTGACTAACAAATGGATATCTATAAATACAAATATTTATTTTCCTTGTCACTTTAAGGTATTGAGGGACTTTGTTTACTTGGTTTTTGGGTTTTTTCTTGTTTTTTTTTTCTTATTTCTTCCATTTTTTTCTCATTAATAAATTATTTGCTTGTGTTTTTTCACCAGGTAGGAAATTTTTGACAAGTTTCAGGTTTTCCAAATGTAGTCATCTGTGTGAAGAAGTCTTCTTAAGTACTTTCCTAAATATCTTAGGCACTTTTATTTATAATTACTGTAAATTTCTGCATAAATAGACATATGCACACACATGGGCACGTGTATGTGTGTGTGTATCCATGTAAAGTGTCCTATATATGATCTCCAGTCATTAAAACAGGGGTTCTGAACATTCTGAACATGACTGAGGTAAGACCCAGTTCATCTGATTTTATAGTGTTAAAAGCTGTGTGTTTGAATAATTAATTTTGTTTGGTTTTCTTTACATTCAGTAAAGAGTGACTGTAGTGGATTCTTCATGCCAGGTCTCCTAAGTATTGGCCTTAGGCTGAGGCTATGAATGTTCTGGAAAACTCTCCCTCATTCCAGTATATGGGGAGGACATACGAATGACTCAACAGCTCAATTTTTCATAGTAAAACTCAGCCTAGGTAGATATATATTTAAGTGCATGCTTAACTTTTTATCAGGGAGGATTCACTGTTACTACCGTGAAGTTTCTGTACTCCAAGTTAGGCTGTGCTGTTCCACTCTGTACGAGAGCTTGAAACTGAAGATTTTGCTCACACGAGTAAATTGAATTGCACAAGATGCTTTAGTATTCATGGGATTTGTCTCCTTGTTTGCTGTGCAGCATCACAGGTCACAGATAAAAATCAAGGCTGCATCTCCATGATTAGGGAAGTGATTTTTGGTGTCCAGGCACACAGACCTTCTGAGAGAAAAGGCACTGTATAAATGTGAAGATATCACTGATAGTTATTATCAATAATAATAATAATAATAATAATAATACTAAATAACAGTCTGAAAGAATACTAGCATTCTGGTGATGAAAAAAATATTTAGCCACTGGTCTTTTCATATTAATGAGATTCGATTTTTCAATCAGTATGAAGGACATCACCTGTGCTCCTTGCCTCCAGGTTTATCTACATGGGTGGAATAGATTCTGAAAACTAGCACTTAGAGAACTTTCTCAGAAAGATATTTCCAAATGTCAGCATTTTCTATTACTTTGTCATTGACTTCTAATGTGTTTTCAGAATGATTTGGTCCTTTCTTGGGTAAGGAAGAAAAATGGAAATCGAAAAAAACTTATATCATTCATTATTATGCAGCTTTCATATTGCAAAACACAATTTATAGCTAAAAACTCACCTTCCTTTCTGCTGTGCCACTTCAAATGTCCAATGCTAAACAGAAAGTGCTATAAAAATGTCTGCCCTCACTCTATGAGATTCAAATAATTGACAATAAAGTGGAAAACTGTTAAACATGTAACCTTGGCACAGGTTCCATGGAATATTTATTCTCCCGCTGTTGTATTCTTCAGTTTGTTTTGTTGTTTTTTGGATTGTATTCTATCCAGTTTTGCCTTGCAGCATCTATGCAAGAGTCAAACGCCTGCAGTGGGACACATGAGAGAAATAAAGCAACTCACAGAGACTGAGCCTGTGTTTCATGGGCTGCCTGAAAACTTTGGGGACCTGTAAGTCTCTACTTTGAAGGGCAGCATTCTGCCACACTGCCTAGGATGGAACGGCAGAAGTCATGGAAGGTTGGATGGGCATGGTCATTCCCTGTTGCCTGCCACTCTGAGGCAGAAAGATAGCTCATGAAGCTTAGTGATGCTTGGACAGCTTTCTTCATGTGATGAGCAAGTTCAGGCTGGAGCCCAGGGGTCTCCTTGCTGGTGTAATGCTGGGGGAGTAGCTGTTCTGATCCCATATGCAAGTACGGAAACCCTCAGTAGGACTACAGGGAGTGTTTACTCCTCCTTCCCCCTAAACACACTTTTCTGTCAGTTCAAATACTGCTTTTGCAGCCTCGTCCTATACACCTCAAAAAAACAGAGGTGACAATAATTTAAATGTGAAAGAATTATTATGCTTGAAAAGGAATTTCAGCATTCACTGTACTGCTTGCTGCCTATTGTTTCTCTACCTTTGTAGGAATTTTTTCTTCTTTCCAGGGTAAGATTATGAATTATGATTTTTCCCGGAAAAGAACCTCAAAATGTATCACCCTGAGAAATAACATGTGAAATATGATATCTTTCAAGAGAACGGGATTTTTTTCAGTTGTTATTGCAAAACTCCAATGTGATTCAATGTGAAAGAGATAAAAAACAAGCAAATGAACAATGACAGCAGTCATGATTCTATTGTACGAAGATCAAAATAATAATAAAATAAGGAATATAAAGTAATCTGTGTCCAGTTACAATAAACAAAAGGCCTAATGCACTGACTTCACTGACGCTGAGTGTATTAAAGTTTGACGGAGCTGCAAAACAGATGAATTTTTTCACCTCGCCCAAAATGGAGGGTTCCCATGTAAAAGGCTAAAACACTCTTAACCCCTTGATAAATCCATGCTGGTCCACTGTTATTTCCATGACATAATCTTTTGGCTGCCAAGAAGCAACCCCTGTAAGACTGCTTTGCATACGTGGTTCATTACCTCAGTGACCATTGTGTGTGGTGTGACTGCTTCCTAAGCAATGGCATCCAGAACTAAAGAGAAATTCACTTTAGCCAGTATATATCCTAGTTCATCAAGTAGTCCTCAAATTCCAACTCCTCACTGCTACAAGAAGTAGTTCAGTTAGCTAAATCATCTGGAGATGATCTCTGTCAGGAATTTACTCGTGTTTAAGTGCTTGACTTTGCAATCCAGGTATCTTTGAACATAAGGCATAGGGGGAAGGATTGCTGTACCCATTTGTTTGTAATATGTGGGGCTGAGTGGTTGTTTCTCTTTAGGCTTTTTTCCTTAATTTTATTTTCCTATTCTTGTCCTTTTTCTTTCTTTTTCTCCCCATTTCTGGGGATGACATAGACTATTCACACAGACTAGAATGTTAATTCCCAGTCTTCTTATACAATGATGGTGAGAGCTACATCTCCCTGAGGGACAATTCAGAGTCCAGACAGCATTCCAAATCACCCTCTGGGGGTTCTTTTTCAATAGGCTTTTCCATTGCCTATTGAACAGAGACTGATACCCATAAGATTAACACTAACCTTTGTGTATTTTATGTTTCCCAGCATGAAGGCTTTGTGTCTTATTTAAACAAAGGACCTACAAGTTATTTTGATAAACTGCCTCAAGAAGAATGGGAAGCATGTTATATGGCAAAAGTTTTCTTGTTGAAGAAAATCCTTGTTTCTGTTAAAAGGATACAACTCAAGTTTCCTGTTGGAGTCAAAGGAAAATAACTCCTTTTCCTCAGTCAAAGGGGAATAAATGAAATAAAGTAGAAGCAATTACGAAGAGATTAATAATGAGGTTAATGCATGATGAAAATGCCCAATGCAACACTGCCATTTTCAGATCTTGGCTACTTTAACTACAATTAAGAAGTTTTTAACCCTTCTCTTGAAAAAAAAAACCGAAAAGTTTTTGAGATCCCTTTTGACCAAGTTGGAACTTTGATTTCAGTTTCCTACAACTTTTCAATTACTATATTCCCAGGAAAATATTAATGCCAATTTCCTTTTTACAGGAAGAGTGTAAATAAGCAAGTCCATTTGTTCATTCTTATTTATTTCTCTGACCACCATATTTGTGTCTAAGTATATGAATATAAGTTCTATAAGGAACTTCTTAAAACACTAACAGCTAAAAAGGAGCAGGAGATTGTCCATAAGTAGGGCAGTGGATCCAAAGGCCCTAAATGCTAATTTTCTGGTTTAGACCTGAGGTTTTTCTTACTCAGAGACTCCATGGCAAGGAGAACCACAGTAGAGTGGGCTTTAATATAGGGCAGATTATCAAAGGTGGCCTTAGCATCTCCTTCTGCTAAGACTGCCCCACGCTACCTATTTTTTCTCTTACAGGGCAGCACAATTCTATCAGCAGTAAAACAACCTTATAGGACTAAAAAATTTTTTGGCTACCTTTGACTTATGGTGTGCTTTGACCCATGATCCATTTCTTTTCTTTTGCTAGGTGAATATCAGAGGAATGATAATGTGGCAGGGTCACAGATAAAAACAGATTAGCCACTACACATTTCACAGTGTGACTTACCTAGGCTTCAGTAACCAAATCACTCAATATAACTCTATCACGGAATGGAATTATATTCTTGGCACACTGTCTTCATTTTTAAAAGCTGCCTCCTATTTTGTTTGTGCATAGGTTCTTCTTCTTGGGATGCAGCATGAGATATTTTTACTGAATATCTTGCATATGTAATGCTCTTCTCTTATTTGGCTTTATTGATTAATGAATCACGGTGTCCCAATTGAAATATACAGCGGAATTTAATGTCCTTTTCTTTAAATAAAGATGGTGTATACAGCTTATGAAAAGGAATGTTAAAAAGGCAGTGATAATAATAATAATAATAATAATAATAATAATAATAATTTCTGAAATTCTGCTTCTTTTCACTGGCTTCTTACTCAATTAGGAAGTGGCGTTTCCTTGATAAGATGGAGAAGCCAGTAATATGATAGGAAGTCATTAATACAATATAATCACAGCCTAAGATCAAACTCATCTCCTGTCTCTTTACCTTGTCAAGTGTTTCAATATTTTATGTTGTAATGTGATGACCAGAACTGATCACTGTAATCTAAGTGTGGATCTGACTAATGCATTGTATAATCAAAGATTTTTGTCTGACTTAAATTCATTTGCATTTTCTTGCTCTTATTGTAAAAAGGCACCCCTAAGACTTAGTGTGGTTAAAGATCATATTTCATCACAGTTTCTGTTCTGAAAGGCTGTTAAATTCCTTTTTGGCCTTGAAAGTCTGCATCAAATGTTTAGGTATATTTGCTTTTTTCTCTCTCTCACTGTCATGGATTGTCTTCCCTTATCCAGCTCATATTTTTTTTATATATTCTTTAAAATTTGCCTGCTTATCTCCAGGAGGGCTAGAGGGAAATATGACCATATGCTTTTTATGTCTTTCTTTCCTCCTATTTTTCAAATACCTTCATTTTTATGAATTTCATTTGTTTCTTATATTATTATTTCCTGCTTTACTTTGATTGGTAACAACAAAGGTTAATTTCAGCTAATGATAAGAAGAAACAAACAAAAAAAAATTGTGACCTGTGCCATCTCCCCTCTCTCCAGATGGCATATGAGGCCTTTAGACAAACTGGTGTTCAGAGCAAGCCCAAGTAGTCCCCTTCATACTGGTGGTGCCCTGCAGATCAGTAAAGGATTCTGTCCAAAACACTGAGGCTGATCTATCATACTCCAATAAATCTCTCAGACGCCTAAAACCCTTTTGTAAAACCGAAGATGACTTTTTCACCCTCTCTTGGAATAATGTTTGGCTCATATCTGAGTTTAACATTGTTATGACACTCGTTAAATAAGTCTAGTGACAATGGTACTTGGGCTTCTCATTTTTTTTTTAGGTTTTTATATGCATAAGAAATAGCTCTGCAAATATTTTGAAGCTGTCATTCCCAAATCTTTGCCATGCTGAGTTGCAAGAAAAAGTGGAACTTGTGAAATTATTCAGTGCTTTTAGAATTAATCTAAACATTTAACAGGATCATTTGAAAATGTTTCTTTTTATACTAAGTTTTTTTGAGGTCTTTTCTGTTCTTATCATTCATTTAAACATGCATCTAGAACCACAAGAAAAATATGTCTCTCTTCACTTAGAAAATGTTATGGTTTCTCAGTTCCAAAGTTTTTGAAAGAATTACATAGTTCTGTTACTTCACTGAAGTAACTTCTAGTTGGCTCAGCAAAAGGCATTCCAAGGGAATCTGTCTCTGGTTTGGGAAATCTACAGTGCTATTCCTGTAATGCGTGCTTTTGAATTTTTATCATAATAAAACAGATGAAAGGTTGAATATTTTTATAACTACCTTGGTGGAAGACTTAAATTTCCATAGGTGACTTTCAGAATATTGACAAAAATTGCAGGTCAGAATTGTCAATTGACTTGAGCTGTAGCCCCGAGTTATTGGTTTAAGTGGAACAGCTAAAAGCACATAAAGTTGAACACAAGCATGAGTGCCTACGGTAGGACCTCAGCCACAAAACGTAGCAGAAGGCAGTTATCTAAATCCTCCAGGGAAATTTGAAAATACTAACCAGGTACATTAAATCAACAATACTTTACAGTTTCCAGGGTCAACATTAAAGCCACAATTTCACTTAAGGATTGTAAGACCTTCATGACAAGGGTATAACAATAAAGAAATAATAATAGTTTTATACAAGAGCCAGAAAATACATAAATGTGTAAGAAATCAACTCCAAACATTTATAATATTTAATTGAAAATTGCTACTTTTCTGTAGCTTGTTTTTATCCATCTTTCCAAGTTTTATAGAAAAGATAGAATTTTCTATTTAGTGTTTTAAAGCAGTGCAAAAAAAGCCAAATGAAATGCTTTCATTCCCTGTTATATTCTCTAGAACTTTTTGTTCTGAAGTGGTAATTTCTGTGTTTCTCACTGCTAACCTAGTGGACTTAATAGCTGAGCTTCAACAAAATGACCAAAAAACCCTGATATTTCTCTACTTAGTCACAATGGCACTTTAGGTTAAACAATCATTGGCTCAGTTGTGAAAAATGAGATAAATTAAAATAATTTTCTTCGCGAGGACCGAAGACTTGGCAAGTAATATATTGAAGAAATTTCCTGGACATAATGGGTTACATTAATTTTCAACTGCAAAACAATTCCTTCAGCATTATTTTTCAAGCAAGAAAAAAAACCCACACAACTTGCTATTTGCTGTATTTATTTCTTACTGAAAAGTGAAAGCACATTTCAAACAAGAAATTAAGAAAAGTGTATCAGGAAATATTGTAAAAAAAAATTACTGTAAAGCATTTCAGGTAATTGGGCACCCATTTTCCTTCATCCAAATGTGGTCAGTCTTAGCTATGATGGAATACAAAAAAAAAAAAAAAATAGTCTCTGAGTTATTTTCATCAGAATATAATTTTCTTTATTTTAAACAAACTTTTACAGAAATCCATCTCTTCCTCATGAAACTCCTTCTTCAGTCTCATTATAGTTCTGTGTAATTTGAATAAGTTGAAGAGAATGCCATTTCTGCTCAAGGCTTCAGCTCTCAACCTCTTCCTGCACAACATCTGATAACAAATGTTGTTCTCTGATCTCAATGGCCTCTCGCTACCCTATTTTAAATGAATGTAGTGATTACAGACCTGTCTCAATAACTCTGGGCTTTATTCAGTTCTGGTATAAATTGTCATTGCTGTGTTGTAGTTAATGGAGCTGTGATGATTTTGATCAGCACAGAATTCAGCCATCAGGGAGCCCATCACTCAAATTATCCCTGAAATTGCTGTTAATTGAGACCTCTGTGGGCAGTCACAGCAGAGAGGCCAAGGTGTGAACGAGCAAAGGTCTGATCTCTGATCCCTTCAAGCAGTGAGCAGAAGAATGAGCAGAAGAGAAGACAGAGCAGGTCACACCAAAACATGTCCAGCCCAGTGCCCTGCTACCAGCAATGACCAATTGCAGCTGCCTGGAGGGGCAAATAATATTAGGACAAACATTTTCCTGATATGTTCTCACAGTCTTCAGTGGTTCATGTGCACAGCAACTTTCTGAGCCATAAGTGGCCTCTCTGTAGTACAAGACTCATTATAATTTTCTTCTTTCAATTTCTTTTTGTCTTCATTTTCTATTTATGCATGCACTTTTCATACACTACATTCTACAGCTTAACTCTGGACTATGGACAAAATCATCATATTAGCTATATGCATGTACCTGGAGCTCTCCAGAGCTTATCATCTCAATATTTTGTGGCTAAACTGAAACTAAGTGTCTAATTTTGCACATGAAAAATAAAAGTGCTCTTTTAAAAGGGAAAAAAAGACAAACAGCACACAGGTATATCAGTAATTTGTGAGGACCTTCAAAAATATTGAAGTTTGCCAATGACTAAACTAATTGTTCCAAATGAATCCACGACCTCTGATATACTTCAACAATGAATAAAAATCCATATTTATTTGAACTGTCAAAATTAAACCCAAAATGCCTTGATATCTTGGGCTTCAGGAGCTGTTCTGATTCCTTAGCCATTGTGTGATTAAAAAAAAAAAGTAGAATAAAAATATTAAACTGTCATGAGAACATGTCTATTGACAGTATTAATATTAGTATTCAGGGCCTGCATGGTCAATATCAAAACCAGTCCTTACTATGACAGAATATACTTCAACTCTGGATAGTTTATGTCAAGATATAAGAGGAACCCTGGTTTCCTTTATGTAGCTTAGCCTCCTGATTCAACTGTTTCTCATTTACACATACCCTTCTCCCCAAAAACATGTAAAAGTTGCTTGTCTTTTTTTTTCTCTTATGCAAAAATGCCAATGTTGAAAAATGATTCTCCATTCCAAGACATGGCATGACATATTATCACTGAATGAATAAACATTGAATTATTCAGACACAAATTGTAAAAGTAAAAATGTCAACAAAATCCTTAAAATTAAACAATCCAAGGGGAATATGTGTCAACGTTTTTACAACTATTTTTATTGTGTTTGAAAAATGTATGGCTTTTCTTGAAGGTCATTTTGAAATGGAAATACCCGTATAAGTTGACTGCTTCATTTCAGTTCATCAAATAAGGGCATTATTTAAAATAAATAATATTGATCAAAACACAGTTCCACCAAGAAACATCTTTCTTCAGAATTTTTTAGTATGCTGATTGTTTCCCCTTTTTTGGTATATTTATTCATGTTAATATTTGTACAACATAACTCTCTACCATTTCTTAATAGATTTTTAATATGGATATATTTATTGAATTTATTCTAAAAAATGGGGATAAAAGTGTATTGAATGGTGTTCATTTGTTTCTGATTTATTTATGGAACAAAGTTGTGGACTATTATGGGATGTCTCAAAGCAGACAATATCATATGGAAAAACTGTCTTCACGGCTTTAAATACAGTTCAGTCTCAGTTACTAAATGATCCAATACAACTTAAAAAATAAACACGGAGTCAGCAGAATAGTGTGAGGACAGGAAACTAGAGCAGAAGATAACAAACACACGAAGTGGGTTATTTTCATCCTGAGCTGTGCCACAAATTTTTTAGGCATGTCATCTTGGTCCAGAAAAATCTGCCCTATTGCATAATTAAAATTACCATTGTAATTAACAGGTGAGGGAGGAGAGAAGGCAAGTACAGAGAGAGATCCACCCCATGTCTGAGCTACATAACTTTCTGGAAACACCTACTCTTGCTTTGTGCTGAAGACAGAGTCCAAGGTGGTTACATCTTTTTTTAGTGTCTTGACTAAATGCATAGGGCCATGAGGATACCAAAGGGCCTTGAGGGGAAGCTGTATGAGGAGCAGCTGAGGGCACTTGGTTTGTTATGCCTGGAAAAGAGGAGACTGAGAGGAGACTCATTGTGGTCTTCAACATCTTCATGAAGGGAATCAGGGAGGCAGTAACTGATCTCTTCTCTGTGGTGCCCAGTGACAGGACTTCAGAAAACAGCCTGAGGGGGAGGTTTGGTTTGGATCGCAGGGAAAGGTTTTTCACCCAGAGGGCACTGGTGAGGCTCTGGAATAGGCTCTTTGGGCACTGGAATAGGCTCCCCGGTGAAGTGGT
Source organism: Monarcha castaneiventris obscurior (assembly GCA_026261815.1). Classification (NCBI taxonomy): domain Eukaryota; kingdom Metazoa; phylum Chordata; class Aves; order Passeriformes; family Monarchidae; genus Monarcha; species Monarcha castaneiventris. Next base: position 25,256,207 of record JAMPIT010000893.1, on the reverse strand, counting down.
TGCAGCACCAAGCCTGTTGGAATTCAAGAAGTGCTTGAGCAATGCTCTCAGGTACATGGTGTGACTCTTGTGGTGTCCTGTGCAGGGACAGGAGTTGGACTCGATGGTCTTGATTGGCACCTTCTAAGTCAGCATTTTATACCATTCCATGATTCTATAAAATTAGGTAGAATAGATCTAGGCAACCGTTTCTTGAAGCCTCTCAGAACTATTGCAGATGAATATCTAAAACTATACACCAATGGAAGCCATATAAATACTTCAGATGATAGCTAAATGTCATCTGAGTAAGTTAATTGATGTCTGTGACAAAACAAGATCTTTATTTTCTTTGACATGCTTGACATGCAAGACAACATTGCCTTACCTAAGTTATTGAAATTCAGATATGATTAAACTTCCAGGTGCATTTTTATCCCAGAGAGTGCATGGGAAGCAGATGAGTTAGAATCTGTACAATTAGAATTTGGTATAGCCAAGGAGTTGTGTGATGAATGCTTTAAAGAAATACTTCCCAACACCTTCAATAATGAGCCATGCTTAAGATATTTTGGAGTAAATGTTTCAGACACCTGAATACGTGATCAGGAAGTCCTTGTGAGACAAATGATAGAACCAAAAGGAAGTGTGGGTGATTTCAAGTATCATACCAGGTTCTGGAGCCACAAAAAGGTACATATTCTGCAAGAACATGAAAGTTTGATTTACAGCAAGTTAACGGCTACAAATTCAGTGGAATTTTAATAGAATTTAAGAAATTCGAAAGGCACAAATTAAAAGCTACTTAAGACTCTAGGATCATTGTCATGGACAGGTTTTGCTGGCACTTTTCATCCTGACAACAGGGATTTTAAACTTGATAATTTTGGGGTTGCTGTGGCTGAGACAGCTGCTAATCTTCACTTCACTTACGTAACAGTAGGGACAATGGCTCAAGACTATACAGAGGTAAATGATTGAACCAAAACCAGATATTTCCACAAGAAAAGTCACAATGTGCCTTTCTGTGCAAGAAAATATTGATAGTTTCCTATTTTTTCCTCTGAAACCTGTAATTGATATAATTTGGGGATGTTTCACTGAAGCCCTAGAAAGAATAAAATTTCGTAATTAATTTGAAAAATTTTAAAGTAAATTTTTGTATATTTTCACTAAAACTAATGCCTAATATAATAAAATACTTGGATTCTTATCAGATTTACAATCAATATTTGGAGAATCTTAATATCAGGAGAAAAAGCATATTTCCAACATGTTACCATCATACCTGAACCAAGACAAATAAGAAATGGCCAAACTGGATTGTAACTTCACCTAAGTAAAACTTGATTTGTTATATTATGTTCATTTATTTCCATTAATAAATTTATATTTTTTCTATTATATTTTTTATTTTCATTTTAATTTTTTATACTACTTGTATAGTTTGTGTCACGTATATAATATCTAAAGCATTTCGTCATATTCTCTATTCAAATACAGTTTTTCTATGCTCGTCACATCTTTGTTTCTCTTTTTACAAGCAAATGGTGAAATTGTTATTTTTAACAATGTATCCAACACCAAATCTCCTCAGAGAGGCAGGATTTGATGCAGTTTGGGGCTGATATATCAAGCTTCAATATTTCTAATCTCAGCTAAGAGGACTTTGATCTTTACTCATTGATGTAAAATTAACCAACCTGAATGTGTTTTGGTTGAGCTGAAGGATCTCTTTGAGGTGTGAGATTTTCAAAGAGTTTTAAGGTCACTTCACATGCAGCTACCACTGACATACAAGTTTCTAGGTTTGGGTAAACATTGGTTTCCTTCGCTTTGTTCCCTTAAGCTTTATTGGAGTTCTGGCCTCCCTTTCTCCTGGTACTAGCACAGCGTTGGATACCACTAACACTTCCTTGTCTCTCAGGTTTTGAAGTGGAGATTAAAAGGCAACTGACAACAAAGGGTTTAAAATTCATGCTGTATTGCGCAGCAGAATCATCACAAATGGACTGACTGTGTATCCAAACTTCAGCCTCATCCCAGTACGAGTTACAACTGCAAGAATGGGACTTGAACAGAAAATCTGTACTCCCTCTTTCAAAGGCTGTGTGATCCAGGCACTGACCCTGCACTGCATCACCAGCAGATATTTATCTCTGAAGTCCTGAAGATGCATCCGTTCCATATTTTCCTGCTGACATAATTTTGACATTTGCTTTATTGGGTCTGACCTTGTACTGGCCTTCATTTTATTACTATGGCCCAACTTGGAGAGAGAGCCTAATTTACAGTGGGGTCTATCAACCTCTTTTGGAGCAGTTTTCATAAGCGTAGACAGCCATTGGGATTTACAGAACTAAATGGCTTGGTGAAATACAAGGATCCATGCCACAGGAGCTGAGAAAGAGTGATTCCTTATCCCTGAGCGGAGCCTGTGTTCTGTGAGACCCGAAATCCATCGCTGGAGCTGTGGCTCCAGCACAAGTTAACATCTGTGAAAGGATATGGAGTAAAGTATGGCCCCTTATGTCACTGCCACAGCTGGGCTTCCTGCAGCTTAATTTGCCCTCTCAGCATGTTGCACTGATTATAAATACAATGCTGATCTTGTTGCCAGAGGCCATGACATATCGCTTGGCACTTTGCAACCCTCAGAACAAATTTTTCCCTTTCCCTGTTCACCTCAGTCAATCACGGCTTCAGAAAGCAGCCCTCTGCCACCCAGCATAGGATTACATGTCATTTATAATTTTACTCGCTTCAAAAAGCTAATGCTTAAGTTAATAAAGTGGAAAGATAGCAAGTACGGTGTCCCAACCAGGGAGAGGCAGATTGAAGTTGTTATTGTTATTATTTGGGTTGTGGGGCACGGTAGGGGTCAGGAAAAGGGAGACATAAAAATAAAGAGCTAATAGCCTCTCTGGTGTCAAGAAGAAAGAGAAAGGGAAGCAGCTCTTCAGCAAGGCATAAAATATTAATAGCTCTCATTGAAAAAAACTGCTCCTTTTTTTCTTTTATTCATTTAAAAATATATACGCATTTCTAAGCATAAGGTTTATGCAAGTGAAAGCTTTCTTCTGGGTGTTTTAATCACATGAGAATTCAGAGAATTTCCTGAACTTGTAATTGACTTAATGGATGAACAGGTTGCATACAGTTTAAAAAGAATAGACACTTTTCTAACTTCAATCTGACTCAGCTGAGAAATCTACAGCTTGTTCGTACCTATGTTTTAGGGATTGGAAGGTTAGTAAATTTGCTGAGAAATCTTTTCTTCAAAGCTAAGTTTAAAAGAGATATGATGCTGTAATTCAATCACTGACAATACTTCAAATTCAAAAGGGGAACTACTTTCAGTTGTGCAGGGAAAGGTTTTTTTTTTTCCAAACCCAACTAATTTAAATATCATTGGATCAGGTTCATAATGAACTAAACATTAACAAAACTATTAATCATATATGTAGACAAATTTTGCAGCAAACTTTATTGGGCAAGTGAGACAGGATTTTAAATACAGCAATAGAAGTTGAAAATAACATTTATAAGGAAGTAAACAAACAAACCAAAACCAAAACCTATTAATCCTTGAAAAGAGGCACTCATTTCACCTGATAGTCAAAAGTACAAGAATAAGAACTTACTTGCTTTTTTTGATTTTTAAAAAACCTATTTGTGTACACCCTTTAATTCACTGTGGGTCTAAAATATCTTAACATCAATGGACTGTAAAAATGTGGTTACAGTAGTGTGTACTTCGGAGGTTTTAACTTCAAGATCTATGATTAAGTGCATTGCTCATCTGACTAACCATATCATGTTAACCTATCATTTATTTGCTGATACAGACCCAACATGAAATAAACTGCATTCTCACCAGCTTACCAAAAGAATAGAAAGCAAATTACGTCATGTTTTTTCTACAGTTACTCTCCTTATTCTTATATGTTGCTTTTGACTAATGAATAAAAGATATGTGAACCTATGCTCAGAAATTTGGTTGATAAATGTTGTACAAAAGGTTGATTTAATGGCAAGATCTATCCAGATTTAAATAAATATCTTTATATGTAGTATCAGGTTGTTATTTGTATTCCACACCTACTGACAAGGTACTATGTGACAAAATGGAGCTGTGTCCAGGGCATTGTTTAAAAAAAGTCTGAGATTCAAAATACGACTTTATGAGGCAAAAATAAGTTCATATAGATGTTCAATGCAGTTGAACATCTTCAACAGGAAGGAGAGCAGTTTATGCCAGCGAGAAGAAACAGCAAGAGAATGTTATCAAAAAATTCCATGTCTTCCATGTCCTTTGTCCTGGGTTATTGGATAATTCAGAATCAAATCCTTTTTCTTTTATTACTGTTTGATTTCTTTTTTGTGGTCTGTTTTTTGGTTTTTTTTGATTTTTTTTTGGGGGGGAAGAGGTTAGTAATAAATCAAGAAGTTTTATTTTACAGTTGAATGAAAACGAATTTCAGATTTTTTTATGGGTTTTTTCTTCTTCTTTAAACATAATTCTTATTTTCAAATACTTCTATCACTGCCCGATTATTCTCTTATTTGACCAAGTCTTATACTTGAGCAAATCTTCATCTCATGCTAATTGTGCAAGTTTTGATGATTTTGCCTCAGGCTATCCCAAATGATTGGAAGTTGTGATGTCCTTTAAAATCTCTAATATAAAAAATAAGAGCCACTTTTGAGTAAGGCTTTCACTGATACTACTATACTTTAATTTGCTGTAACAAAGACTGTCACATTTTAAAAAGTCTTGTGTACTGTATTTTTTGCACCTCACCTATCTCATTCAAAGATTAGTTTCACCTTCTCTCTCCACTGATGAAAAATACAGAAAGTATTTTTGCTTTCTCAAACATATGTAAAAAGCACTGGCCTATGAATTCTAATTTAAAAATAGTAGCACTACTTTAATCTTACCTGAACTTAAATTATACAAATAACTACATGGCAAAAGACCAAGCAATCACTTTAGCTTAGTTTCCTCTCTCACTCGTGTGGTCAGGTCCCATGAAAGACCCCAACTCTAAGATATCTTTCGATACTGTGCAGAATACTCTTACGACTGAAGTGACTTTTAGGAAAAAATCAACACAAACAAAAAACCTACAACCAACCAACCAATGAAACATAAACAAAGAAACAAAAACAACTAAAAAACCCAAACAAAAACCCCTCCACTTTCTTCCCTAGAGCTTGTTTCTTTGCATCTAGCAGATTTCATTGAATTTCTCTTCCATGACCATATCCAATCATTTCTGTAATACATATAAAATTGCAATAACTGCTGCATCCTGAAGCAAGGAGTTTCACAATGTAATTATTTGGTGCACTTTCAGACTCTTAGGCATACATGCTTCAATAGAGGAAAAGAATTGCATTATGTTATTAGGAAAGCCATAATTGTTAGAAATGGCATTGATCTTACCTAGTTTACCTGTCCAAAAATAAGAAACTGGTCCAAAATAGGGGTTTAAGTTCTGACCAATGATGAGAATGAGTGGAATGTACAGGACATCTCTTTTCATACAAACTCTTATTGAGTGAATCACTGTGTACATATGTCAGTTTATCTCCATTAGCTAAAACTGGAGCCAGGACAACTAATTCTGAAATGCCAAAAATTTTTATCTAGTGAATGTGAATGATGTGAATCATTCCCCATACAACTCTGGAGAGGATGGGTCTTCATTTGACCTCAAAAGTATCTAAAACTCCAAACATTAAATGAACCTTTATTTGTTCTTCATAGTCTTTATATGCCTTCTAAAGCATGACAGTATTCTCAGGTATTCCACAATGGATCAGGAAAATGCAATGTCTTTTTGCTAGAGGAGTAAACAGGAATTTCATTATTGCCAATGGAAAGACTTTGTATTTGAGTCTGGGTAGACGGGCATATCTTAATCTTTAATTCATCTTGAAAGAGGGAGATATTGATGTAATAAAATTAGTTTAATTAAAGATTGCCCTATGCTAGCCAAAACTGTCTTGATTAACTTGAATTGGGGAAATCTTACATTTATTGGCAGAGGTTTGGAACAACCTTCTGAGATATATTTTTGAAAGCCTTTTTGCTGCCTCTTATTCTTTCAAAACACTTCTTAGGGTAATCTCATTACACAGGATAGCATTAGCAATTAATAGATTTTCTAGGATTATCAAGAGGATTTTAAAGCAACATAAATGAGGGAAAATGATACTATGACAATCAAGTGGCACATACTTAAAAATTAAAGCCAGCCTGTAGGCTCCTTATTATGACAAATCCCTTTACAAAAAGTCATGAAAGGAACACAACCTTTAGCTGTGCATCTATTAAGAGAAGCATGTGATGATGGTACTTAGGATACCTAATTCAGGTATTTAATTTGCACCTAAATTTTAAAAATATTAAAATAGTCATTGTTACTATAGATCTCTTGCTGGAATATCTGAAATAATGCACAATGAAGAACCCAAGAAAAAGCTGTTTTACAATAGAAGAAAAAATGTTTTACTTCCATTAATTTAATTCAGGATCTTAACAGGTTATTGAAACATAATTTGTTGATCTGAACATTAGCAGTCTTCTAACTACTAAAGCTTATGATCTTTCTACATTGATTTTTTTCTATAATATCTTTCTAGTTTTTTTCTAAAACTGCCCAGAAATTGGGCAAATTTTTAAAAGAATTATTGCCAAAAGTTTCGAATCTGAAATATGAATAAAAACATTGTAACTATTTAAGAATATTCGACATTGTCCATTAGTAGCCATTTCAAAATACAGAAAAACTGAAAAGATTTATGATGTTATCATCTTATTTAAAACAGGACCTAAAAGTCTGAGTTTTAAAAGTCTTTTTAAGGTTTCAATATAAAAACTATGGAAATAAGGAAATACATGGTAAAAAATATGGATTGCCAGTTTAATAATAAAGACATCAGATGAGAGAAGTAAAAAAATAACCCGGTTGACTAATGGCAATTATGAAAGAAAAATTTATTTTAAAATATGATATGAACATAAAAGAACGTCTGCTAGTTGCAGATGGAAAAAATAAAAATAGGAACTTAGAAAAAGCACAAATATTCAGTATATGTTTCTGTTCTATATTTGGAATTAAGGAGGTGGATGTATCTATGTCATATGGTACTGCAGATAAAATACAACATTTACCATCTGTAACAAAGGGAGATGTGAGACAGCATTTAAGGGCTGAGAAACAGTTTTTCAGACTGAGGCATAAACAGTTCAGTTTGGCCATCTTGGCAAAACCAAGAAAGAGACTTCACCTTTGTCTGAAATCCCTTATACATAGAAGAGTATAAGTTACTCAGGGACCCTTCTTACCAACCAACACATTACATAGAAACTAACAAATAGACACAGAAATTAATGTATTTCAGCACTGGAAAATAATCTATAGGAAATAAGAGTAATTAAACATGCAGTTGGATGATTAGTCCTTAAAAATCAAAGAATGTAATTCTAACATGAGCAGTTTAGTTCTTGATGCCAGGAGAAATTCCCTGAACCATGTGCTCTGGAATAAAGGATAGATGCAGTCATGGGTTGTTCTGGTAGAACTTCCCAGTTTTTCTTCTCTCAGGTATCTCCTTCAGTGGTCTGACTGCCCTCAGTGACTGTTATGTGTAAGTTAAGAACTCCTTACTTGAGGATTTAAGTCCAATAAGGAAGAGGTGCGAGATATATTGGACACTTTTAGTTGATGACCTAATGATCTCTTTTTTTTTTGCAAAATAGAGGAAGCAAGTCTCATTTCTAGTTCAGAAAGTCTTCAGGAGGCTAAGTATAAAACAGAGTCCCCCTTCTGGAGCAGGACGATGTACCTAGTGAAGCTTCTCAAAGGATTGTGGAGAATGAGTTGTTTTATTCTAGATATTTCTTCACATCCAGACAAGCTACAACGTTATACAACCATATACCTCTTTAGAGAGACTCCCTAGTACATATACACCCCTAAGGGTTGCTATTGAAAATATGAGTTAGGGATAAGCATTTATTGCCTATGTTAATGTTAAGAGAATTGCTGTAATGTTATAAGATATTCATCATTTTATTTCTAAAATAAGGGGTAAAAAAGAAATAAATGAAAATGAAAAAAAAGCAAACCACAAAGCACTTATCAAAGTCACCGTGCTGGTTGGATTCTTTCAAATCCCTTAAGGGTTTGGATGTATTAGTCTTGTGGTGGCGTTGTTTTCTGGGCCTGCATTAATTTGATCCATTCTTTTAGAACATGTGTATAACACTACAAAAAAGTATTATTGGTTTATAAATTACACTTGTTGTTTCAGGGCGATAAACAGAATGATGAATGCAGTCTTTGTTCAATCACCTTTTTATTCATGAAAGGCAAAACCATGGATTCTAAAAACATTTATCTACATCAGTAGTAAGCCATAAACCTTTCAAAAATGCTCCCAGTAATCCAGGAAGGAGCTGCTGATTACTGTCATAACAAAGAGGATTCAATAATGCTAATGACTTTTCTTATGATAATCAATAACCTGGTGGAGGCTGCTTGAATCTTAACGAATCTTCCAGATGTAGCCCACTTGTTAAGAAAATAGAAAGGGTTAGTGTGTGTTCGTGATAATACTTGAGGCTATCAGATTAATCATGGAAAGATGGACATGTTTCCACAAATGAGCTTCATGCTAGTGGCGGATGAGCTTGAAAGAAGTTTCTAATTCCAAAGTTGTGAAGTCAGCCTATTGTTTACTTCAGCAGGTTTTTCTTACTGTCTCTTGAACCTCTGAAAGCAGACTCAGGAATAAATCACAGCTAGAAAAATGTAAGTTTAGGCGCCTGATCTTTAGACCCTGACAGGAGTGTAGTCATATCTGTACTTACTTCCTAGTTTTTGCTATAAATTATCAGTATGACTTGGAACTCAACCTTTTCTTAACTGAGATACCTTCCTTGGCTGCATGGCCAGGGCAAGATACATAGATACATTTTGGTTAACTTCAGTTTTATATATATATATATATATATATATACACACACATATGTATACACACATACACACACATACACACACATACACACACATACACACACATACACACACACACACACCAGGGCCATTCAAGTCAATGAAAAGGGAGGGGAAGATTTCCCTTCCAGAGGCCATTTGTCCACCTCTCTTGGACAAATATTTTAGGAAGTACTAAGTAGTCTTTTTGAGGGTCATCGCAATGAAAGGTGTAACAAATTACAAGTTTATGAGCAATATCTTTTAGATGGTGAAATTTAGGCAGTATTAAGCCTGCTTATGGTGTGCTTGCTGCGGCCTCAACAGTACACAGATATAAAAATCAATCAGTTTGGGGTAAAACATACATTGAAATATTGAAATTTCCACTGCATTTATAAACTTTCACTTTCTCTCTTTTTTGGTTGATTACACAAACTAGTATCATTTGGGACATAATGTGTATCCTAATATTCATCTTCTCTCTTTCATTTTTTTCATTCAAGGTTTGGTTTTGGGGTTTTTATTATTTTTTATTTTTACTTCCTTTATTTTTCTTTACTATTATTGTAAATCTACACTGCAAAATTTTGATGAAAACACACAAAATCTGAAATTAACTACCCTTCTGCAGGTAGTATATGTGGGGTAAATAAATGTCTCTAGCCAACCTAATATATGTTACCATCATAAATGCTATCATCCTGAGTGAATTTAATCAAAGTCCAAGGGCAAGGGTTTTTTTCAATTTTTTTTTCCTTCTTCCAATCTTTCTAGACTATTACCCTCTTCTCTGCTTTTCTCTGCTTCAAATAAGACCATTTGCATAACTGTGCAGAATTTGCCTAAATATAAGTAGATAGATCCTCAGTTTGCAAAGCATGTATTGCAGCTAGTGCCTGGAATCCTGATCCTCTAGGGTGATTGCCATGTTCTTAAACATTTAGTTTAATGTGCATAAATCATCGGCTGTCAAAAAGATGTACAAAAGTTGAAGACTCAAATTCAGGTCTGTTTTACACACAGGGATAAATCATTGGCATGAGGGAGACTAACCTTGAGAAATAATCCTGAGTTTAGCATTTCTCTGCAGAGTTACGTCTTGACTGATTAATTGATTAATTGGTTGGTTTGTTTTGCTTTGTTTTATAAGAAAGGTGTCAGTACTGATGGTGTCTTTCCCACCTCCATGCCTCAGATCTCTCTCTGCAAGCTTTCTCCTTGTTTTTAAATATTTGAAGAAGAGAGTAGCCTCCTCAGTTCTTAATTTAATGGTTTTATTTTTCTGATTAGCTACATGGCTACTAGTTGAGTGGACAGCCAAGGGTCATTACACAGTTCTTGCCCTGTCTGAAAATCTGTAATTACCTTACAACATTGGTATAAGTAGAGAACTGTTGCTCAGGCTACACTACACATGTGGAACAGAATGGACGTAAAGGCCTTGTCAATGTCCACTCAGTCATGCAGACAAAATAAAAAATATGTGACTACAAAAGCCAGCCCATTAATAAACATCCTCAAACCCCCCACATCAAACAAATGAAAAAAACCAGCAATCAAAGGAACAAACAAACAAGCCCCACAACTGGGAGTTGGGCTTGGCTAGGATGTTGGTTTTATTTCAGTGAAACCGTCCTTATCCACCTTAAAAAAAAAAAAAAAAAAAACTTAGAAGTGACAGACTCTACAGTCTTCAGGAAATTTTAAGAAATAATGAGATTAACATGAATATTAATTTTGCAGAGAAACCCGAGGGGTAAATTGAGGTTCCCATCTTCAGAATAGGCCTTACAGAAGGACAGCCAGATTTCCTTCCAAATCCCTCTGTGGGTTTTGTTGATGTGCAAAGATGAACTATTTTATAAAAGGAAATATGTTAGGTAAATAAAATACCCTTGTCCACAACTATTTTTTAATAAGATCATGGAGAAATTAATTCATCTGAAATCTGTGGTTAAAAGCCTAACCACTATATAAAAATTACTGAAGTCATAGAGTCCGTCTGGGTTTTCTGCATCTCTTGACAGATCTCGTAATGTGAAATAAGCCAAAACCCTATATGTGTAACCCTTTCATGTAGAGGAGCAGCTGCCATACCTTTTCTCTCTGAAGGTGGTACAGAGCTGGCAGTGAGACCTTGCTTTTTACTCTCCACTCAATTTCCCATGAGACTTCTACACAAGTAGCAAACAAATAAAAAAATAAATGAAGCCTTGTAGTAGGCCATTAAACCAAGTCTGATTGGAATGCCAAACATACCTTTCCCTTCCATTTTTCTAGAAAGGTTCGTATAGCTCCAGTGTAAGCAACTTAAATGGTCTCATTACTTACTCTTTCCTGGTAAATAAATTATCAATAATATGAAACTGAATGCTAGACTGATTAGTTATTCCATCCTGTCCATCATGTATCTAATAATGCCTACTCGATGTACCTTGTGCACAAAACATTTTCTGTGCCCTTAAAGGTGAGAGTATAATAATAAATTGGATGGTTTTCTGAACTAAGCTGTCTTTGAAATTAGCTGTTTCATCCACTTGAATATACCAAAGCAAATTTATGATGATTAATTGTATTACAATGAACACCAAAGCACGTAATAATGATTTGCTACTTATTATAAAGCTTTGCCAATATTTTGTAAACCCAAGCGACATGATATGCAAGAAATCCAATGAAACCCTCTTAAACAAACAAAGAAGAAAGGGAAGAAAGGACAGGTCTTGCAACACTAAACATTTCTAAGGACAAACAGAGGCCACAGGAACACTTTTTTCCATGTCAAAACTTTGCTAGGTTAACTCCCTTAAAATTAATCAAGGGGGAAGAGAAGAGCTGACAAGAATTGATATATACTTTCACTCAATATTCAAACTCTTAACCTAACAGAATCTTAGCAAGCCAGCACACTACTCCACTTTTTCATGTTATTAGTTTTAAGTCTTGCCATCATTATGGCTATTCTCTCTGTACTTTTTTTTGCTTTTGAACTTCCTTTCAAGAAGCCTACTTCAACATCTTCAGTAAGATTCAGTGAATTACTCTTGTCTTGAACTTAACTACTACATAGGTGGAAAAAACCATCACCTAAATGTATGCTGTCCTCAACTGGAGACTACTCTATGGAATAGTTACCCAGCTGGATTTACTACTGAAAAATCTTTTATTTCTGATTTGGCAGCAATGAGACTTTTGAACTGCAGTGAAACTCCTTTCCTATCCTTACTGAATTGTTCTAGTTTTGCCTGGGGTAGAGTTAATTTTCTTCCCAGTGTCTGGTACAAGGCTGTGTTTTGGATTTGTGCTGAGCAATGTGTTCATAACACAGAGATGTTTTGGTCATCTCTTAGCAGGGCTTGCACAGAGCCAAGGCCTTTTCTGTTTGTACTGTAAGGCTGAGGAGGGTCTGGGTGCTTGGAAGGCTGGGGGGACACACAGCCAGGACAGGTGACCCCAAATGATCAAAGAAATGTTCCAGACCATGTGACATCGTATTCAGTACTTAAAGTGAGGAAGAGGAAGGAAGCAGGAACATTGCAAGTGGTGAAGTTTCTCTTCCAAGTAACCATTATTTGTGACAGGGTTCTGCTCTCCTGGAGATGGCTGAACACCTGCCTGTCCATGGGAAGAGCAAATTAATTTCTTGTCTTGTTTTGCTTGTGTTTGTGCCTTTTGCTTTCCCTAATAAATTGTTTTTTATCTTAAACCTTGAGTTTTCCAGGTTTTACCTTTCTGATTCTCTCCCGTATTCTGCTGGTGGGGGAGTGAGCAAGTGGCTCTGGGGGTCTTGATAGTTGGATAGGGTGAAATCATGGTGCAAAGAAATGTGTAATAGGAAGCAGTTTGGACAAATTTTAAGCCCAGGTATTTTTTTAAAAATACAGTTTGGAAAGTAACTTGCTAGAGATCTGCTTTTCCAGACAAGAACCCATACCACTTCAGAAATTACTGAGCCACAATATGTTGTGAGAAAGGATGATTTACAATTTTTTTAGGTAAGTTTCAGGGAACTAAAGTGGTCCAGGGCAGGAGGGAAGGAAGGAAGGAAGGAGAGAAAGAAAGAGAGAAAGAGAGAAAAAGAGAGAAAGAGAGAGAGAAAGAGAGAGAGAGAGAGAAAGAAAGAAAGAAAGAAAGAAAGAAAGAGAAAGAAAGAAAGAAAGAAAGAAAGAAAGAAAGAAAGAAAGAAAGAAAGAAAGAAAGAGGAAAGAAAGAGAAAGAAAGAAAGAAAGAAAGAAAGAAGAAGAAAGAAAGAAAGAAAGAAAGGAAAGAAAGAAAGAAGAAAGAAAGAAAGAAAGAAAGAAAGAAAGAAAGAGAAAGAAAGAAAGAAAGAAAGAAAGAAAGAAAGAAAGAAAGAAAGAAAGAAAGAAAGAAAGAAAGAAAGAAAGAAAGAAATTACTTTTTGTTGAAGTAGAATGAATTGTAAGTTCATGACCTTCCTTGGAATATTATTTCTAGGAACAATAAAACAATCTGATAATTATGAAGAGTGTCCAGTCATGACCGGAACAACCACCTGAGGAATTCTCTAGCCTAATGATCTCTGATCCATGCATTTGTATTATAATATTGACTTCAGAAATGTCACATTGTTCTTTAGTCTGACATTTGTCAGGTTATTTCTCATTCGGGGTATTTCCGTTCACAAATAAATAAAAGAGCATGTTTTCTTTTAAACTGTGTACTTCTAGTTTGAAGAAAGATGCAAAAATGCTGAAATGGAGCTACCAATATTTGTATTTTTTGGACAAATTAAATACACAATAAATTATCTCTTTTCATATTAAGAAGCCTCCATTCCCCCTCTGTCTTCTCCTGGTTAAGTAATCTAGACTCTGGCTACTCTCCACCATATAAAATAAAGAATGAAACTTGAGAGACAGATAGTTATTTTGAATTTTATCTTCTCAAAAATTGTCTGTATTGTCTTAGACACACCATTTCTGCATGATTCTCTTCCACTAGATATGTATTGACATTATTCAGCTTAAAAACTATATGTCAATATTAATTCTTTAATCATTGTAAACTACTTTGAGAAACCACTTGTAATAGTTTTACAATGAGGAAAAGGTTATGACTCTGGAGGGGGGAAAAAAGAAAAAAAAGAAAGGAAAGGTTAAAAGAAGCATTAGAGCTACAATCTGCCTTAAAAAAAAAAAGGCAATAAACACAACAATAAAAAGAATATTTTACAAAAGGGGGAATGGTTTGACCAACAAAAGAAAGGTGTCAACCTGGAACTAAGGCAAAGTGACCACCACTCACAGGTAGTTCCTTGTGGCCCAGGAAAACAAAGAAGGGACTGTGGCAAACAAACCTCTGTGGCTTAATGCTCTTTTCCAACAGCCAATACAATGCAGAATTGGGCGAAACAAAGCTCTTTTGAGGGAAGCTATTTTGTCTGAAAGGATTCACTCTGCCAAGGTGCTGGTGTGGATCTGTGTGGCAGTGGCCACTGAAAGTTGCAAACAATTCCCTTGTGCCTGACAAAGAGGGCAAGGGGTCCCAAGCAGTGTCTGTGGCAGCTGGTGGTGGTGGTAACACAGGCTCTCCCTGGTTTGGGATTGCTAAACAAAAATCACCTTCCCAGGCTACGATGACCACAGACAACAGCTCCCTATTGTGAAGTGCAACTTCCCAGGATGTGAGTCGGGTACCTCCTCCCTTGGGAGGTGCAGAGAGCAAAGAAGACCCCTGCATTTCCATTCCCTGATTTTAAAGGGACACCCTCTCTTCTGCAAACAGGGTAAATCAAAAGGTTCCAATTCCAATGTCAGCTGACCCTGCTGAAAACTTCCCCCACTACACACATGGCTGAGACAGAAAATGGTATTTAATGAACAGCACTAAAAACACCTCCCCCTTGTTGCTCTACCCAGGACACCACTGAAAACTACGCCCACATAAACCTAAAACTCAGAATACGTGCAGGTGTTCACAAACAATCAGCTTTCAAGGGATTAATGGTTTGTCAGCTGAGGTGCAATAACTGGATGTGCTCTACAACTACAACAAAACATGTTTCCTTC
This sequence comes from Monarcha castaneiventris obscurior, assembly GCA_026261815.1. Classification (NCBI taxonomy): domain Eukaryota; kingdom Metazoa; phylum Chordata; class Aves; order Passeriformes; family Monarchidae; genus Monarcha; species Monarcha castaneiventris. The sequence goes on along the minus strand of JAMPIT010000893.1, from coordinate 25,241,185 downwards.
AACTAGGTTAAAGGGAGAAAAAATAAAAAGGCAAAAGTAAAATGTAAACTCCAGCTGGTTTTGCTGTGGCAAAGGTTTTTTGGTTTTTGTCATATTTTGAACAAGTTAATGTGGTTTTTAGCTTTCTACCCAGGGAGATCTAAGCTTTTTGCAAGGTAAATCAATTAATGCATGAAGAATGCTCAGGTAGTATAATCAACATATGAAAAGAGATCAGTTTTTCTAGTCTGGCTGGACAGAGAAAAATGTCACTCTATCTTTCTGTTGACTTTTGATTGACTTTGGAGCAGGTCGATAATCAGCTCTGTTCAAGTAATGAAAATGTTTCTCTAAAGATAATTAGAAAGTAGAACAACCCTGCAGAAATGTAGGAAAATCTCCAAATTACATTTACCTTGGCTGATTTTTTTTCTCCCACTGCTTTTTACAAATTTTTTGGTAGGATGCCTCATAAATTGTGGCTAAGGCAATCAGATATGGTCTTTTCCTTCTACTCCAGATTCCTGATGGCAAATGTTATCTTCAGTTTATTCTATTTTGAGTTAAACTTCTGTTATTTAGTGCTTAACTCTTCCTCACATATTTTAGATACCTTGCCATCTTCAGACAAATTCTTAAATATCTCTAGTTAGAATGTTAATAATTTGATTTACTGATATTTTACAGCCCAGTTCTTCTAAGAGCTGGAGTCCAACAAATTTTTTATCGCAGATTCAAGGCAGGTGGTGTCTGTTTCCTGAGTAACAGCTATTACTGGCAAAAGATTGTCCTTCCCAAAGTAAGTAATGGCCTCCTTATATCACTCCCTCTATACACTGATGCTATAAAACTCCACATCCACACTGCATCAACAGAGCCCATTCTCTCTCTATCCTGAGTCTAGATAATAACACTTTAAATTAAAGAACTTTAATTTAATCACTTAACTGTTGAAGCCTTTACTGGCATCTTACTGGCTGCCATTCCTGTGATATAGGAGGGAACTTACATGGATACCCTTACTGCAAGACAAAGCAAAGACAAAATTAAAGATTGTACCAAAAATTAGAAAGAAACTTCATCCATCCCCTCCCAGACATGTCTACATCTACTTTTTCTAATTAAATATGTTCAATATCTTCTGTGCCAGGAAATTATTGCAAGCTATAGGCTAATAAAATTATCATTTAGTATTATTTCATTTTATTTAGTATTTGTCCTCTAATATGGTCCTCATTCTGCAAGATTGAAATAGAACCAGAAAATGAGCTATGCATTGCAAAATATCATCCCAGAAGAGAGAGCTTAGTGTCTCACTGAATTACTGTTTGCATATCAAGGGTTATCATGAAGATAACAATTTAGACAACAGCCCTGACTAGAAATATTCAACTTATCTTAAAAAAGAAATTGAGAAAATGGAAGTTTTCAGCCCGCAGGATGGCCTGAAAGACAATGAGAAAGCTTGAGTAAGTCACCCCGTTTAATTCAGTACCAGATTCAAATCTGTGTGACTTATGTTACAACAGCATTCAAGCTCTCAGTGCTGTTACTGGACATTTAGTTGTGAGGGTATAGTTCAAACACTCTGCATGGCTAGTGACATTTCAGATGTTCCCCTGATACTCCAAAATAAGCAAGTGTTCGAAAGGCCCTGTACTGAGGTTGCACCTAGTTTGAAGTTACGGCACTAGATGTTTGTAAATGAACTATAGAGCTTACACTGAAAACTGATCACTCAATGAACTTGCTGTTCAGGAGCTTCTTTGAGTGTAGACCATATTGTGTCTTCAGGACTGAACTTAATGGCAGAGTCTCAAATGGGGTCTAGATAATGGGGTTTAGTGAGTGTGGTGGTATTCAGTTAAAGGTTGGACTTGGAGACCTTTTCCAACTGTAATGACTCTGTGATTCTCCAAAAAATAGGACAAGCATAGAAATCTATAACATGGAAATTTTTAAGTCTTTGAATCCAGATTGGAATATTACCCAAAAAATATTTTTTTTCTACCAAAGTTCAAAAAGGTTGGCTAATTCATTAGACAAAGATTTAAAAAAAAAAAAAAATTCAAAGACATATTTTTCAGGGTTTTTTTTAATTGTGCTATATCCCTCTCTGTAGCATGGAAGATGCCTATTTCCTTTTCTGAGGGTTTCTGAATTCTTTTTAAAGCAAAATATTTTTTGTTAACACAAAAACCCATTAGCTGCTAATGCAGCATCTTTCTAATTCCGTAGCACAAATTACCCAATGCAGAAAAAGAAATAATTACAGAATTACACAATAAATCATCTGTCCTTAGCCAGTCAATATTAATTCTTAAGTAAAAACATGGCTATTGCAAACACAGCTGAAAGGCTGGCCAATCTGAGCTCCTTTATGCCAAGAACAAAGCAAATTCCAAATAAGTTCTTTAGATAAAAAGATTAAAGTTGTGAGAATTACTTCCTTTGAGAATCAAATAAAAGCAAGTTATCTGTCTGTAGTGGTCTGTAATGGAACCTAATCTGCATAAGTTAGGTATCTAAGATTGCCTAATTTTCAGATGTTTTATGTTTCTTTGAAGCCCTGCAGGAAAAGATCCTATGTGTCCAACAAAGATACCTAACTGTAGCCAAGTAGAATCTACTTTTGGATGGTTTTGAATACCTTTCTTCCTATACTGCCAGACAGCAAGCTTGGGAATTTTTCTTTTTTACCCATTGGCAGAGAAGTTACTTTTTAAAAAAATTTCCAGAAATAAAGTTCCTGTAAGCTTCTATAAGATACATATATGGACAATTGAAAAAAGTGTCCAGCTCAGAAATCATGAGTTTTAGAGCACTCAGAACAAAACCAACATTCTCAATTGCCCAGCTTTTGATGATTCCCTAGACCTTTTGAACAAGCCATTTTGAACAACAAAAAAACCCACACAAAATTCAAACTAAACATGACCGACCCCCCCCAAAAAAACCCACCCCTCCAAAAAAAAACCCCAACCACTAACAAAAGCATTCCCACCAACAAAAAACACCCATAAACTGCCTTTAAAATTATCCTGAACAGTATCAAGCTATGAAGTATCAACCTTCTCACTTGGATGGTGGATAACTTTGCCAAATCCCATAAAACTCAGTGTTAGTTTTTCAAAAAACTTCATCAGTTCTGGAGCTATAAGAATTTGGCAGCATAGTTTGTCAGTCTGTGCATTAAAACCAGTTAAAAGTCAATTACTTTTGGAACAAAATGGATGTGATGCATTCATTTCAGACTTGGAATAAGTAAACCTCTGTATTTCACTCTGGCAGCAGAGGATTGGGACTAGAGGACTAGGGGACTTGGCTGAACTGCCTTGGATATACATTATATGTGTTTATTTACTTCAAGCCATTGCCAAGTGTGCTATGGGGACACATTTATTAAATAGATCCAGATCAAATTGATCCAGACTGCTCACAAATTTCAGGAATGTCTGAATCTAGATCCTGGTCATTACTTTGCTCAACACAAAAGACGTTTGGTTTTAGTCATTGAAAAACTACAGGTCAAAGCAACAGCCTCACCCCCTGCCCTGAAGGGTTCGCTCACCACATAGATACGCACTCCATTATCATGTAGCAAAACAGTTCAGGGATCATTTCTCAGATTAGGAGGGAAGATCCTCCACCACTCAGATGGAACTGCCAACCAGGTATCAGGTTGTACCAGCATGTGATGTCTGATTTTGATGTTGTGCTACCTGGTCTGAGACAACCAGTTCAACTGAAGATCACTCACAAGCTCAAATCACATCAGAAGGTGCAACAGCTAGGTAAACCTAAGGACAAGATTTTATGTGAGAGGTAGTTTGCTGGTGAAGCAAAAGAAAGTGAAGGTAGGGGACAGAACATCCAGGCTCCTGTTCTCTCTAGTTTGTTGTCGTTCAGGAATTGGATGATTTTTGAGATCCTTTCCAAACCAAACCATCCTATGATTCTATGATTCTAAATTTCAGTGGAAGATCTGTCTCATTAAATGTTAAGGCAACAATACCTTTAATGTTTTATGTAATATCTTTGTTTAATATTTGATATGAAACCAATCATTGCTATGTCATTTTTTCACCCCTTTGTTTGCTAATGAAAGAGCAATAAGACACACATAACAGTAAAGGATCATTTTCTCTAGGGAATTAAACAATACTCCGAGTTGTCCAATCCCATTAAAATCTGAAAGAGAGAAGTGCCAGAAGAACTTAGAGGAAGCATGTTTCCTGAAAGTCAAAATCTCCCTATTTTCCAGGGTCCTTCCATCATGTCTGAAGGTTTCCAATGTCTTTAATTAACTGGCTTGCTGATTAATGTTCTTGTTTCCTTAAGAACCTCTTCAATGACATTATATGGATGAAGGTTGAAAGGGATCAATAAAGTTACATCAGGATCAACAGAGATTTCTATAACCACTGATATTTATGCTAGAAATGGCATGAAACTGGATGATGGGTGTTAGGGGACAGGGAATGGGTTTGGCAGGGTTAATCAGAAATGCCCATGAGTTTGCATGCCTTCATCCACCCCCAGGTCCCACACCTTCACGTGCACACACATGCACACGTACACACACACACAGGGTGATCATATAGATACTCATATCTGCTGCTTGCACGTGTGACAGTGATAAACAGGCTTCTGCTAGCAACAATTTAGCTGGTAATAAATCACTCTGGTAGGGGCTAGTGTGCACAGGTGAATTGCCATGATGCAAGGATATAATTGTGCATAATCAATGCAAACATGCTCTAGTGGAACGTGACAAAGACTTACTCAAGCATGTTTAGCCAGAGCCTAAAGGTTAAGGCAGAATGAAGGTGATGGGGGTCTTTCAGATAACACCAGGATATCTTTCTAGTGCCATGACAAAGGGAAGCATAACACACGCTTTCCTGAACTGGTGTTAGGAAAAATATGAAGGAATAGTCTCTGTGACCCTTAGGAAGCAGCCTGTCAACATTCCTCAGGATTCCCCACCATCTCAGGAGCCTGGAAAATACAAAGTACTATACAGAGTACCTAAAGCAACCATAAATTACAATCAGTTCTTGCAGAACAGAGAATGTCCTCCTAAGAAACTGCTTTGGACTTTTAGCTTGGTGTTGTCTCCCTTCCCTGCCCCCAGTAGAAAACAGATTCTTTAATGAGAAAGTGTTTTGTTAGAGTAATAAATTTCCCACAGAGATATATTTATTTCAACTAAACCTTCATTACAACAAACTTCTCAAGTCCTCGGTGGGATTTATGGGCAAAGCTCAAATTCTAAAAAAGATGCCACTTCATAACAAAATAGTTTGGGTATTATATTATGAAAGATAAGGTGAAAACCTGCTCCTGATTGAATCAGATCAAGGGAAAAAAACATTCATGCTGCAGATGATTATTCTAATAACCAAAGTAATGTTACCAGCTATTTTACTCTTTGCTGTAAGGGTCATTTTCATGGTTTCAATCCAGTTAGCCTAGTCTGCAATCAGAAGAGAGAGGTGCTATTTCTTGAGAGGTACCTTCAACCCATCCAAAATTTGACTGACCTCTACCATTGCCTCTCTGACATCTAACTCTTCAGGGATGACAGAGCAACAAAGCATCCTGTACTGAGTCCTAAGAACACATAACACAAAATTAGACTATTCCATCTTAGGAATCTGTATAATCACATGGAGGACTGAGTGACTGATAGATGTTCACCTGCATGAGTGACTAGAAAGATCACTTGAAAAGCGAGTGACCCAATGTCTAACGTCTGTAAATAAATGAGACATTCTGATTTCTGTCTTAAAGTCGCTGGATAAATCTCCTTAAAGCTGGCCTAGTGCAACATTCCTTCTTTTTCTGCTTTGGAGGGCCTTTTGGGAGGGGTTGCTGATTTCATCGGAGGACAGGACATGAACATTTTTGGAAATCTCAGAAAAAATAATAATTACAGTACAGGAAAACCATCTCTTCCTTGGATCTATATACAAAGAAACAGATCTATCTTTTCTCTTTCTGGTCATTAAGATAAAAAAGGCAATAAAAGCACTCTTCTGGAGCAAAATGTTGTATAGATTTCTTTTTTAAAAAGTGCAGACTATGATCTACAACTGGCAAATTGCCCTATTAGTGTTGGTTTAAAGAAAAGGGTTGAAAGGTGCAAATTGGAAGGAAACTTGCTCCCAGGAATCAATAGGTCCAGAAGAGTCTATTATAATAACATCATGTCCCTGAGAGGGCATCAGGGATATGTATGTTATTGCTAAATTAGGTGGTGCCATCTTTGCAAGGAAAACCGAAATGTAACATTTGCTAATTGAACTATAAAAATAATAATTACCTTTGATGTAGGGGAAGGCAAAGTCACTCAGCAATGTCTCTGATTGTATAAATTAAAGCTGTTATCATCAGAGCCCAAACTAGATTAAAAGTGAGCTTCTCAAATTACATTTGGATTAGACCAAATGTACACAGGACTTTGAATGTTTTTAGTACATGAGAAACAGCTTTTCTCTTCCCTGCTCCCTTACCAAATAGTCACATTTCCTTAACTGTAGCAGCAAGTCCTTCCCAGTTGCATATATTTCTTTAGTTATCTTTATTCCAAATGTAGGTTTTTTTCCTGCAGAAAATGCAGCTTACAAGCCAGTATTAACTTAGTGGATATTTTGCTTTATTGGTTATAACTATAGCCAATAACTATATTGGTTATGATTTCTTCTCAGTTCAGGATATGGAGGGAGGCATGTGGACGAGGTGTTTTTTGTTCAGAATGCTGGGTCCCAGTTTCACTGCTGATGCTATCAAACATTTAATAATTCTCTACTGATTATAAAAAGGTAAAGCCAAGGACTGACTGTAACTGGATAAACCATTTGTGAAGGGAATTTATGAGGAATCAGACAGTAGATTTTCCAAACGATTATGATTTTTTTTTCCAGTTCAGTGTTATAGACAATATTATGTTGCCTTGTGGTGAGGTATTAGTTGAGCAGTGAAGTTATTTTTTAATTTTCTTCTCAAAAGCATGAAGAACTTTGGTACTTGAACATTGTTCAAAACAAAGAGATTTTAAACCAGAATAGTGAAAAATAGAACTCTTTGATCAAGAACCATAAAGTGAAACAATTCTTGGGCAACCCAGGACTATTGTCTGTTTCCAGGAAGGAAAAAACATTTAAGAAAAAAAAAAAAAAAACAACAAAAAAACAGAGGGCAAGGAAAACATTGGAGTGGGAGGTGGGCAGCTAGTGGCCAGCATAAACAAGACGCTGAATAACAATTCCTTATGGCTAGAGATGGATTTGTGGGCAGATATAATGTTAAAAAGAAAAGGACATTTCTGCTTTCGGTAGATCTTCAATAGGGAAAATCAGGAAAACGGTCTAAAGACACAGTTCAACAATAAACTGGAAATATGCAAATACAATGCACAGTGGTATACAATGTGTAATGATGCTACACTGGCCACAATGAAACAAGGTGTCCATTGGAACGAGTCAGACAAAGTTTGTGAGATATTTTTATCTATGTGGATTTTTTAATCTGTTTTAATGTTCTCAATTTTTTAATGTGTCTTCTGAAAAGCAAAGGGTAAGATACCCTGAAGAGTTCCAAGGCCAAGGCACTTGAGTCATGGATAAAACTTGTGGAAAGTTCTAAAGATATCATTCAAAAGGTCTTTTCTCTGATGGTGTATATTCTTAATTGCAGTGTATGTAAAAGATTTCAGGGATTTCAAAAGAAGGCTACAATGGAAGACTACCCATCTAATTTTCTTAGAAATCCCTTATGTCTGTAAAGACAGAACGCATACAAGATACAATTCGGAAAGTGAAAAACAGTGAAAGTAGGTTCCTCTAAAATTTAAAGTACTTTGTGAATCAACTTTGAGTGTATTCTGTGGTAAATAAAAGCTTTTAAACTTTGGATGACTTCTCTTTCAGAGAGTACAAAATAAAAAAAGCAAGCTGGCTAGAAAAGACCAAAGGGCAAAATTATTTCCCTGTAAGACTAAATGCTCATTTAAAAAAACATCTCTAGGCCATATTTTGCTTAAAATTTTGTATTTGTGTGTGCGTGCATGTGCGTGCTTGTGCGTGTGTGTGTGTGTGTGTATTTAGATGAGGTAAGGCTATGAGTGACATCTGCCGAAAAAACCCAACAAAATTATATTGGCTCAAATGTTTTCCATATATCACATAGCATATTGAACCATCCTTTAAATCATTGCTTAATTTGTACATCCAGAACTAAATACATATGCAAGCAAACATACCAGCTGGAAAACCCATGATAAGAAAGACTGAAAGTTGATTACTTAGAAAAAAAAAAAGAAATCCTGCAGATTAAAGAACCCTCATGGGAAATTGTATTCAACACTGTACATACGTCCTAGCTAGTGGCTACCCTAGACTTGTTCTTCTGATCAGAAATTATCCTGGAAATGAAAGTCTTTTTAGATGAGAGTTTAATTGAAACCTGTACATAATCCTATAAAGTTTTAGTTTTGGCCAATTAGTTTATTCTGATTAAAACATAATCAGTACAAAGAAATAAGTTTCAATAATTGTAGTCAGACAGGTGTTAAACTGAGAAAGAAAAGGGGTGAAAAACAGGAACAAACATGTACTCACTTAGAACAAAATCAGAATGTTGAGAACCAAATTAATCAAGACACTGAAGGACATGAGGAGAAGAAATTATTTAATTGCCTGTACACCACTGCTTGGAGCCTGGATAATAAACACAGGGAATTGGAATTGCTCATTTATGAGCATAAATTTGACCTAGTTTGTATTACTGAAACCTGGTGTGAAGAGTTACATGACTGGAATATCAAAATAAGTTGATGTAACCTTTTATATATGAATACAGTGGACAAGAGAGAACGAAGAATGACAACCTATCTTTAAGGAAAAAAAAAAGTTTTAATTGACTAACACCTAGCAATCAGCGTCTTTCTGCCCTGTAGCTGAAGAAAAGTTAAAAGTTGTTTACAGGTCACCAGTGATGGAACTGAAATACTTTGCTTTCAAAAACTAAGTACAGAGAAAGTGAAGAAGGAAGACAAACCCCAAAATCTCAGTATTCAAGAGTTTCAAAAAAGCTGGGTGCAGTTTTGTCTGGAATGTAGCGGATAACAGGAAGTCTTGCGGCACAGAAAAATCACCAAAGACCTGGAAGAATTCAAAGTACAGAAACATTTAGAAAGGAAAATGGGATGGCCCTGATAAATGTCCTTTTGTCAGTTTAAAGTTAACCTAAGGCAAACAATAAAATAGCTAATATGAGATTTAATTAAAATAGAATTAAAGGAAGGTAATATAACTAATATCAAATAAAATTGGTTGATGAAAATAGACCTACAGTAATTTGATGCCTTTTTGTAAAGTATAGGAGAACACTGATGATGATAATTCTGATCATCTAATATTTAAACTTCCAAGGATTCAATCTGATCTCAGAAATCTTTTTTTTTTTCAAGAAATAAGAGCACTATAAAGTCAACAAGTTATCTTCAAAATATGCTAAACCACAAAATTAAATGAAATTGAGACATCACCTTAAAACAAGCGTGCTTTTGAGAAAGAACATCATGCTTGAGTACATTTTCTTAATGTAGAGTATGAAAAAAAAAGGAAAAGCCTTTGGAACTAGTCAGTTGACAAGTGAACAGCACACACACATAAATGTGTACATGTCTATGTGTACATATGTGTATGTCTATGTGTGTGTAATGTACATATGTCTACCACTACTCATTATACATTATGGAATATAAAACTGTACTTAGAGAAATTAGGAATTTAGGCTATTATTAGAGAGCAGGGAAACTCAACTTTTAGAATGGTTGATTCTGAAAAGGACTTCATCACCGTGGTTGAGTCTTTTTCCGACCACATTGACTGCAAAGGGAGCTGAGTCAATAGGCTTTGGCTAAAACAATACTTAGGAGCTACCTGAGATGAATCCTGCTTTAAATGTCCTTAGAAAGAGAGGAAGTTTGTTAAAAGAAGACTCATCATTGCATTTAGAAGATGTATGAAATCCAGACACTGAATGTTGAGCAAACACGTTTCCCATCCACCTTAACCATTCTTGTTAAATCTCTGTATTTCTCCTCCAGCTACTGGGGGAAACTGAGATGATTACATCTGAACATATTTCATTTTGGTACTTGAAATTAGATCACACTACTTTATACTTTTTAGACTAGGAGTTGGTGGTTTTTTTGGTTTTTTTTTTTTTTTAATTTGTGTTTCATCTATAGAAGTAGTATTCAGCAAAAAATTTACAGTGCTCTGTTACTTGTGCTTCCTTCCTATGCGCTTCCTACTGCTTGTGTTTTTCACTAAGTCTTACGATGATGTTCCCACCTGGTTTCAGAGCTCTTCTTGAGGCTGTATCTGAATGCATGTACCAGGCAGTGGAATGTGACATGAAAGTATCTGATGCTGTGAAGACCAGGACTGTTATGTCCACACAGCTCAGTAGCAGTGATCTTCGGTGAGCTTTAGCTCAGGAACAGAATGATCACATCAGTACAATTACAAAACAATTACAATTAAAAAGTACAATTACTTTTTAATCTTCATAGGGCTCATTAGATGAGATCCCCATTGATAATCCCTCATTGTTTCACTGTTATATCCTGTGAATTGTAATATACTAACTGTCTTAAAATCTCTGTGTGGGGGAATTACGGTCAATTTGGAAATCTTCACAGTTCCTTTACTTCAGCCCATGGACTGCACCACAGTTCTGTCCCAAGGGATACCACTAGCTGCCCTGAGTGGAAGACCTCTCCCACAGAAGAAGAGAAAATACACCTTTGCCTTTTAGGGGGACTCTTTCATTCTCTGTATAAGAACCTGTATCCTCATCAGTATATCTAAATTTAATACCAAAAGCCCATGAGGTGAATTTGATCTCAGTGCCAGGCCCAAACCCATTAGAGGCACTTCTCAGCCTCCTGATCTTGCTTCTCTCCAGTAGGAAAGACCAGCACACCTTTCACACTGACATACTTTCTTCTGTTTGGGCTATATAACAGACTTGGTAGGAGTTTTCATGTTCAGTCCAAACAAAAATTACTTCCACCATCTGACCCATAGGAACTGTCTCACCTACTACGTTTACATTTCTTTTTTATGATGGGTGGTCAAAAGTATCTTTTGTGCAAATTGGTGCACAAAAAACACATTCTGTGAGCAGAAGTTTGACGGATGGTCAGTTGTGTATGATTTTCTATCCCATAAATGTGTTTATGGGTATTGGATGAGGGGTAATGTTGAAATGAAGTTTTGTTTTTTGTTTCAGGTCTAGTGGTATTGGCTTCTCCTTCCTTGTCTCTCAGATTTATATGGAGTGAATTCATATTATGTCCTTCTTTCAGTAACTAATAAGAACAAAAAAAAAAATGCTCATTGTCTTTCCTCATGGCATTGGTAGGATCTGGATTATGCCTCAGACTTCTGCATTTTCTATCAGATTTGATTGAAATTGTCCAGAGGGCTTCAGTGATGTGAGACACGAACCCACCCAGTATCACACAAGGCAGCGTGGCCATGGAAGCAGCAGTGCCTTAGGAAAAAAAGCAAGAAAGGCATTTATCTGACACAGCATGAGGAAAATCGTTGGGCTAAAAACAAAACAGTAATTAGATATTCAGACTAAGGTTCACAATCTTTTATGCTCTTTTAACTCTTTTAGTGTCTGTTCCAAAATTTGTGCATATCAGCAGGAACTTTCCACTGACTTAAAAGGAGTTTGAAGAGGTCTTCAAACAAAAGGAAGTGAAGGACTTGGAAATTCAAACTGCAAAATGTGATGATGTTGACTGACTGCACATGCTGAATAAATACCTAGGGTTAACCCATCATGTTCTTATTTTTCCGACTACAGATTTTTTCCTGGACCTAATATGTTGTTAAATCACCATACAATGTTTTCTGATAGTAACTCAAAAATGAGTAACAGTGTAATTCAATAGAAAGATAATTAACATGTGGCTCTATTCAGTGATGAAGTGGCACTCCAGTTCTCCAAGGTTGAGAGTCACTGCTGTAGATATTCTCTTTCTAGCACAAGTGACACTTTTCAGTTTCACCTGCAGGAATGTTTTCTTGGAATTACTCAAGGCCTCCCTTGCAAAAACATCTGTTTGCCCCATGTACTGAAAGTACCGCTTCAGGGTCCTAGCACCTGAGAATCATTGATTAGGAGAAAAAAGAACAAAACAGCCTTGAACAGCTGATATTCTATTACAGGAGCAAAGAAGGAAAGCAAGTGAGATAGGGGGAGGCTATAGTAGGAAAAAACACATAGCTGGTGTAAAGATTGAAATTTTAATATGAATCAAGTTGAAGATGAATGGGAAAGGATGAGTTTTGTCATCAGCTTCCAATGAAATGAAGACACCTGATCTGATCACAGTGTTTTAAAAAGTCTTAATGGCATATTAGAAAAAATTATGCATGTATTTCTAAAGCACTGATTTCAAAGCGTATGAATTTTAACTATAAATATCCTTCTGAATGAGAAATTACTAGCCTTTGTGAGACTCCACAGAGAAGCACAGCTTCAGCTTCAGTCCGTTAGGGCACCTCCTGTTTAACAGCTCTGTCTTAATGAAGTTCAAATACCTGTCCTTGATGGCTGGTGTTCACAGGATTTTTGGGAGTGCAGTCAGAACTTCCTCTCAAGAGTTCTCTCAACTTCTTTTGTAGCACATCTGGAGCAATTTTGGACTCAGAGTTTACTCTGTTGCACACCTGTAGGTGCTCAGATGCCCATACTGTGGGGAGGGATGCCATGGCTCTTTTAAAGGCTGGTGTCTGCTCCTCTAACTGCAGGTTAAATATTTTTCAGTTTAGGAGAATACTGCCAATATCACATATAGAAGTAATACAATAAGGTACCTTATTGTAAAGCACTGTGATGTCTGGGGAGCAGATACATGTCTGACCACCTCCCTTGGTAAAAAGGAAAATTAGCTTGTTTGCATTTAGTTCTTTCTTAAATAGTTAAATATAAATGGTCACAAGGTTTAGAACTTTTGTGTTTTTCTCTGCTGTCTGCCTAATGCTGTCCAATTCCTTCAGAAAGTGGGAACAAAACAAGAAAAGGAAAAAGTGAATATTCTGCTGACAGAACACCATCAAATATGAAGCAGTTTCCATGAAGTTCAAGTACATTATGAAATAAAACTAAACAAAAAATCCAATCCAGCAAATGGACGGCCTTTTTTGTTTTTTTCATACCACACATATAACATTATTACTGCAATAGTTATTTTTAAAGGGCATTTTGCATTTTTAGTCCGAATTTCTCTCAGTGTCACAGGCTGTAATTAGTGCTAATCATCCTCTACTCCTGGTAAAATAACTGAACAGAATTCCATTACCTTTCCAGCCAAAAAGGTTTTCTGCTTGCCAGCTTCTTTATACTAATGCTTTAAGCCCTGTAAATGGAATGGAAGCCACATAAATAAAGTGGAAAACTGAAGAGAGCACTTCTGGAAATTAAGGGTTGTTTGAAGCAGTTCTATAAATGTGGGGGTAGGTCTTCATGGGCAGAACCCCTACTCAAAACTTAAAAGACATAAACCACCACAGGTAGAGGATCTGTGTAAACACATTAACACACTGCAGTAACGAAGATAATATGCAATTTTCTAGGATCAAGCCACTTCAGTGGGGAGCTTTAGGGTCAGATTTGGCTCAGAGCCAGTCAGCTACTGTGCAAGACTTTATCCAGCAAGCCATGGAGCCATGGTCTTTTGTGCTTATTTGTTCTGGTGAGAATATGCAGGAGTAATAGGAAAAACTAAAAATATGTTGAGGGTAAAACATGTAAATCATGATAGAGAGCTGCTTGGCTTTTCAAAGATGTTTCAACTCACATTAAGCATCCATTTAGAGAGGTATCTTATCCTTTAATAGATAGTTCTTCTAGGAAAGCAGAACTTTCTGAACTGGTTTCCATGCCAGTCTGGAAGTTCAGTTTAACACAAATTGCAGCAATTCTTAAGGCCATTGAAATGTCTGATGATAATCTCCACTGAGTGCTGTATCTTAGCCTGAATCCTTTCATTTTCTTTAACTTCCTTCATAGACTTTTGATTTCTAGGAAATGCCATTGATTTAAAACTAAATAAAACAAATGGAAAAGTTAAAGTACGCTTGTGTAATGGTTCTTATTTTAAATTTACCTGCAACATTTCTCATGTTTTCATCTCTTTGGGCAACTCCCAGAACAGGGCTGAAAACTTACTGGAATAGAAGCTGCTAGATTTTGACCAGGGCAGGACTAGACAGCTCTTTTGTCTAATCCAGTTTGCAGATTCCCATGTTCTGAAGAGTTTGAAAAATTCCTTAGATAAATAATTTCTATTTTCTATTCTTCTGGAGATCAAATATTAACAGCTGCAGATTCCTGAAAATCAAAATCTACATTGCCACCTCTGTGCCCTTTCATAAATTTATAATTTATAAATTTATAATTTATAAATCCCCACTTAAAACTCTACCTGCCTAAAAATCACTGCCATCTAGTAATGTTTAGGGATCAATAGAGCTGTGGTGGTTTGAGGAGTTACTGCTTGTCAGTTGAGCCAAGTAACTGCTCATATATTCTTAGCCTCCTCCAAATAAGAGATGAGTTAACATAACTTTCTTTGGAGAAGAAAAAATATTAAGAGACGTTACCTAAAAATTTGAGGGTAATTTTTAGGTACTTATCAGAAATACCCATGTTACTTTTCATATAGCAACCCACGCTGCTGGTATAAATATACCTATATTGGATTCCTAAATCTGGTAGTATTTACAACCACTTAGACAAGAAAAGAATTTAAATTAGGCAAATCCTTTTTCCTATTCTAATGTATTATCCTCTCTGTGGACCTCATTTGATGGTTTATTTACTTGTCTGATAATATTGAAATCTTAATTTAAGAATTTTAACAGAGCAAGGATTGTTTTTGCTTTTGCTGTTTCATTTGATAATTATGTTTCAAATCATTTCAGGGAGAAGAAATTTCCAAGTAACTCAAAATTAATGGGGAATGCAAAAGCAGAAAAGCCACTACTTCCCATCCAAAAAGAGAGCTGACCTCAGAAACTAAAGTTATACCCATTACACGGGATCAGAGATTGCATGATGAAGGATTTAAAAAAAAAAAAAAATACAAAAAGGCAGGAATTTACTTATTTGGTAAAGTCCAAAGGAAGAGAAACACTTCCTTGTCTTACTTGATTACATCTTAACTTCGAAGTACCCACGTGGCTATGGAAGAAGTAAATGCTGTCCTAACAAATGTGAAATTAATTTTCTGTAGTAGTAGTAAGGAACAGCTAATGTTGTTATACAAGTCATTTATGTGATCTTCCCAGGAATATTGAATTCCATCTTTGTGTCTTTTACCCAGAAAAAACCTCACTTGGACTGAGAATTTGTCCAATACAAAGACTGTTCAGTTAAGGAGAGAGATATTTTTGAGATCAGAAAGGAGACTTCTGGAGGAAACACAGATCATAATGGGCATCGCTAAATGTTCTGCAGCTTTATTTATTGTTTCTGGAATTGAAATTTAACAAGTCAAATCTATCCTGCGTATTCAACACACAGGTAGGTACTTCAACTCGCAGAAGCACTTAAGTCTACATGAGTACTCTCTGATGGAGTCTGCTAAGCTGATGATTCTCCAGTAGATGCTGCCCCAAAATACCTCTCCTTTAATCTGGATTCTAGCTTCTGTTCCAACGTATCATGCAGCACAGCCAAATGTTATTGAGCAGCTTAGGAAACCTTTAAGAAAACTTAGATTATTCACTAGCTGGACAAAGAGATGCACAAATAAACTAGATTTTTTTTTCCATAGAAACGACTCAAATTACATCAGCACAAAATCAGGAAAGAAGCATTCTGAGGCTTTGTGCATGCTCTTTGTATACAGTATTGCACATATAGACTAAAGGGAATGTGCTGCATCTGATCTTGTTGTGTAAATCTGGAAGCCAGGGCCTCTGTCATAGACTGATACTCTTTGTACTTGTATCCAACAGAAAACTCAATGCAAGGAAAATCTTCAGAAGTAGCTCCTGAGGTGCAGGGCTCCTTTTCCCTGCAGCTGTGACAGTGTTAATAGCCATGTAGCTAACTCTTTCATGGACTGCCACAGAACAGACCCTTACTTCACACTTGCCTGTTTCTTCCTTTGTCTTTTTTAATTAATAACCATCAAATTGTGTCCAGTTGGTTCTTCCCTCTCTTTGCCACTCTCACAACACCCACACTCACTCACTCAGCAAGAGGGAGGGAAGAAAGAAAGGCGAGATGGGGGTAGGGGGTGGGGGAGATGCCAGCTTGAAATTAACGGAGACAATTGCAGTTGACATAATGATACCACATAATCCTAGCAATTAAGTCACAGAGCAGCACGACGAGTTCATACTCAGTGCTCGGGGCACTGCTTCCCTCTTCCCCTCCCCACCTTACACTGTGTGTAGGAAACAAGGGATCACAGAAGCCGCCATTCTCTTTAAGGAGCCTATTCTTAAAGACTTTAGCCATCCTGGCTGTCATACACTGATGTGGGAGCTGGATGCAGCCATCCATCCATTCAGTCCATTGGCTGACAACAGATGACTTTGCGCAGGAGTGGCACTTGGATTTACCCCGGGGGGGCCGGGCGGGGGCTGAGGCTGCACACAGCTGTGCCATCTGTTCCAATAATACCACATTACTCTCTAAACTCAGTAATGAAGGCTCTTGAGTAATCTTTCATCAGAATGACTTCACGGCATTAAAAATGCATTTCAATACATAGCTTGTTTAAATATTTAACCCTCTTTGGCTTTGAGAGATTGATTCAGATCTGTGGTGTTTATATGTGTAAGAAACATTGATTTTCATATGTAGACCTGCATTAATTCATGAAGGCATGAGTATGCACAAAGAGTTATCCATGATAAACGGACTCTCAAACTTTAGATTGTGAATGGGGACAATTGGTCTTCTGGCTTTGATTTTCCTTAGTGTAAACATTTTCTGCAGAAGAGTTTTACTTTGGACTAAGTAAGATAAACACAAGATATACTAGTATCCAATCAACTTTAATGGGAGTTATATCAGTTTCATTTACCCACACCCTCTTTTTTTTCTGTTCACTGTCTGCCCCTTGCCCTGATTTTCAGCCTGTCCGGCATTGTTGGTTCAACCAGTTTATTTTTATTAATACCTTTTTCCTTTCCTTTTTTTTTGGTTTTTTTTTTTTATTGCTTCCCTGATTTTTTTTTTTTTTTTTGGTGGCAATTTCCTTTTAGGTTTCTGACATATTTAGCCAGCAGAAATGAACGTTGTTCTAAAACTGTCAGGCCTTATTATGGCATGGAGGGCCTGATGCATGCAGGGCTGTCAGCTCTGCTGTTGGTGTGGAATGATTGGGTGCAGGGAGCAATCTTTAGGCTTTCCCCACTTGTTGGTAAGTCCAGGATGAGAACTCCATGGGAGTCACTATGAATATACAGTCTTCCAGTCATACCTTTGGCTCTTTGGCACACAAGTTTTGGAAAGATAAAGCACCAATATTTGTAGGGAAAACCGTAACAAAGACACAGTTGGAACATGAGCTGTGACACAGATGAGATATTATTCTGGAACGTATGTTCTTATTAAATAGTCATTACAAGGGTCGTAAAGAGAAAGCTGGTCAAAATCATGGAAGGGCTTGCCATATAGGTACTTAGACTAGACAAGGTATACTTGACATAATTGTACTCAGTACATCATCAGTGTCAGTACTCGTTCATCACTCAAAAGTTGCTTACATTCCAGGAGTGATACAATGTGCTGGTTTTGGCTGGGGCAGAGGAAACTTTCTCCATAGGAGATGTTATGGGGCTGTGTTTTGGATTTGTGCTGAAAACTGTGCTGATAATACAGGGATGTTTTTATCATTGCTGTGCAAGGCTTACACAGAACCAAGACCTTTTTTGCTTCTCTCACAGCCCCACCAACAAGGAGGTTCAGGGTGCAAAGGGAGTTGGAAAAGGACATATTTTGCAAAATGTGAGCCAATTCCAGAAAGGAAGATAGGAACTATGTTTAGTATGACTTTAAGTCCAAACCAAACCCTGGAAGTTAGTTAAGAAGAGTCCAAAAAAGACTAAGGATGGACAAGTTTGGAGAATTAGATGCATTCCAGCATTAGATATGTTGTAATCTTGCATAATGTTTGCAGAGATTTCTCATCTCATTGCTACTCCACAAATGCTCTCCACTGTTCCACTGATGTGTAATTTGGATACTGTCTTCTGGTATACATGCTAGCAAGGTTCTTCAAAGCCATTGTGAATGACAGATCCTGCCATCTGCCTCTTCTTCATCTAAAACATAAGTAATAAAAAGAATCAAAAATACATGAAACAGCTCAAATTGCAGAGTGAAAAAGCGGTGGAAAAGGTCAAGTAATAATGTATTATCTTAAAGTTATTGCATGTGGTTCTGATAAAAGCAGTGCTATTTAATAGAGTTTATTTATCGTTTAAGAAACCCAAACAGAGCTGTTCTTTCATATATAGATAGATATATATATATCTTCCTATGTGCTCACAAGCAAACATGTTTATTATTCTTATATACACATACCTATTCACACAGAGACACATGTAGAAGATGCAGAAATATGTAACTCTCCATAAAAATCTAGATGTAGCATTATCCATGTCCATGAACTGGCTACCACAATTGTCCTGTATCAGCAAGGGCCTGTTGGCTCCAATTAAATACTACTCAATGGCACACATAATGTACTCCCAGCTACAAGGGGTTAAGGAGTGTTTTGTGGAAAGGCAGATTACTGCATAGCTTGGTGGACCAGAATTGATTTCTATCAGATTTTAAGGCAGAGTCTGAAACAAGTATCTAGTTGATCTGACATGCTTGTGTTTTCTTCAGCTCTTTTTTTTTTTAAATTTAGCATATGTTAGATATATATTTACAAATATGAACTGTTAGTAGTTTACTTGTGATATTTTCTGCACTGCATTTTAATTCCAATTTTGTTCATGTGCAGTTTTTTCTCTTCTTTTGCTCATCCATTCCCCATGTTGTACAAGTGCTAATAATAATAATTCAATTTAATAACATCAATCCTTGCAGAGCACTTGAGCCCATTCGCTCCTCAAGGGCACCTAACCCTTCATGTCCTCAACTTGCAGCTTCTTTATCACACTTGAACCACCCTCATAAACTACATCTTCTTCAGACCTTGTCAGGAAGGGCAAGTCCAACATAATGGAAATGAACTGAGAAAAATACAACCTTCAGGTATGTCATCTCTTGATATTACAATTTCTCTTCCTTTTTTTGCTGTGGAAACTGAAACAGGTATTCTTGTTTTTCTGTTCAGGCTTTTAGGATCTCAATTTTGCTGTCACATTTCTATCACAGTCTGAGCTAGAAAAATGTCCTTTCTTTCTGGAGTTAGGGGAATTCTTTGAAAGCATTTCACTTGCGCAAACTTCTGACATGAATCTGATCAAGCTGTTGATATAACTCATGTGACTTTCGTGAGCGCAGACGGTGTTGAGGACTTTTTTATTGTTGCTCTTTGGGGTTTTATCTCAATTTTGTCTTCATGTGAGAGAAGACTGTGTGCAGGCAAAACTGGGACTCTTCATAAGAAAGCTCTCCTAAAGGAATTAAATGTTATGCCACCCCTTACACTTTTTCCACTTCCCTCAAAGAAAATTTTTAGGTACTTCATTTATGTAGGCAGTACATTAATTTGCTAAGTCTGGAGAAGAACAAAACTGAATGGATCCCAGCTTGTTCCATGTTTTGGGTCTGTTCTTTTCATTTCTACTAATTTGTGAAATAACCTTACAGTGCAAAGTTAAAGGCAGGAAAGATTGATGGTGGTAGCAATTCGAGCTGTCTTCATTTTCTCTACAAGGTGAGCTACCTGAGAAGAAGCAGTTGCTCTCATGACTGTTAACTCCTTCCAGAGAACCCTGTTTTATCCAATTAAAAAAAAAAAATTAATCAAAATCGTGATCAGAGGATAATCTTGATTGTTATAAACAATGGGGATGCTAAGGTAGGGAAACAATGAGTCAGGGAGTATTCCACTTTAAATACTTCCTCCTGCAGCATGGTTGGATCATTTCTTAGGATGGCAAGGATGTAATACCATGGCAAATTTTGTTCAGCCTGGAAAAGGATGTTGGGGAACAAAAGGTCTGAAAGGGGAAATATTGAAATCTGTTGGAGTAGACACAGCAACTCAAAAAGACAAAATATGTTGAAAAATATTTGCCACCCAGAAGGTGGGAACAGGAACAGGTTTCTCAGGAAAGTGGTCCCAACACCAACCCTGTTCAAGAAGCATTTGGACAATGCTCTCAGGCACAGGGCATGACTCTTGGGGATGGTGCTGGCCCAGGAGCTGGACTCAATCATACTTGTGGGTCCCTTCCAACTCAGCATGTACTGTGATGGTGATTTTAAATTATATATGGATCTCCCTGTCTATTGTACAACAAGAAGGATGAGGGTT
Source organism: Monarcha castaneiventris obscurior (assembly GCA_026261815.1). Classification (NCBI taxonomy): domain Eukaryota; kingdom Metazoa; phylum Chordata; class Aves; order Passeriformes; family Monarchidae; genus Monarcha; species Monarcha castaneiventris. The sequence goes on along the minus strand of JAMPIT010000893.1, from coordinate 25,220,652 downwards.
GGAACATTTCTATGAGGAAAGGCTGAGAGATCCTAGGTTGTTCAGCCAGGAGAAGAGAAGGCTCTAGGGAGACCCTGCTGTGGTTTTCTAGTACTTTAAGGGGCCTTATAAAAACGAGGGAGAAGAATTTTTTATACAGGTAGTGACACTACAAGGCAGAATATTTTTAAACTGAAGGAGATCAGATTTGGATTACATATTAGGAAGAAATTCTTTACTCAAAAGGTAGTAAAGGGAGACCAGAGAACTTGTTTATGCTCCACACCAAGAACAGCTCAAGGCCAGGTTGAATAGAGTCCCAAACAACCTTGCTATTTTTTTTTTTTTTTACTTTCATAGGGGATTTTTTCCTGGTTAATTCCTGGGGTTTTGTGTTTTCTTTTGTTTTGCTTTGTTTTTGAAATAAGACACTAGTCACAGTGAAATCTAAAAAAAAAAAAAAAAAAGTTATGAATTATTGTCGCAATGTAATTTCTTTTTCTAAAGATACAGCCAGAATTATTGGTCTAATTTAAGTGTTGAAAAGTTAGGTATGTAGGTCTCAGCAGCACGTTATGCTCCTGTTATATCCAGTGGAGAGAAACCAGCATTTTTCAAGGCTAAACTGTCTGGCTGCTCCTGCTTCACAGAATAACTCAAAGTTATGCAAGTTCTTATTGTAAGAGAGTGACTTGTTAAAAAGTCATGCATTGTATTAATGACAAAATAAAACCCAGGTTCCTTGAATTCCACATCTGTATCATAGTCATTAGGGCAGGCAGCCTAATGACTACTTAGTAGAAAAGAATGCATTACCAAACAGTCTTACGCAGACAAATCTGTTGTTCAACTAAATTATTAAGATATGTTCAAGAGTAAGGATCTGGAGCATAAAATTCAAATAAAATTCATAAACACCATTTCGCTTGCCTGAATGAACTCCGGGTTCTGCTATATATAGCTAGTTTAATCAGGTGGAAGGTACTGCAGGATGTTAATTGTGAACATTTGAATTTGTCTCACCTGCAAAATTTCTGAGGTATCATCGACTTCAGAACATGTAAATATATTATTTGGGTTTCTTGTTTGTCTGTTGCACTGGTCTCTATCCCTATAATGCATAAAACCACACATGGATGGAAAGGCATCTCTAACACAGAATCCAGTCACCTGTTGTCATAGGAAACTAAGGTATATAATGCCATCAACAAAGTGGTTACAATAATTCTTAAAAAAATAAACAGCCAGTAAAACCAGCAAAGAAACCTCAGATTACCTAAGTCATTTGCACTGATTGTTCCTGCTGGAAGGCTCTTCCAGAATAAAATTTCTCTGATGGTTAGCAATTTCGTTAACTTCCAGCAGAATTACCTTTGGATAGTCATTTGTGTTAAGTACAGTACCTCCATTTACCAGGACATTAGTAAAACTGAATGTACTACTGTGTTAGTGTTTATTTCTTTAATAGGAAACAGTTACTACCTTCTCTGCCTTTATTTTTCTGATCTAAACCAAAATTAATTTAATAAAATAAGTACTCCTTTCCTAGATCATTCCTGGAGCTTTTAAATAACTTAATCCAATTTGGCATTTATGTTTTTGGACAAGTGTTGTCACATTTATGGGCACTACTACCAAACGCTGTATGAGTTGCATGAATGCTCTCTTTGGTTTCACCTCGGTGGATACAGCTCTTGAGTGCATCAGTCTGTCCTTCACCCCTAAAAGAAATCTGGTTTAGACTATATGTGATGCAATCCAGTAAAAGAAAAACATTGAGATACCAGCGAAGAAAGTAAGTTTATTGGGAACATGGGGTCAAATTTTAGGACTGGGCAGAAAGATATTAATGAGTTTCAGCAATAGGATTTGTGGGTTTTCAGAACTTGAGTTGAGGGTTAGAGATTTGTGTCTGGACAGGCAGTTCTTCCAGTATTGGTGAAGTTAAGTAAAAAGTTCTTGAAGCCCCCTAAATTTTCATGTCTTTCACCAATGTGGTTGTCCCTTCCTCCTTCAGTTTAAGCGCTTGCAGCCTCATGCAAGTAGAAACAATATCATGTGGGTGGAGCCAGTATCCTTCTGCCCTGCTCTTTTAGGCTGATTCTAAAGAACATTACTTTTTTTTTTGTCAAGGAAGAAAAAGAAAAAGAAAAGAAAAGAAAAGAAAAGAAAAAGAAAAAGAAAAAGAAAAAGAAAAAGAAAAAGAAAAAGAAAAAGAAAAAGAAAAAAGAAAAAAAAAGAAAAAGAAAAAGAAAAAGGAAAAGGAAAAGGAAAAGGAAAAAAAAAAAAAAGAAAAGAAAAGAAAAAGAAAAAGAAAAAGAAAAGAAAAGAAAAAGAAAAGAAAAAGAAAGAAAAAGAAAAAGAAAAGAAAAGAAAAAGAAAAAGAAAAAGAAAAAGAAAAAGAAAAGAAAAAGAAAAAAGAAAAAGAAAAAGAAAAGAAAAGAAAAAGAAAAAGAAAAAGAAAAAGAAAAAGAAAAAGAAAAAGAAAAAGAAAAAGAAAAAGAAAAAGAAAAAGAAAAAGAAAAAGAAAAAGAAAAAGAAAAAGAAAAAGAAAAAGGAAAAGGAAAAGGAAAAGGAAAAGAAAAAGAAAAAGAAAAAGAAAAAGAAAAAGAAAAAGAAAAAGAAAAAGAAAAAGGAAAAAGAAGAAGAAAAAGAAAGAAAAAGAAAAAGAAAAAGAAAAGAAAAAGAAAAAGAAAAAGAAAAAGAAAAAGGAAAAAGAAGAAGAAAAAGAAAGAAAAAGAAAAAGAAAAAGAAAAGAAAAAGAAAAAGAAAAAGAAAAAGAAAAAGAAAAAGAAAAAGAAAAAGAAAAAGAAAAAGAAAAAGAAAAAGAAAAAGAAAAAGAAAAAAAGAAAAAGAAAGAAAAAAAGAAAAAGAAAGAAAAAAAGAAAACAGAAGGTAAGTTTTGATTCCCTTATTGGAAGCACACCTCAGTGTGGGATGATGTAGAGAGGGAAAGGGATGGAGCAAGCCCTTTAAAGTTTCCTCATGCCTTAGACAAGCTTGAGATCTTGACAGGACTCCTCCACTCCTGACAGGGATGGAACACCTAAACACTAAGTGAAACCCTACAGATGTTGGATTTTTGCAGGGAATACCTGCTTGAATGGTGCAGATATCTGATTGAATTTCCAGCAGATCCCTACCAAGCCATTTCAGTTTTCAGCCCCAAGCAGGTAAAAAGAATTTATCAATTCTTCACATTCCCACCTGATCTCTCACCAGTGCATCTCCATATATATTACTTTTTTTTATCTAGATTTATTTTGAATTAGCAGCTTACTTTATTTTGCAACATTTTTGTTTATTTGTAGCATTTGTATTTATTGGAAGTATTTGTTTTTTGGTTTGGTTTGGGTTTTTTTTTTTTTTTTTTTTTTTTTGGTAGCATTTGTATTTATTTGGTCTACACAGGCAGGATAAATAACACGATATTGTTTATAACTCTGTCCTCACAAGTGGCACTGTGGATGGAGACCTCAGCAGAGCCAGTGCTTGCATTGACGTCAGCAGCAATAATTGCATTAATAGCGAGACATGGCAATCTCATCAGTATTTTGTCCAGGAAAGATAGCATGGGGCTGAGAGCCATTGTTTCATAAAAAATAAAGGAACCTATAATTTTATTGAAAGCAGAAGGGCACAAAAATGATATTGTTTAGAAACTACTTGAAATAATAGCCATTATGTCACCAGGCTTGTCAACCTTTATGTCAGCTCAAGAAAGCTGCAAAGAAAAAATAAATCTATAAGTGCTGAGACAATTATAACATTGGGCTTGAGAGGTTACATGAGGTCTGAGGAAGAATCTTAAGCTCCTATGTTTTTGCAACACTTTTCCCAACTAAATTTAAGTTCAGAACTGAGGTAGGGAAGCAGTAGGAAGGTTGTTAAGTAGTACAGATTTGATTATAAATTTAAAATAAATAAAATTAAATTAAATACTTTTGTTTGGTGTTCTATGCTAAGGAACAATTTTAATTCTCAAGTCTGTTATGTGGCCAATCTGGAACTATATTTGTTTTGCTAAAAGAAGGATCATTTCCCTTAATTTTGTTCAGCAAGATTTTATTTCCTGCGTGAGAGGTAAGTTTTTCAACCTATTTCTCAGGAAGAACAAAAAATTCTCCAAACATTTCAAAAGTCACATTTGATTCTGTTCTTCAGAGCACGGCAAAAAAGGCCTAGGATATCGAAGAGCTTTTTCCACTCTCCTGTATGCTGCATTGAGACAGTGAATCTGGAGATTAACAGAAGCATCTGCTTTCCAGTGAGTGAAGAAACAGAACAGAAGACAGGTAGGAAGAATTGGAATTAATTCTTGGCTATAATTTAGGCTTTGTTGGAAATTGGGAGATTATGTCTTTTAGTTTTATGCTTATTTTTTGTTGCTTATTTGTTGGCATTAAATACATTTTAATTGATACTTTGGGATCCTACTGTCTGTTGACATGGATACCAGCCACAGACTTTGTCTCTATCAGCACAACCTTTACATTTTCCTTAGCTGCTGCAATGACTGGATGGGTGTTTACCTAGTGTTGGGGAAATGAAATTTGTGTTTGTACTGTTTCTATCTAAGCCAAAAGATTAGGTAAAGTTCACTTCAGGTTCACTATGAGCTTGGCCTTGAATTGCATCAAAAAAGTATTTTGCTGTGACTTTCAGTAAATTTGATGGATTTTATTGTTTGGGACATCAAAAAAAGAAAAAAAAAGGACATAGAGAATCATCTCAATACTTTCCATCATCAAAGAAAGAGGAAATAAAGAATGAAGAGGGTCAGTTTATGACTGACCCACTTCAACAAAGCAGAAATGAAAGTGTGGCATGCCTTTCTTCTCAGAAGCACAGAGACTTGAAGAAGACTCATAGAATCATCAAGTACTATCTTTTCTCAGTATAAATATTACATTACACAATCCGTCGAAAATAGGTTTACTATTCTTTTTAAAGTGTTTAGATATTATGTCATTCTTTTCTATTCTTGCTTCTCCTATTTGAAGGCTTGATTGTCTGTTGCAGTGAGCCATGACCAGCAGAACCAAGGGGATACTAAAATCCTGGTTTGAGGCACCGGCAGCTGAGACCCCCTGAAAGTACAAAAAGCCATGATCCCTGCCTTGCCACAGGCTTCAGTTTTCCCCATCTACCTCTTACCTTATTTGCTGTAATCCCTTCCCCCTGCCTTTGCAACACCCACTGTCTAAGGTCTATTGGTGACTGTATGTTTTCCACGCCCGTGTTGGGGGGATACAAAACGGCCCCCGCTCCATGTGGCAGGTGGATTGCTCCATGGTTTCTACCACGTTCTAATAAACCCTCTTCCCCCATGGAGTGCCCCTTCGCTTTTTCCTACCTCCTTTGCATGTGCTGTAGCCATCGGCGGGTCGAGCTGAACCCCAACCAGTGATTCACCCATCCCACCCGTGCTGAGAATCAGCCTTGGTCCAGCCTCTGCCCGGAGCAGGCAGAGATTGCTAGGTGCCAGGACATAGAGCTAGCTAGAATGGCACCAGAAGCAATTGTCAAAAATCTTCTTCTAATGTTCAATTTCAGTTCAGTATTCACTAAATGTTGCATGTCTCTCCATGACCCATGGGCACATCCCAAAGTTACCAAAGCCTTGGTAACTTTTACAAACCCAGAAATACTTTTGAGGAGATCAGCATAAAGCTGAATGATGGACGCCTGTTGCATTGACATAAATCAACAGCAGCACCAACAGTAATTGTGACATGTCATTCTCAGCCCTTGTTATTAGAGTGGTGTCGCTGTATCTGCTGAAACCACCCCCAGGCTACTGTGGCTCCACAAATTGCTGCTAATTCCATTTTCTAATGATACGGGGACAAATTTAATCACTTCAGAGGCTGAGGATGGCAAAACTTTATTTAACCTAGAGGCACAGGGATCTGTGTGTCTCAACCTCTAACTCTCATAAGCCACACAGGCTTTTTTTCCAGCTCTGAGGTATTTATCTCTCAACATGCCTTGTTTTTGTGTGCAAACAAGAATTAGCACCCCACAGTCCCACCCTCCTACTGCCCTCTTATCAGTGATGGTCAGTGTTTGATACTTCAGAGCAATTGACTCTGACATGCAGCCAGAACAACCAATTGCTCAGTATCATACTTCCGGGGGAAAAAGGGGTGAAAAAGCCTTTCATCTTTCTTAAAAAATCCATGCCCTGAAGCAGGAAGGTTGAGGTCCCCTGTTGCTTTATCCTTGCTGGTGTCACTAATTCATAGCTACTGGATTTTTCATGATGCTTCACCCAGTCAGATGGCACTTTGACTTCCTAGAACACACATCCTGTCCTGGCAGAGTCAAGTGTTTGAGCTCTCAGGCAATGGTGACCCAGGCCCTCAGTCAAGTATTGATCCAAACACACCCAAATGTTTCTCATGCAACTTAAACTGAGAAAGTTTTACTCTTTCAACCTCACTGTGTTACTTTGGTCTGGGCTTGGCTTAACTTAAATGTTAGATCTTGGAAAATTCACACATTCTTTTTTATCAGACTTGATCTGCATATATAATTGTTTCATTGTGTATATTCCAGACTGGTTTTCTAAGTAAATAAACGTGATAAAACAAAATTCTGTATTTATGTCAATGAGTTCACTTTTTTTTTGTTTCTCTCTCTGTCAGCACTCCTTCATCAGCTTTTAAACCTGTTACTCAGTTTTGTGCAAAACTAACAGATGAGATATTTACAACTATTAAGTTCTAATATGTTCCATGAAAACACTGTTTAAAAATACCCCAAAACAGACAACTTATTAGCTCATAGGATTATCTGAGGGGTAAGATCATGACATCTTTTCTTAATAATTCCACTAGAACCCACATTGAAAAGAGGAAGTATGAGACTTTTTTCCAAAATCCAAATAGTCTTCTTGCAACCTACAGCAATAAACCCCAGAAACAGGAAATACTGCAATGGATGTTTTTACTCTACAACACTTCATAAAGTTCAGCCATCTAACATAAAGCCATGTTATTTATGCTGCCCACGATTCTTCTGTATCGACTGACACAGGATTCAAGCCTAGATCTTGGCATCCTTCCCTCAGAGATCAGGAAACAGGAGTGTGGTTGGTACTTACATAGCTGTGTAAAGGGAGAGGAGAAAGTTATCTGAGCTGTCATCTTTCTTTAGCCTGCTTGGAATCACACCCATTATAGCAATTTTTGGTCTTTTATATAGCACTTCTCACTCTTAGATTTCACAGCACTTTTCAAGCAAATAGAAGAATCTTTGACAAAACCACATTCCCATCAGCAATGAACAGTTCACTCAAAAATTAAACACTTTACAAAATTGGGTCAGATTCAATATAATATTGTACAGAAGAAAAATGGGATAAAAGCTCTCACAATTCAACACACTACATTTTGACATTCTTTGAAATAAGCTATTTCTTTCTTTTTTTGATCTTTCTTCTGAAATTACTTTCCATTTCTGTTTTAGTATTACATAACACATCATACAATACCATTCCATAACATCCCACATCACAATACAAATGATAAAATGTCAATTGAAATGTTTCAAATGTGTCGTAATGATATAAACCAGATTTTTTTCTTGATGAGAAATTAACAATTTCAGTTCTCCTCTCAAACCATATACAGCTGAAATTGGCAATTCTGTCAGCTTTCATTAAGTTGTAATTACATCTTCTGTATAACCAGAGCAAGTGTACTTATTCTTGTTTTACAAATGAGAAATTTGAGTCATGAAGAAGAAAAGAACTAAAGCTCAGAAAATAAATGTTGACAGATCTGGAGGTAGAAATTCTAGTTCTGAATAGAGCAAAACATTCAGGAGTTATCTTTGTAGACAGACTTTTTTTTGTCCAAATTTCAAATATTTTTCTTTCAACCCATAGCAATAAAATCAATATTTATTCATCTATCTATATATTTTTTAATCCATGCCTCACTAAACAGATGAAATACAGAGCCTCCAGCAGCCAAAAGCTTGAAATATGGATCTAATATGTCACAGAATGAAAGTCTGGTTAAATTCTGTCTCCAACAAAGAGAATTTGCACAAAAGAAACTAGGAGAACTACAAGGTTTTCCAATTGATGTATGAGCATTTTTAAGTGAAAACCAATTTAATCTGAATATTTCTAGCTATGTTCCTAAGTCTTAGTGCTCTATTTCCTGCAGGATTTTAAATCATACTTCTCTATCTCATAGAAATAAATGATTATTGATTGAAACGTGCAGTAGGATTTGAGGGTGATCTGGCCATTGCAATAGCAAAATTCTGACAAACACTGATTATAAGCTTATGACATTTTAAGAAAACTGCAGAGAAGAACCTGGGAGTCTTGGTGGGTGACAGGTTGACCATGAGTTGGTGATGCACCCTTGTAGCCAAGAAGGCCAGTGGGATCCTGGGGATCTCTTTTATGAGGAGAGACTGTGGGAACTGGGCCTGCTCAGTCTGGTGAACTGATAGGGGACCTCATCCATGCATACAAATATCTCAAAAATCGGTGCCAGACTCTTTTCAGTGGTTCTTGGTGACAGGATGAGCAGCAGTGTCCATAAACTAAAACACAAGAAGTTCCACTTCAACATGAGGAAGCATGTCTTTAAGTTGAAGGTGGCAGAGCACTGGAGCAGCTGCCCAGGGAGGTCCTGGAGTCTCCCCCTCTGGAGAAATTCAAACCCCATCTAAATATGTTTCTGTGTCACCTGCTCCAGGTGACCCTGCCTTGATAGGCACTTGGATTGGGTGATCTCCAGAGATCCTTTCCAACCATAACAATTCTGTGAAACTCCAGGAGAGTAATCAAGAACAACAAAGAGGGGTCGTCAACATTCAAGTGTAGCTTAGAAGACAGCTGTTAAATCTTGCAGAAATTTTTTTAGCTCACATGCTAATAAAAGAATTCAGATTTTCAGGAGTAAACTCCACTGCCATCATTTCACTTAGGCTTCCTTGTTTTGTTGTTTCATTATTTTAAAAAGGACATTTATCATGATTTTTTTAAAGAAAAAATCAGATTTTGTCTTTGAAATACCTATGCAAATGAAAAATGCATTTGAACACTTCTGTTTCCAATTCTTTCTTGAAAAATGTTGACTAGCTGAATAAAAAACCACATTTACTTCAATTAAAAGAAGTTTTTAATATTTCACTTTGTCAAAATTTTCAAGAAAAAGCTACACCTGGTTCACTACATGTATTTTCTTCCATTTATAACTTTTGCATAAACATGATTAAACAAAAATACATTACTTCCATTCTTTCTTTTTTTTTTCAATTGTTCATTCCATCTTTCTAGTCTTACATGTCCTCTAGAATGTCTAAACTGAAGAGGAACAAATCCGTCACTTCTTTACTTTTAAATTATGTATAACCTATACTCTTTAAGCAAGTTTTTGCAATAAGAATCTATACTGAATGCATGCAGTCCAGTTTGTATTAATGTTTTACTACAATGTCTCTGACATGCTGTGCTGGTTTGAGCAAATTTGGAGGACAACATCCTCTGATAGAAGACAGGTTACAGCCACCCCTCCCCTACTAGGTCTGGGGAAAAAAAGATTTTCCCCGGAGGAAAGAGATAAAAAAACTATTTTTCTAACAAAAACACAGGAAAAGCATAATAATGCTGAATAATAAAACCTCTCGCTGTGGAGAGAAATCTGGGAAGATTTCAGAGTCCTTCTGTAGGTGTGGTCTCTCTCCTCCTCCTCGGAGCTGGGTCAGGGTGGGACCACTTCTGAGGCCTCGGTGGAAAATTCTCCTGATGTGTTCTGATGTTGTTGAAACAGTCCAGAAGAGAAGAAGGGAAAAACCAAAGTCCCAGGAAAACAAAGTTCAAGTCTCTGTCTCCCTCCAGAGAAAAGGAGCTGAAAGCTGGCTGAAAAGCAAGAAGGGTGTTTTCCTCCCGCCTTGCTGCTGCAGCAGGAGCTGAGGAGGGTATCTGTGTCCTTGAACAACTGCTTTGAAAAGTTCACTCGGTTTTTTTCCTCTCCCCCATCTCAGGCTCAGTTTAAAGGCACAGAAAAGGCACAAAATTAATTTCTGGGCATAGAACAACAATAGGGGATACACATCATGAAGTCACCCCAAGACACATGCAGAGTATGCTTATTGTGTGTGGAGTTAGTGAAAGGGTTCAGATGTTACTCTGATGTTGCTTTGTCCAGTAGATATGTCAATGCAGTTTATAAAGTGGTGGCTGCTTACATAGTGTGTGGAAAAAGATCTCTGAGAGGTTATGGGGTAGAGCCTCAGCATATGTAATTTCTCGTGAATATACTACATCTGTATGGATCTGCATATGAGGTGTGAGGGGACAGATTTAATTTTGAACTCTGTGTATTCCAGTAAAGGACTCTCCACCAATTATTTTTAATTCATCTGCACGTGCTATGTAAAGGATGTTGGCAGAATATTGCTTTACACCTACATTTTCAGTGCAGCACAAAGGAAAAGAAAAAAAAAGATTTTGTCCTTTAGATGATAATAGGCTCCCTGTGTTAGAAAGAAGCATTAAATCTGTCCATTTTAAAACCTGTCTTTACATGTGATGCAGGTGATATTTACAGTCTAAAGAGTGGTGACATTTATGGAAGAAAGATGTTTTAGCCACAGATCAAACCCTCATGATGGAAGACATTCTTCCATTCTGAGCTTCCTACAGTTCATATCGAGACTACCTAAATTCAGTTTCAGTCCCAATCCTCTTCTGTACAACAGGTATACAAGCTTGAAAATAGGTGTAGACTTTTGAATACTGAAAAGGTAGTGGTGTTTATAGGGAAGACTTAACTCACCATCCGGCTCCCAGATACTCCCAGGCCTTCAACATCTTTCTATGCAGCATTCAGAAACCTGGATGTTCCTGCTTTCCTTTGACAGCCAATGGAAAGAAGTGACTATCTCAGCCAAGAGTTCTGAATTACTGGTATGATGCCAGCATTTGGAGGCTTGCAAAGGTCTGAATAGGCTAGTAATATCTTTTCCTCTTAATCATAATTTATTTTGCAGACTACCTGACAAATATGATTTTTCATGTCAAAATGTGTATACAAAGTAAACTAGTCCCATATATTAAGCCTGTATTTACTTTTAACAATGGTCTAGGAGTACAACTGAAATTTCATTTTTATCTTCTCTCACCTTTTTTTCTTTCTTCTGCTCAGCCCCTGGATTCAGATACGATTCCACACAGTGACTTAATTCCCAAGGTTTCTTGCAATGCCACCTCTATTCTGTCTAGCTTATAAGAGCTGAATAATACAAAAAAAAATTAGAACACAAAAATTTGAGTAGTTGAGCCCTCTGAAGTCTGAAAACCCACACTGTGCTGTGTCTCTGAGTCTCTTTACCACTGGATATTAAGGTTTTTACAAGAAAGCACTTGCTTTACCTTTTTACGAAATTATTTTCTTGCATGGCTGTGCTGCTACTCAGGGCTGTGCGACACTGCCTATGCAACCTTGTAAAAGAAAAGGGCTGAGCTGGGGTAGGACTTCTCTCACTGAACTCTGTTCTGTTCTGAAGCAAGAAAGGTCTCACCATAGGAAAGATACTGCTGACAGGGTCCTAAATTTAAGTGCATTAAAATAGGAGAATGGAATCAACCTGTGTCATTCTTTAAAACATATCTAAAATGGTGTGAAGGAGGAAATGGAGCTCCATGATCTTTCACTAGGGTAATTCCTCATGATTGCCTCGTTAATTTATCATCTTTTCTTAGCTATGTGTTCTTCCTACAAAGACTTGTAGTATAAAACATCACAAACTGAAAGTCAAGTGAGCAGGACAAGCTAAGGGTCCTTCAGTTGTTGGAGGAAATAAATAGTAGCATCCATAAAGTTATTCATCTGCTTTTAAAGAAATTTCTAAATGAAATAATTTTCTGAATGTATCCAATCAGCTCCATTGACCACATGTGGGAATAGTCTTCTCTTTGCTAATGCTAGATATATAACTTTGATGACTAAATTTAGGTGAGATGAAACATGCCTTCAAGAAACTCCATGATAATTCTGCAAACCGTATCCTTTTGTGCTCCCCCTCTCCCCTGCTGTTTCTTTTCTTCACTTGTCACTTCTCATTTCCATGTCAGGTATCTAAACTTAGACAGTAAGGTCTTTGAAGCAGAAACCAGGCCTGAATATTTGTCTCAACACTAAATAACCAGCTTAATCTACCAGTAGGATGGGCAGCTGTAGAGTGCCTAAGACACCATAAAGAAATTAACTATATATTATTAGATTTTTATTAGAAAATCTGCTCCCTTTTTCTAATAAATCAGAAAAAAATCCAGTAGTTGGTAGAATGCATTAAGTTTTAGTTTTTTTATACTGAGTAGTATTTTAACTATTTCTTTGCTATAAAACCATAATTTTATATAGATGACAGTATTAAAGAATACAGGATTCCTGATCCTGACAGCTCACCAAAATACCCCACTACAACAGAATGAAGCCAGTAAACATGGGGCAATTAGGAAAAATGGGTGGGTCAATATCACACAGTGAAAAGAAGTAAAACCTAAGTGGTTTGCAACATTGTAACTAAATTGTCATTATTGTTGAAATTTTTTGCACAAGAAATATTTTTTTCTCTGCCGTAATTAGATCTGAACTAATAATTACAAGACTAATAAGTTTTCAATTACACTAACAATAAAGTCTTGGGTTTATAGGAGATGGATATAAAGAAGGTATGACCTTTTCGGTGTTCAGTTTTTCTTTAGGTTAACTGAAAGTGTTGCTATAATCAAAATCATGATTTTGGCATAGCTAATCACCAGAGTATTTACCTGAAAAATCAGAGAAAACTTAGCAAGTAACATCCAGAAGTACTGACTCTTGATACAATTGCAGTGTATTTAGTTCCCCTCTCCAGCCTACCCCCAATATTATTTTTACTGTGAGATTCATCAGAGACCTGTAAAGACCTGCCCTTGATTCAGGTGACATCTGAATATGAATCTAAATGTCTGCTTTTTATCTATAAGGCACCTTTATGTCAACACCTTATACCCAGAAAATACCTTCAGGACACAGACTTTGTTTAAAGAGCAAACGAAGAAACAACATTACATTTCTAAAGAAAATGTCTTGTCATTTTTTCTGAATACTGAACTTTTAAATAATAAAGATGGTTATTGCTCTGAAAACAGCTGTAATATTTTTATTCTTATAAAGGAAGTTCCACACAATCCTCCACATCCAACTTCACATACCATAATCTGGGCCAAGTAATGTATTTTGTATCATGCCAGGCAACATATTTTACAAGGAGAGTCGAGGATGATTAGCTCATGCCAACATGTGGCTTTACATGCTAACGTTTAGATGAAAGGAACTCTAACTGAAGACAGAGTCCTCTACTGGATTCTCAGGTGGAATTAAGGGGCAAGGAAAACCACTTCATCCATAAATAGGCCCAGACTATGGTATCAGCTCTAGAGATCAGGAAGAATGTTTCCACCAGAGCACAGAAAGTTTGTGACCTTTGGCGAGGTTTCGATTCCAGACATATCTCAAGTAAAGCAGGTAAATTTTTTGTGCTTATTGGAAAGAAGTACCTGTTTTTTCCACCACAAGCGTGCTTCTAATTTGTCTTTCAAACATCCTCCCAGCGTTTCTTGCAGCCAGGAAGCACAAACTTGGAGTTAGAGAGGTATTTTGATAAAGCTCAGAAAGCCCATAATAAGCACACACTCTGATCTCCTCTATGTAACACAAGCCAACAAATTTTACCAAGTAATTCTTGCTGAGGCCTTATCCTGGATGTGCTAGAGGCAGTCTTTTAGAAAGACATCCAGGTCACATTGTCACCAGTCTTCCCTGAGGCACCTCAGTGATTTTCACGTATCTGACCCCCCACAACATCAGCAGGGGCTTTGGAAAATTATCAGAGAGTGCTTTCAAACCTAGATGCTTGCAGTATGATTATAGGTTCCAAAAGCAGTGACGCAGACAGCAAGCAAGGGGAGCAGATCCACCCTTATTGTCTGAAAGTCTTGCAATAGAAATATTCTTACAGAGTCTCTTCGTTGAAGAACAAGAGATATAATTTAGAATGTAGCACTCCCAGGAAGGCAAATGACTAAAAACTAATTGTTTTTCCCATTACAGAGAACACCCATGATTGTACCAGTGTCAGTCTCTCTCAGAAAACATTCTAGACAAACATTCTTTATTATGTACAGCAATAATAATAGTAATGATACATTTTGTCTGTACAATGACATCCATCCTGATGAACCAAAGTGCTCTCAAATCTTGGTGATCTGTTTCTTTCAGTGATTGACCTAGACCTTGGATAACAAATTGTGGTCATAGCTAGCAAAGAATTGAGAAACCATCCCTAGCTTTGCTGACTTTTACTCAAAAAACTTATTGTCAAGGCTTACTTGTTTGTCTTCTTCTGTCAAATATCTCCCCTGGGGAACATGAATACTTAAAAATATTTAATATCCAAATCACCTAGGATTGGAGAAGAGACAGTTTGTTCAGTACCACCTTGGTTCAGCTTTTAGTTTTAGTACAGTATGACTATTTTAATTACTACTGTCAGTGGTTATTCACAGCTTTGCTACTATGATATACAATGATCATTGTTATTAATTTGGCAATGAATATTGCTCTTATTCAACTTAGTGTTTTAATTCTTGTTTCTGCAGTGTGAATATTAAAATTAATTTTTTTTAAACTAACGGCAACATGAAATATAATCAAAATAATAATGATGTTCTATGGAAGAACATAGTTCATTACAAGATTCTAATACAGTCTCTTTCAGTAAGTGTTCCTAGCAATCCGAGAAGTACGCATGCCCTCAGCCTATGATAAAGAAATAACCAGATTTGGGCAGTAACATAATATGTTTTCAAAAGCCAGTGACAAACTCTCCTTAAATTCAACTGTGTGATACTATTCTTTAATAATGCAAATTATCAATTATAGTTGGAAGACAAAAGGAATAGAAATTAAATTTATAAGCAAGGTGGAATAGACTTTCTGTAGGTCAACAAAGCTAGTCAGTTTTGTGTTTAGCCTCATCCACTCAGCTTTGTAAATACGAGATGTGTAGTCCAAGTTGGTCATAGAGGGTCTCTCCATTTGTCATGGAAACATCCCCTCCTAAGAAAGCTCTTTGTGAGCTCAAGAGTCTTTGAAGGCTTCTTGCTCTACTGATTTGCTAATGGCGGGGACTAAGTACACACACCTCAATTCTACGGAAGACAAGTTATGGAAAACAACTTGAAAGTCTTGTCCTGAGTGATTATGTGCTTTCAAGGGGATTTAGCTAGTGTGTCTGTATAAATCTCTTTTTTTATCCCATTTTTTGGTTAACTATCTAGAGGCAAATTAGTAGAAAAAGTTGTGGGTTGCTTGTGTGTCTCAGGGGTCTGAAGTACTTTATGGGATTGAGGCAATGGAATGAAGGGTTTCAGCTAAAGTCAATAAAGTCACAAAGGAAGAGACCTCTCAGGGTGATTACCATCTGAAATATCCATCTCCTATACCACCTTGCTCCTTTAGTTTTTTCCATTAAAGTACTGCACCAGCCTACATTCAAGAGTAGAAAGGACCAGAAAATCTAGCAATGTGACCTCAGTTCAAGGAATAAGAACATTTCAGATGTTGTAACATTTGATCTGACAGAGTGTGATCAAGGCAAGAACTCCTCTAAAATAAATTTTCTAGGCGCACATTGATACACAGATGCCATGCTCACGCTCGTGAATCAGATGCTGAGGTGGTGGAGCTTATCCCTGAGCATCCCACAAGGAGCCTGCTTAGGGCAGAGCCCGGACAGCTCCTGTGTCCTCTCTCAGCACCCAGGGCAGATGAAAGCACACACACACACACAGTCGGCAGGCAACACCAGAGACAAAGAAGTCAGAAGGGCTCTTTGTGTAGAATTCGATGAACAGGGTTTATGCTCAGCGCAAAAGGATCCAGGGACAAAGAGCCCCAGTTATGGAGGGTCAAGGGATTAAATAAGGGGAGGAGAAAGGGCCAGGGAAACAATGGGACGAGGGTCCAGGGAAGGAGCATAGGTGGGGCCAGGATACACAAACCAATGGGAGAACATGAAGGGAGGAGGTGGGATACAAGGCCAATGGGGTGTCGAGAAAAGGAGAACATTCTAGAGCTGGGGCTAAATAAGAGAGAAAAGGGGCAGAGGGCAAACGGGCCAATGGGCCAACCATCAAAGGATAATCCACATAACAAAGGGTGATAATGGAGCACTATGGGAAGTCACCGTAACCAAGGAGGCATCTCTGTACATTGACACTTGACTGTCAGTGTACCTCCACTGATTTAGGGCATTGTGGCTCCTTGGTCAGCTCAGTGGTGGCCTTGACCACTGCAGCACACAGACAAGGTGAAACTGAACAGCAATTTTTGAGATAGAGCTCAGTCTCTCAGGTCTCTTGATTCATTGTGTTTCATCCATCTGGGTGCAGGTGCAAACCTGCTGTTTTCATTTGATGCTGAAGTCTTCTTTCCAAATTTATTTGGTTAATACTATACCTAATTTTAGGTTCAGGAGCAGCTATACCTCCATTCGCAGTTTTGAAGTACAGTGCAGGTTTGAACCTATCCTACCACGATCACCAAGCAACATGAACCAACACGTGCCAACCACTCTACCAGCACTCAAACTCCTGTTTCTCTTATTCCATGTGCTTAAGTTTAAGGGGGTTTAGTATCACAATAGAAATCACTTTTTCCCAGATAGACGAGAAGTCTGTACTTGTAATGGAGGCGGAATTTTGCCCTAGGTGTCATTTCAGCCTCAGCCCTTCTACAATACATTAGAGGAAAATAGGCAAGGAGAAAACACAAGCTCCAAAATGGGCAGAAGAGAAGGAACTTCTTTTAGTCTTAAGAATTTTCAAAATATGAAAGGCTTAGTCAAGAAATGCTGTCAGTTTATACCTACACTAGCTGGATTTAACAAACAATACATAAAAGCTCCTCCCCCCAAAAAATTATAACATATAATAAAATAATTTTATTAGACAACCTTTGTTTTTCTGCTAACATTTCTGGATTCTAAATTTTAGTTAAATACCTTATTGTTTTAGTTCAAGTCTAGAATGTGAAATGTACAATTTCGTTTAGTTAAATGCTGAGAAGCCTCCAAAACATCCCTGACAGAGCTTTGAATGGAATTAACAAGTGCATGTACAAATTACATCTTATTATTCAGCAGATGAATTTTTGCAAGGTTGAATTTTCAGTTATCAAGGTTATCCATCTTTCTGCCTAGACTATTTGTGAGGGAGATACAGAACTCCTGTTCTCCAGGGATTAAAACTTTTCTGATGAAAGAGACATTGCCTCTAAACTCAACTAGCATGAGAATGTCGTGATCTCAGGTTATTTTGATGCACAGATGAGTCTGAGATTACAGAACAGATATGATGAAGAAAACCTCTTTTTATGGTTGTACATAAGCACAAGGAATAAACCAATGCTATCTGAAACTCACAACTCAATTTGGGAAGAAAATATGAGCTAAAAGAAAGAAAATGCAAACAAGAAACAATATATATGTTGGTTTGAAGGCATAGCATTTCATCACTTCCTGCAGGAAGGACTCTTCTACTTTAGCAACCAATAGACTGCCCTTCTAAGGAAGACAGCTTAAAACTGGGTGCCTAAAGTTTTTAGAACTCCAGTTTAGTTTGGGGGCTCCCAGACACAGTAACTCTATGGAAAGTCTTGAGAAACTGAAAAGCTATCCTAAACTGGCAGTGAGAAACAATCACAATATCCTAGACTTAATTTAGTTTCCTCTTATATTTGTGTGTTATGAATTGTAAAGGAGAAATTTAATAGAGTGATACTATTGTAATTTTATGTGATTGTCTTTAAAGAATATAGTTGGTGTGATTAGACAAGCTGAACCATGGATTATCTAAGGATGCACCAGAGAGAGGGGGCAAAACTAGCTTTTGGATTATAGTCTAAGAGACAAAAAAGTAGCCTAATCTACAGTATGTGCAGATACACTGAGTTCTGTGGGTGGCAGATCCCTTGGATTTCCTTAATGATTATCTTTCATTAATGAAGTTTGAAATCCAGATGTTGTGAGTTTCACTAAAGTTATGAGTGGAATAGAAAGTAGAGGATCATTTGTTGGTTTCTTAGTCCTGAAGGGAAAGAAAGTTCTATGTTAGAAAGGCCTACTTAAAGTTTTGATACGTAAAAGAGAGTGTAGTGAATAATATGCACTGTAGAAAAGCATGCTTCTGGCTGTAGATGTTAGCTTTGTTCTCAAATTTAGTAGATGAGATAGACTTTTAAGGCTCAGGCTCAGTTGTGAGCCTCCCAACAGAAGTCTGTCCTCTGCAGCACAGCAAGAGCACTTGGGGAGGCTTTGTGAACACAGCTTTTGCCCTGTGCTCAGTGTCAGCCCACTGAACAAGCTGGTCTCCAGCAAAAGCATTATGCAAATGATTGAGCCATTCCTCAGTGACAGGGGTCTCAAAGACATTGGTGACTACAGGCCTCATTTACATTGTGCAATCAGTGTAATTATCAGATTTATTTTTACAACTATATCACTAAATATTAATATATTCTGTTAAACTTTACTGAAGTCAGAATAAAAGCAATTAATTAGTTTTCTACCATGTCCAGTGATAAACATGAACTTACACAAAACTGAAAAGTGAGAAAAATTAAGTATCATACAGTCTGATAACCTTCATTCATGCTTTCCACACAGCAAAGTTCATTAGGACTAGGCAGATATTTTAGACACCATGACAATTTTGGGGGAGTAGTCACACAAGAATATCTGTACAGGCTGATCTTCATGACTGCATCATCTATCACACCTTCGAGTGGACACCAAGACTACGAAGTGACCTATAACTACAAAATTATTTTTTCTTCTCCTGCCCATGCTCTTTGCTCCTGGGAACTCTACTTATGATCGTAGTCAAAACAACAGATATACATGTAGTTAAAGTTTACTGAAGAGAGATGTTCCCATGAAAAAACGTTCTGGAATTCTTTGATTTCAGAAACTGATGCCCAACATATGGATAGAGCTAAGACCTTAGCTTCAAATATTCTCTAGAATCTGGAGATTATCCGACCAGCTTTTCTCTGAAACATCTCACAAACATGCTGTAACATAGACAGCTTCAAAAAATAAGGTCCCCAACAAAATGGATTTGTTCAGAAAGATCCAGAGCTGCTTATGACTTGGCTAAATAAAAAAAGCAAAATTTAGCTAATATGGTGAGGACACAGGGCTACAGCTTAGGGGAAGGTATTAACAGAGGAAACTCTTGCATTTTTAATGTAAGAATCCTACATCGGGAGTTAACTTGAGAAAATAATCTTAGCCCTTCCTCTGAAAGAGGATTCCAATGCATACCCATTTTGTCTAGATTAATTTTTAGGCTTGTAACTCATGTGTTTAGAAAAATGCAATCATTCAAGTTTCTTTAAAAAAGAGATATTTAAGGGAAAGTTTATTGTTCAGAATGGTGTTCTAAAGTTCTTCTCCTTTCGGTCTCTGTTGAAAAAGCTTAGATGATTTTTTCAATTAGACATCACCAGATAGATCTCACTCAGACTTGACTAAATAAAGTCATCATTCTACAGGATTAAACACAGATGGAGGCCAGAGTAACAATGTGTCTTTGCTAAACACTTAGATTCAAACTCTGAACTTACTGTTGATTGAAGAAGTCAGCTTGGGAACAAGGTAAAAACAGATATCCCCTAACTGGTAAAACATAGTCATCAAAACATGCAGTGCAGGTTCCAGCACATAGGTCATTCCTGCATATTAATCCGCTTATACAAATATAGGTTCTTAGGTATGAGGGTTATGAGGATGGGATATAATCTTACTCAGCTGCCCTTACAAGGCTATTCCTCCTCCTAGATAGTGAGCATACTTACTGGTCAGAAATGCACCTTTCAATTCTCCACTAAATTTATAATCTTTTTTTTCTGTATTTAGACAAAATAATGTCTTTCTAGGAGCTGTAGTGAGTGTAGAAGAGTGTGTGAAAAGGCAAAGTATGTTGCATTGTGAGCCTACCTGTGTCAACCACATCAATGCTTGTGCAGCAGAGAAAGTTCCTGTGTGTCAGCATAGGAGAGGGACAGGTAGTTTTGTATGTGCAAGGAAGTCTGTGATGAGTTTTTGGGTAAAACCTGAGGCCGTAAGTTGTTTGTGTGTGACAGTTTCCTCGTGCACAAACCCCACTTTTTATCTGTACTAGTCTGTGAGCTCAAGAGAGCAGGATGGTGCACATGTACTCTGCAGAAAAAGGAAGAAACAGCGCATGTGACAGAAGGAGATTCTGTGTATACATGTGTGCACAGGCACACACTTTGCCCTAGGCAAGTTCAGCTCTTAGTTGGAAACTTGAGAAATTGACTTTACTGGGATTTGAAAGAGATCTCAGGTGAACTAAATTTGTCTGCTTTCTTTTCCCACTAGTGTAGGCAAAACAGATTCTCAGTCTAATAAGGTTTGACAAGACCTGGCACTGGAGGCAGGTGCCAAGGAATCCAACTAGTCAAAAGCATTAGAGACACCATGGGCACTAGAGGATAGAGGTGTTGGCATGGGAACAGAATGAAAGATGCTCCGTGGTGGCTGGTTAGGAGGTTTGTTTAAGAGGGAGCCAAGCAGCTGCAGCCTTGCTATCACCCTATGCTTGAACAACAGTAGGTAAACTCCATCCTCCTCCGTTCTCTGCCAGGAAGTGAGGAACTTAATTCTTCCTCCTTACATGAACCATGTTGAAATCACTGACATCCCTGGAGACTCCCAAATGGTTTGTGCTGCAAAAGAAAATGGTTTGGTACTCAATGCTGCAAATGCCTAACCTTCAATGGGTGCTTGAGAGCATGGAAGGTATTTTTTTAAAGAATTAGAGGATATAATTTTTAGTTACAAAGCTATGAATCTCTTTTTCTCTGTCTTCCTCTTCCTCTCTCTGCTGCAAACTCTTCCCCCACTCCTTAGAAAATATCCAGCCCCTTCCAAAGAGCAAGAGAAAGAAAAACTTATTATGAAATCAAGGTCTGCTTCAAGGGGAATTTATGAAAATATACAAGGGCTTTTTATTGTTACTTTCTTTTGTTTTTTACATCCTGAAATCTATAAAGATGGAAATAGTGTGTGAGGAAAGGAGAATGGAACTTTTCTGGCTCAAAACTAAAATACCAGCTGAGCAGCTGCAATATTGTAATTATAATAATTTGCATTTCAGTGATGTCTAGAATCCTCTGATAATACCACAACTCCATGGTGCTAGGTGCAGTACATAATGCAGCTGGAGACAATGGGTGGCCTGCAGTGCTTGAAAAGAAGATTAGAAAAGAAAACGTAAAGCAACATAAAGCTAAAACCTAAATCTGAAAAAAAATGCATTTTTGTATCACATCAGAAAAAGGTGGGGGAGGATTAATAAAGAAGTGATTCCAATTATTTATTAAACAGCACTTAAGGATAATTTAGCAACATTAAGCAAACAACAGCCTCTGGATACAACCTCTCATTCGAGTTTTCTGTTTGTCAGCACCAAGAGTCTCAGGTTAATGACCACGATACACAAACATACACATCCATACCTCTATCCCTCTGTGACTGTGTGTACATTTCTATGTGCCCATTCGGTTTCTGAAAAATGCTGCCTCAGAACCAACCTCAGCCAGAGACAAGGTAGCTTTTGTTCAAACCAGTGCAAATATTCTTAATTAAATGTTTGCATCTTCTGTTTATGAAGCCCTACTCGGTACATCATGTTGATGCCCTCATTTAAACAGATGCTTGTAATTGGTTATAGTACTTAGAAAGTCACGGGTTCAGTAACAGGTAAATCAAAACAAAAACATGATGCTGAACTATCTATATATTTAAACTTAAAACTGAAGGACTGCTTTCAAAAGGGTATATGCACTCATAAATAGAAAGTGTTTACCTCTTTATACAGTTTATCTGCTGGACAGGCTTAAGAATATTTCTGGCTTTTTTTAACCAGTTTTAGGTCCTGAGGACTTATGTGATTGCTATGTCCTGGTGCTCTTTAAGTCTGCTTTTAATGGACTTTGCAAACTTAGGTCTCCCATGGGCTTCAATTGTCTGACCATTGGATTAATGTTATCTTTGGGATTAATATTATCCTTAGGGATGACATTTACAATGGTGTTTAAGGCAGGCAAGTGTCAAGGATCTCTTAAATGTCAAAGAAAATATTTTATTTTTTTATAGCCTGAATGATAAACTGTAAATTAAGCTCTATTATTGTAGGCAGCCAAGCTTGCATATGTTGGCCAGATCAAATAAGTTGGTGCTGTAATGCCAGTACATGCAAGACAGATTAAACGTAACCATGGGTGGCATGGAGAAGGTGAATAATTCTCATCATTTTTTCCAACTTATCACATATTAAATTAAATTTTAATTATATTTTATGCAAAAAAAAGATAATTTTTCATTACGTAATACGCGTGCTTATGAATGCTAAAATGATTTCAAAAGAGAAAGAAATTATTAAAGAGTAATAGTTTTTTCAAGGTAACATGTACAAAGATATCACCTCTCCCAAAACAAATCCCTTAGTTGCAAAGTTTTGGAGGCCAGAAAAGAACGGAGGTCAAGTGCCACTCAATGACTGACTTTTTTTTATCTTCTGTGGACTGTGCTGGAGACGGCGTAATTAGATGGTCTGACTTGGGAGATCTTATGTTGCGCTTTTTTTTTGGATGAACTACGGTTATGCATCCATTCTGAGATTAAATAGAGTTAACTGAAATTCTGTAAGAAAGTGACAGGTGACTGCAGACTCAAGTTTAGGAGCTTTTAAGTAGATAGCAATTTCAGAGTGTTCTAAAGATTGGTTCTTCCACAGGAAATGCAGACAAATTCAGTCCCTTTTCTTGAAAAGAGTCCAAATCACTTATTTATTTTTCTTTCTGACACCTGAGTGTAATCTGTTTGCTGACCTAGAATTGGGTCATTTTTGATCCTTGATATTCTCTCCATAAACATGAGGAGACACCTTTCCTAAAGCGAAAAGTGTCTCAGGTTCCTCTCTTACATCTCTGAGTGAATGTGTTTAATTAAATTCAATAGTGGCAAAATAAATAAAACCCCCAGGATCAAAAGTTGTAAAACAGCATTAAAGTAAAAGCTAGCTCTGCGCAAGTCACTTTCTATATGCTTTTGAGGAGAAAGGATGGAAGAAGTGATTAGAATTAGATTTATAATGAGCCACTAGTTGCCCTTTGGTAGTGGAGTCACAACTTCATCTCCATCCTAATGTGGTGACTCAATGTCTGGGTTGCACTATTTGCTGTTAAATAATGAATATGCCTGTATCTATGATAACATGGAAAGGCTTCGATTTCCATTTGTTTGGAATTTTTTTTTCTGGTTTTGGAAGTCTGATTCATTAAAATTTTATATGCCCTTTATGTAGTCAGGATTCCATAAATAGCAGAGAATTCATAGCCAAAAAAATCCCCAAAAAACCAATGCAAAAAAATAAAACCCCAACCAAAACAAATCAAACGCCCTCCCCCCCCACGCCAATGTTCTAAAATAACAACTTAAATCCACTTCTGTTCCAAAACAAATTCCACCTCTTCATACTTCACTCTCCACCTTTTCTTAATATTTGTCACTAAGGCTCAGTGCAGGATGCATGCAAGCTCTGAAATTCAGTGATGGATGCCTCTTACTCACCTGATGAGAAAATTAAAGGTATGCCAACACATCATTGACAGGAATAAAACACAGGTAACATTGCCTAGTAGTAGATCAAATGTCTTGCCAGTAACCTCCACCTCTTAGAAAATGCGTCTAATGGAGGAATCTAGGAATTTTAATTAAGTTCTTCATCAAAGAGAGAGATAATTGTACTGTTACAGTTATTTGTCCATTGAAATAAGTGAAATATAAACATTGGTATGAATATATATTCTTCTTTATCCAGAATTTTAGGGTTAGTGAGGGCGGTGAGGCACTGGCCCATAGGTTTTTCAGAGAAGCTGTGGGTGTTCCATCCCTGGAAGAGTACAAGGCCAGATTGGAGAAGACTTGGAGCAACCTGGGATAGCGGTGCCTGCCTATGGCAGAGGTTTGAAACAAGATGATCTTTAAGGTCCCTTCACATCCAACCCATTCTGAGATTCTATGATTTTATTTGTTTCATAGAAGTAAGCAAAGAGTTCATTTGAGTTGACCCACTTCAAATATTTTTTCAAATTCCTACTTCCAATTTGTTTTTCTTTCCTTATTTAAAGGACCTGTCATTTCTTATCTGTAAACCAGTATTGATAATCCTGCTTTGCACAGGTAGATGTAACTATGAATACATAAAAACAGCCTATTTTCAGGCTATGTAGGTAGTTATAATGTTTGTCACTATTTCATCTCTCCTGGTTCTTCTACAACTTCACTCACGACTACACTGGACATCCTCTCAGATACTATTTCATCATTTTTCAGCATTTTATGGTCTGAAAAAACAGGGAATTTGTATTATTTTTAAGAAGCAGAGGTATGAAAAGATGAAAAATACCTGATGAAGGATACACAAAGATCAGGAAAATCTGGAAATGGAATTCACGTTGTTCATGGCCACTTTTGTTCTTTTATCCCCAAATGATTCTTCATTAGATCACAGAATAATATGGCCCAGAGGTTTTAAGAAGTCGGACAGGCTGACTCTATAGCCCATGCATATGCCAAATATAGTCTAAACTATTCAGAAAGTCTTTCAAAGTTGGGAACCCCAAGATTTTTTTGTGAAACTGTACTCTGGCCCCTAACTAGCCTCACCATTGGAAAAGCTTCTTATCTCAAAGCTGGTATCTCCCCTGCAGCAATTTAAATGAGCAACTTCTTGTTCTGTCTGTCATAACAGGAAGGGATTATTTCCAACTTCTGTAGGACTTGACAGTGTTATCGCACCCCAAAGACAGATTTCTAAGCTCTCCAATAATTTCTTCTTCCAAAATCTCTACAGATGGTGGATCTATTTCTTGAAGTATGTTACTGAAAACAAGGTGAAAGATTCAGCTAAACTGCAAACTTTTGTGTTACAGAGGAAAATCACCTACCTTTCTGATGTTTTCTTGACACATTGCATTATGAGCAGGTGTGGAAATCACAACATTCATGTATTTCTTTTTTTCACATCATTAACACAAAATTCTAATATATTTCGTATTTTTTATAGCTTCATTTTTCATATTTCATGCAATTTCTTGCCAAAGTACTAACTACAAATTGGGTGTATTTTCCTACAGAAAGCTCAGCAACTTTTTTAACATTAAATTAATATTAAAAAAAATATAGATGGGAAACATGGAAACTTCCTTAACTTTTTCTTTCATTTGTTTTTCTTTTTTTTTTTCCTGCTAGCAGGTGTATTTGACTAAAAATAATATTGCAAATATAAACTGTAAAATAACTACTTCATAATAAACAAAATGCTTAAAACGGCCTTCAGTGTTTTATTATTTACAGTATTTTGCCTTTTCGTAAATGTATTCTCCAGGTGAAAAAGTTTATCACTTCAAATTATATTTGAAAATGTGATGAAAATATTTTTTTAAAGATAGAGATGTCTGAGAACAGACCTTACAAACATCTGGTCTTAAAAGGAAACAAACATAACAATCAAACAAAAAACCAAACCAAAACCAAAAAAACCACCAACAAATACAAGGTTTTCTGATGTTCATTTTTATGGGCTTTAAAAAAACCCTGGCAGCCAAGAGTGAATTCAAGAAACTCCTTTGCAGGTGTTCAGGGTCACAGAAGATCAATTAATTTGAAATTAAATCCCAGTCATCCATTCACGGCAGCACTGTAAAGTGTACACAAGACTTCTTAGCCTTGTCCGTCAGTCACCATTTCATTGCAGAGCTGGTCAGTCAAACCCAGGAAGGCTCTCTGCAGAGGGAGCTGCACTCTGGGGACACATCGTAGAGGTTATTTTGGGAGCTATGCTCTGCATTTTCTCGTTTTCATCATTCCCCACAAAGAACAGCTGGAGTGCTCCAGAGAAAGGGCACATTGGAGAAAGGCTCCCAGTTCTGTGGTTATCAGATGAGGGCAGGAGAGAGGGAGACACTGGGATTCTTTTCTTCCAAGGAGTCTAACATAGATACTGCTATTGCCATGGATTTGGGCTTGGATTCATCCTAGCTAGCCAAGGGAACAGATCCCAAAGTTAGAAGTGCAGCCACAGTAGGCTCCCTCCCTAATCAATGAAAATAAATAGATGCCTCTCAAGGGTGGGATGTCTCACGCTGGGAAGCATTTATGTCTTTCCAGTGACAGTGGGAAAAACCTAAAATAATTGTATATATTGCAGATATTTGTGTTATCTTAGTGGAGTGTAATCTGGGTCTTGATATGCCACTTGCTCAGACAGCAAAATGTTGATGAATTAAACAAGACTCCAGAAGAAATTAGAAGCATATTTAACACAGAAATGCAGAGTATTGAGCTGCAGTTTCTATTTTATTTTTTTGTTTGTTTGTCTGCATGTTGCATTTTTCTCCCAGATATGACAAATATTTTGCTGTTGCCTTATAGTTTTAATAAAAGGTTGGACAACTTGTTAAAATGTTTCTGTTTGTCAAATTAAATTAAAGGTAACATGGCCACCTTCTTCAGCCTGCTGGGCTTGAGTTGCCTACTGCAGCAATTTTTAGGAGAAAAATGAGTTTCAAAGAAGATCCCTGCATCCTCCCTACCCATTTAAACACCCAAAACAAATGAAATACAGATTTTCAAAACTCCAAATGCTCTCCTTGGGTCTTTGCTGGCCAAGCACATGAGGAAATAAGAACCTCCCACTTAATGTTTTACTTTTCTAGTTTTATGCTCATCATCATGCAGTCCCAGTATTCTTCAGGCTTTTGGATATTGATGGAACACTGTCAGAAATTACTGAAAAAAAAACTGTCATAAAACTTTTCTTCAGAATTCTAGGGAGGAAAAAAAAACTACTGAAAAAAATCCCAGACAAATCATGTCCTTTATTTGTCTTTCCAACATTTTATACTTTTATAAAATTTGGAGAATAATCATTGTGGTTTTTTGCTTGTTCCTTCTTTTTATTTCAAGGATGAAAAAAAATCTCATTGGAAATTTTGTTTTAAGAGATTTTTGAGTTCTGTGTAAAAATCTATAATGAAAAAATATTTACTCCTATTGCCTGGCTATTCCTATTAACGCCTGGCTTTAAATTAAGACAAACCACTGCGGAATTCTGTGTCTTGAAACTTTTTCAAACTTCTTTGGATGCTTTGCAAGTATATTCTAGTGGAAATTCAACAGGATTTTCTCCTTGACCCTGATACATTGTGAAAGTGTAGATAAACATACACAAAATCATGGCCTGAAAAGTCACTCCCCATGAGTGAATGCAAGAAACAAGAACCAGAAAGCTGGAAAGGTTACTTCTTTTCTCTCAAACACTCTGGCAAGAAGCAGAACATTCCAAATGCTTGATTTCTTTGTGGAGATCCGTGTCTCTGTGCAAACCACGCTGTACCTGAGCTGTGTTCCTGTATCGTAATGATGTCGTAAGGCTGGCTTAGTGCAGGCTGAACAGAAAAAGGAAAGTGAAGGGAGAGAGAAGATCTAAAGGTGGAAGGGGGGAGGCTTTATCATTTGTTTCACATATCCTAGGCTCAATTAACACATCTTGAGGATTCTTATGACAGTGCCAACAAAAATTAATGCAGAAGTTATGCGTTTTACCTTTTATCTCAATTGTGTTGCACGAGTCTGGCAAAGTTGAAAAGCTGCTAATTTAGTAGTCAGCAGTGTCAAATAAAATTTCTAAACTGTATGTCTATAAAAGAACATCTTTGCAATAAGGCATAGCAAATATGCTTGCAAAACAGTTCAGTCAGCAAACCTGTTTTAGGTTTTGAAATATTTGGCAATGACATTTATTAGAACAAAACTATAATATATCAGTGATATAAAGAGCTGTTTCTTCATCACTGGTGCTTTATTATAGGTACTAATTTTGTGCAAAATCCTTTAGAATCTTTGCAAAACACCTGCTGAACTTAAAGAAATATGGTTACTGCTTGTGCTGAGACAGATGTAGCTTAATCACATAATACTGAATTTGACTTTTCAGTGCCTCACAATAAATGAACTGAACATACCAGTGCAGGAGATTTAAATCTTGTTCCAATTTGAATATCATGTTTGCTGACTGGAGGGTCTAAGCTACAGCCAGCTTCCCCAGGTGTCCAACATTACACAGAATACTTCTGTTTAAGACACTGTATCTCTAGTTTAATTTAAAAAAAAAATAAAAATAAAAAGGAAAAAAGAAAAAAAGCCTCAGAGAGTATACTCAAAGAATGTTGAAATTCTTTGCAGATTATTTTTGTTTCTATTACTTCCTTGCTTGTTTGAATCAAGCCAGGTATTGAGCTTTCCTCTAGCTGTATTGTTTCCTTTAGGCACTCTGTCAGCTTTTTCTTTTTTTTTAGTGGGATGTTTGAAGGCTCTGTGTTTAAAAAGAATTTTGCTCTGGAGGTAGCCATTATGAAAGTCGTGAGCTGAGGATGGAATAAGACAGGCCGTTTTCTTACTGTGTCATCAGCTGCACATGTCTTGTTTTATATATTGACTGATTTTTGGTGGTAGAATAAGTCAATTTTTATGAATTTCAGTCACCAGGTAGTGCCCAGATTGAGATTCAAACTTGTTTAGTCTTTTCTCTGTTGTATTTATGGATAAGGGAGATTCTGAGAATATGTGCACATATGTTTTTGAGTGCAACAATAAGTTGTGACTGTATATGCTTGTAAAAGAATGTGTGATAAATCAACTGTACAGTCATATATATAATCCTAGAATGGCTTGAGTTGGAAGAGACCCTAAAAATCATCTAGTTCTGACCCCCAAAGTCTGCTCACAATATAGAGAAGTACATATTCCAGCACAGAGCACACAAATTTAAATGCACAAATACCCATAAACATATTTATAGAATATGTATGTTACATTTTACAGTGCATATATTTTTGTCTCCCTCTGTTGAATCTTATTTACACTGTAATGTTAAATAATAGTACTTTAATTTTACTTCTTCAGATAAGCTCTGTGCTTCATAAAAAAGCATAAAACAATGAAAGCTCATGAATATTTATATCAATGGCTACATAGCATTATAGTCATAATCTCTGGAACTGGTTCTCACCGGTTCAGAATTAATTATCAAGTTCAGTTTTAATTGCATTCTTCTAAATTATAACCAAAAAAAAAAAAAAAAAGAAAAAAGAAAAAACACCCATAATGAATTAGCTCACGAGTGCTCTGCTGGGCCTGGTATCTGAGACTGCTTTCTGCAGCCCCATCCTTTATGTGTAATGATGAGCCAAAAACGTGATTCAGAGGCCCTTCTTGAAACCAACTTGCTTAAATGTTAATGCCTCTCCCACTTTAAAGATAAAATAAAAATTCTATTTCTAGTTGCTTCAGCAGACATGTTGAACTGAATATTCCTTAAAATAGCCTCTTTTCTTCTCTTTAGCTAGTTTTGATATATGATTGCATGCTACATTACATACTAAATATATTTCAGTAGTGTTGGCTGAAAAAAATCTGGGGGAAAAGTATCTTTCTGGAGAGAAAAGCTTTCTCCTTTTGAGCTCTGTCCATCAGTAGTTTTCTGCATTAAACTCCAAATTATCCCTGATTGTATTTAAACCTAATTAATAATGAAATAAAGAGCAAAAGTCTGTATCAATTCCTTCAGTATAAAAGACAAAATATACAGACTCACAAGATTTTAAGGGGTTCTTAGATGGAGTGGGAGTCTGAAACATGTTTCCTCCCAAGTCCTGGTCACTCCTCCAGGATATAAACTGCCTGAAAAACCTGGGAGTCGTGTGTTGTCAGCACTCCCTTTTCTTTCCCTCTTCCCATCCACACACAACCACAGCTGGGGTCACTGATTACCCCATCCTCAAACAACACTTCTAAGCAGCTTAGAGCAGTGCTACACACCTAATGAGCTGAGTTTTTTATCTTCTCATCTTCCTCCTGTCTGGAGAAGGCATAGAGAGTCCTTCTCCCTTTAATTCATCAGCTCCAGTGTGCACGCATGTAAAAAACAGCAAAAATCAAATGCTTTTTTAGTTCTCTCTGGTTCAGTCATCCGAAGATCCTATGGCCTGTTTCCCAGCTGTGTAATCACAAAAAGTTTGCTACTCTCATCATTCCTTGCAGATGAAGGTCCTGACAGCACCTCAAGCTATTACCCTGTTCAGGCCGAGTGTGAAATGGAAGATTCAAAATTCATACTCCCTGTGTATAGTTGCTGATCTGTATCCAAAAGTCTTGCAAATGATCTGAGTTCAAGTCCATCTTTTAAAGAAAAGAAAAGGGAAAAAAAAAAAAAAAAGAATGAAAATGGGACCAAAATAATATCAAATAAAAGCAGGGAAAATTCTGGATCTTTCCTCTCAAGTGCCTATTTATTTTCTAAAGTCAACTCCTAGTCAAGAGGAGTCACATTCTCTTCTGCCTGAATAGAGAGAAATTATATCATTTAAGCATTAGCAACTGGTTTTGGAGATAAATCTGTAGATTTGTTCTCAGGATGTTCATGAGACATTTTACTCACTCAGCTGCTCACTAGGCAAACAGTGTAACCAGGTGCCTTACTCTAAGCATGTGAGTAACACGTTGATTTAATCAGAATTGCTCTGGTTTAGGGGATACCTGTTCAATCCCTGCATAGGAAAGGATGTAAATTATAAACAGTGGAGGAAGCACTAGTCTGTTGTTAATTTTCAGATAATTTGAAGGAAGCTGAACATGACATTATTTCTTAAAATTCAGGTCTGTATAGGAATACCCAAAAAAACCACTAATGCTGAAAGCAGCATCATCTCGGAGTTTATCAGAGAGAAGGAAGGACAAAAGAAATTTAAAAAAAAAAAATAACCTAATTGTTGGCAAATTCCACCAATCAGAGAAAGAAACTGGAGAAAAGCCCCAAACCACCTACCTGAATGTCTCAGGTGAGTACCATGAGAGATAGTCAAAAGACCTGTTATCCTGAAAGCAGTCTGGTAAAAGAGGGCTAGAAACAGCATCAATATCTACTTGGTACTGCAGCCTAATGATCTGAAGAAAAACAGGCTATGACACTTACTTATTCCTACCAGAAAAGCACAGCAATACTTGTTTCAAACTACCCTCTAATACATTCATGTTTCCTCTCTAGAATAATTTCTATTTCCCCCCTAATTTTAGATTACTCAGGCTGCTTATTTTTATTGGATTTACTGGCTGTTACTACAATGTAAGGTGCCTTTCAGACAAAGAAAGATATATTCTTTATATTCATGCAGAAGCACTTGTTGCACGTATAGCTTAACAGGACTTTTTCTAACTGCCTGAAAGTCCCAGGCACCACCACAGCAAAAAGAACAACTATAAAAATGGAAGGATGGGAAAAGAAAGTATTAAAGAGTGAAAGAAAAGTCCAGACTAAAACTATGCGTGAAGTTAGATCCAGGTAAGATTTGTCCCAGGAAGAATCAATAAAGGCAATCATGTACAATCAACACTTATGTGGATTTAAGCCACGTGGCTCTAAAGCTTAAAATAGAGATGCATTGCAGCAGATGGCAGCTTGTGGAGAAAAAACATAGGTGCAAGAAACACTGTCCTTTGAGGACATTTCACAGAGGTGTTATTGACAGGGAGAATATATTCTTTTTTCTCTCGTCCAGGAGTAAGAGAGGTAAGTTTTTGAGAAAATCATAGTCCAAGACAGTTGTAAGGGGTTGTATGAGCAAGGAATTTCAGAGATGTTTAAGTGCATTTATATGCAGTATGGCTGAATGAGGAAATAAAAAAAAAGGGGGTTGAAGCCCTTCTGTCAAGCAGTTCTCCTTCCTTTCTTTTTCTTTCTTCTTGTTTTTTCTCCCTTCCTTTCACAGTCAATTTGCTGCAAGTTGGGTCTTGCAAAGAATGCTCTGACATCTAGCAGTGTGGCTAACCTGTTAGGGAGCTTTTCAATATTTATATATTGTAACCCCTGATAAGACTGTCTTTTTTTCTAAATAAAGGCCTGCATCCCTCCTTGGGGACCTTTCAGAGCATTTTTGTAACTTAAAATCTGCATTTATCTTTACATTTTTGCTTCTATTCAATAATCACTTCTCTTGCTTTCTTTCTCCTTTTCTTAATTCTTGAAGTTTCATCCCTTCTGTGGAGTTACATCTGCCTGTTGTTCTCTTGCATTTTTAATTAGAAGAAAATAACCACATAGCTTCATTATGGTGGGGGACTGGCTGTGACTAGCAGCCACCTCCCCTTGGAGATAATGAGGGAACAATTAAGTGGCCCTTTGCTTGGAAGCAGCTGAAACAATGGGAGCTACAACAGGTCACACACAAAATAAATCAGATGTGTACCATGTGGGTGGAAAAGTTCATAGTGGTCTGAATCAGAATACAGCTGTGGTGGGGAAGAAGGAAGGGTGAATTTGTCTGCAGCTGTTCAGAAAAGGGGTGGGAATAAAAGGTTGAAAGGGCAGAAGCAGAAATAGAAGTAATAGAAAAGGGCCAGTCAGCAAGAAAAGGCCTGGATACGTGGCTAAGAAAAAAAGGGAAACAAAAGCAGAAGAGAGGGAAGAAAGAATACAACCATGCCCTGGTAAAAGAGAAGAACTGTCAAAGGTTTTTTCTGTGACTCAAGTCTTTCTGTGATCAGAAGTCAAGCTTCTGCATATGTTCTTGTCAAATCACAGGGAAAAATCATCATCTTATTCCCTATACTCTGGAGTTAAGCAAGGTTCAGGCCTGCTCTGTTGCTTTCCATGCCTATCCCTATGACATGTTTGGGTGAGAGAAATTATAATCTTAATATCTTTGTAGAAGCATCTATATTTGTGTTTCCAGCTGCACTGCAGTTCAATACTTTGCAGAGACCTTTTCTGTGTGGACAGGTTGGTCTCTCATTCCTGAGATGAGAGGAAGGAAAACCAAGCATCAGAATTCACTTGGTAACATTCTCATCCTCAGTAGGTCTTTCTGAGTTTGCCTATTAACCATGGACATTGAAAGATTTGACACAAACTGCTCTTAAAAAATGCAGGGTTTTTATTTATTAGAGACATAAAATTAGAGAGGACCTTCTTGGCCACTAAGGTCAATTCCTTAGTTTCCTTTGTTGTTGTCTTAATCAAATTGATAAAAATCCTCATGACCTGATAAATATGTTTGTCTGTGCTTGTTAGCTGCCCTGGTCTGATTGTGACAGAATTTCTCTGCTTCGATAGTTTGGAACTGTTCAGTCTTGGATCTTGCTAGTTTTTCAGGTTTTATCAATAAACCGAGTGGAAGCATTGCCTGTTTTATTCTCCCCATGAATTTTCCAGAGATGAACAGAAACAGAAATTTTAATTTTGAGTCTGAATGTAATTTTGCCATTTTATGTATATTGCATTTCATTTTTCTGTCCTTAGATCAGATAGCTTCTTTTTCCTCCTTTGTTATGGTAAATGAGAAATCGCTCAATTTTGTCACTGGGAAAGTAACAGTCCCTGTGTTAATTTCTGACAACCAGCTGGTATTTCATTTTGGTTGATATGCACTATATTTCTTTGGCTATACTGAAATTCAAAATACTTTAGAAACTAGGAGAAAAGAAAAAAAATCAAACAGATCAAAAAAACCCAAAAGCTTTCCAGCAAATAATAAAGTTATTTACTTTCCAGCAAATAAAAATCATTATTTCCAGCAAATAATATTACATGGTATCAATGACAGTATATGAAAGTTATTTGTAGTTTCTTAAGCCATTAAGATTTCTTCTCAAAAAGGGAAAGTTAACCTAAAACATTAAGAACTAAGCAAAAGCTCCTATTCATCCAACCTTCATCTTTTGTATGTTTTTTTCTTTGCTGTTTTTAAGTGAGATTTTTTATGCGTCAAATGGAAAAATATCTCAGAGCTTTCTTTGAGTTTTTTCTTTCAGGATTTTTTTTCTTCCTGTTTCTCACTTCTCTCTTATCTATACTGATATTGGGGATGGAAAGTGTGGAAGAGTAAATATTAGGACAGCACCAGTGGAAGGAAAATGGAAAGTCACTCATATTCTTATTACTTTGTCTTTCAGCAGCACCTCGGAGATATCACACTCTTCACATCACTTAGCTCAAAACCAGAAGCAAGCCCAAGACCATTATTTTAAACACAAAAGAGAGAGGTGAAGAAAAAGAAAATACAGTATTTCATTTAATCACCACAGATGCCCAAATGCTGGAAAGTTACAGGTTAACAGATGTATGAATGATAGAAGAGACACCACACACTGAACACCAGCTCAGGACACTCTGGCTGGGGTTTTCAGCACAAAATCCTTACAGAACATTTGTTTCCTTTACATTTAAAAAGCTATTTATTAGTAGCCCCCTCTGTGTAATGTGGAATCAATGTCTCCATCAACTTTGAACCTTAGGGTGAGCACTGGTTTTGATACTTTGGACATCATCTCCCTCACAGGAACAGGAGCAAGGTGTGCAAGGAGTCCCTAGGGATAGGCTTTTGCATCAAATGAAGCATTTTCCACATCTATCCCTCTGCAACAAGAAGGAGATATGTTTCTATTTCACTGCTGTTTGAACAGACTCTAATTCATAGTCCATTCCCCCTGCCCACTCACCCCTTTATCAAGAGAGTGATAGATTTATTGAGCCAGGTCTTCACCTGGTGTAAATTGGCATTGCTGCATTGATTCCTGTGGGCCTGCCTTGATTTATGCCAGTTGAGGATCCTGTCCATTTTCATGATATTTGAGTATCAATCCTTGCATCTCCTTTTTATATCTGTAGGATTTCTCTGTCATGCTTCTGAGAAGAAAACGCAAATGAGTTAAGGGGCTGTCACCAGCCCAGGGAAGAATTTGCTATTCTTTCTTTGTTACTGGGGTCTCTCCTGTTAATTTCCATGGCAGGTCCCTTCAAGTTTCTCCAAAACTTGTTACCATGTCCTCCTGAGGATGTCAGCTCCTGTTGCAGACTGAAACATTAACAGGGGAAGTTATTAGCTATTCTCTTTACATACTGCCTTTCTTTATATCTGAATTAATAGAAGTATGAATGCTGGTCATCAAAAGAAATAATGAGTTTTAGAAAGTGAAAATGACACTGACAAAAACAAAAGAAATCTGATCTCAGCAGAGGGATCCACAGAGAAGAGGAACAAAGAGGTAGAAGATAAAAAAGAAAAATTGAGAACCTAAAAGGAAAAGAAAAGAAAAGAAAGAAAGGGGAAAATAGAAGAAAAGAGAAGAAAAGGGATGTTTGGAATGAGAAAGAGCAAACTAGTTCTTCAGTGGAATTGAAAGCAGTCGTGGTGCAGACAGAAGGAAGAGAACTTATCAGATCTTTAAAGACTTTTTTTCTTCCTCCCATTTGACTGAATAGTATAAATGCATGTCATTAAACCTCCATACTGGATGGTCTGTTTGCAAGTGTGTCTTTGATGGCTCCAGGCTGGACAGAAGACCCCACGCTTAGAAGCAAAATGCCAAAGAAGTGCAATGTCCTACACCCATACAAAGCCTGAACAGTCCCCTTCCATCCTGACCCCACAGCCCAAAAATCGTGCCCACTGTAGCTGTCAGAACCAGTGCTGGACATCAGGTGTGCATTCGCTGTGGCAGAACTGCTTCTGGTTGAGGAAGGAGCACAAGAGCAAAGAGAGAAAAGGAAGAATGAGGGGAGGGAAAAGGAAAAAACAAAACCACAGAAAACCAACTTGCCATGCAATCTTCTTGCCCCCATCTTTCTTTGTTTATAATTGATAAAGTCTTTTTACAGCTTTTCTTAGGAAAAAGGTCTTTTTGATCACTTCTAATACAGACACATCTTTTTGCTTTTTCTTTTTTTAATCCCTTTTCCTCCATTCTGCTGATAAAATAAAAAGCTGAAAGGAGTAAATAATTAATGTGAATATTTTAACTATACTTATGCATCTGCTTTCAACAGTTTAAGTAATTGATTTCCTCAGCTTGAAGCCATACAGACTCCTCTTAATACATTGTATCTCTAGTTTATTTGTTTGATACCTGTCTATTTGCTGTTTCAGGTGGCAGAGGCAGTTAGATTAGCAGTGCTGTAATCACACAAGTGTTAGGGTTGGAAAAGACCTCTACGATCATTGAGTCCAACCATTAACCCAGCACTGCCCTGGGGTAAACCATGTCTCTGAGTGCCATATCCACACATTTTCTAAACACTTCCAGGGATGGTGGTTCCACCACTTCCATGGGCAGCCTGTTCCAATGCCTGATCATCCTTTCAGTGAAGAAATGTTTCCAAATATCACTCAAGTTCCTGCTTTGCCACATGTCCTCTGAATGGTCATAACCATGCCACTTACTCTCTCTGGTCTGAGTTTCTTTTTATCATAAATATCAGGGGTACTTTGCTCCCTTCTAGGGAAGAAGTATGAAAATAGTCTAGAAGTGCAAATGTACCACAGGGACCCTTGACTCAAGGTTGTTTTATAGAACCAGCAATGACCTCTGCACTTCTGAATAATGGGTGTAGTTTGATATTCCTCTGGCAGACTTTGCCTTTCTCCTTCTTTTCTGCAGTATTCAGAGTGGACATGTCTAACCCATATTGCATTATATGATTAATAACACTTGAGTCACTTATGTGAAGACCAAATATAATAATGGAAGATTCTCATGAATATAGCAAAGTATTATTTTTGTACTGTACTACCTTGAGGTACTACACTCCCTGTCTTAATATTTTACACTCTTACCCACTTTGGGTTGATGCTGGGCACATTTCAAGCAGTGCAGCATGAAATTTCTGGCTTTTCCCTACTGAGGAATGACAGAAATTCCTCCTGGAGGGCTTTCCATGTGTAGTTATCTCTATCTCTATCTCTGTCTATGCCACCTCTGACTGCCTCTAAAGTCTTCAGCTTAAAATGTGTCATGCTGTTAAACTGTGAAACAGAGTCTATGAGTTTTTAAATTTTGGATGGATTGTTTGCCATGGAGAAATAAGAATATATTTATGCACTATATCTAAATATTTGAACCTTGAACCAAATTTATGGAAATATACCAGTGTGGCATCAGAGACACTCAGAGACACTCAGCACTGCCTTTTCCATGGCCATGGCTCCTTTATAGTCCTGCTGGGTAATTCAGAGAGGACATTAATGAATCTTGAGGAGGGGTTATCCTGCTTTTTTTTTTTCCTTTTTAAACTCCTCTTCACAAGCTACCAGATATTTCTGGTTTCTGAACCTACTAATTGATGTAAATTTGTGTGATATCCTCCTGGGAGTCACTTACCTTGTATCAGAGATGGTCTCCTGGGAGATATGGATCTCAGCTGCAGTCCTGTGAAGAAAAGCTAAGTGATCCTCTACCGTAGAAGAACTGTGATCAAGACACTCTATAATACAAAGAGAAAGAATCTCAGGACACCTGATACAAGCTGCATAGAATAATGAAATATGGAACGGCAAAGTAACTAATGTAAATTATAAAAAATACACTCTTAAGACTGTTTGATACCTCCCTTTGAAGGTTTCAAATGAACAGAGATAAAAGCTTGTTGGGAAAGTCTGCTTTTCAGTATGACTGATTTTGAAAAAATAGCTATTTTATTATACTCTTCATCAAAAGTCCTCTTCAGAATTGTTGTCTGCAGTATGTTAAAAAAAAATAAAAATGCATAAACCTGCAGTCTTTTTGTATGATAAGGAACTAAACAGGTAAAATTAACTGGGGTTTTAGCAATCATAAACCATTATACTGATAGAAAAAAAAAAAAAAAGTAACCAGTGTCCTCTTAATAAGTATTGAGTTTCTAAGTGACATTTCAAAATTTTATGTTTTAGATAAAATATTTATGACAGGGAGAGATTTTTGTTCAATAAATACATCTTATTATTATAAATAACCCTAAGAAATATGTTTAATAAAGATAAAATACCAGTTTCTATCTTTTTTTTAGTCTATTTCAAATCATAGCAAAAAAATTTGCATAATCAAAAATTAATTTAACAATCTCTGTCCCATGATAAGGCAATGACCAGGAGCCATTGGGAATTCAGACCTTTTGACCATTTGTTGGCCTCTTTCATCCCCAATATAAATTACATTTATGAAAAACCTATCATTTCATCTCAGAGCAATGCGTACTGCATAAACAAGAATTATGTTGATGGCTATGTAGCTCTTCCTTGACTTTGAAAGGATTATTTTCATTTCATTTTAATTACTACTGAAGAAGTCTTTCACAGGATGTCTTAGTGAGATGTTGGCTCTCAGCTTGCAAAAAATGTTTTGGTTTTTTTCACATTTTCAAGTTGAGATCATCAAATGAGGCCAGCACTGACTTCTGACTTACTTTGAGATATATGATAAGTTATTATGATATGTCACTTACTTAATCATACTCAAGGGTGTTAATATTTTGTGACATGTCAAGAATGAGGAAGTGCAGTAACTCAGAAGTTGCCTTCTGTCACAGCTGTCAAGCAGGACATGAAATCTGGTCCCTCCAGGAAAATTTACTTATCTACCTACTTTAATTTAGGACCAACGCTTCAACATTCGTGTACTACCCCAGAGAAGTATTGTGTTAATGAAGAAGAAGTTAAGGAAAAGGTTTTTGCAGTTTCTACACACATCACCTGTGACTTTGGCCACTGAATTAGTGTGTGCTGTTGTCTCCATTAGATCCTTTCCCTCCACCATTTAGAGGAAAAATCCATTTATCAGAGCAAAAAACGGTCAGCTCTCATATACTCCTCTTGAAACCAATGAGTTACAGATTTCACTGACACCAAGACTGTCAACATGGCAGAGAAGTACAGCCAAGTGCAATAGTATTACACCTCCACAGATAGTGAAGAAGCAGCAAAGGTCTTTAAAATAAAACTGCTACAATGGGTTACTGTCGCAGTGTCGGACACGAACACGCAGACTCAAACAGCAGGTTAGCAGCAGGTCAGTCAGGACCACCGAGCAGAGCGAAAAGGACCCTGCCCACCTTTATTATCCCACTTTTATACCTCTTCTAAAACAATCATACATTGGTAGATGAGGTTAACATCTCTAGCATTTTACAGGATAGGATCACAGTCTATCACCTTTCTCTGCCTTGGAGAAAGGAATGATCAACAATGTAAAAGTTCAGTAAACAATCTTAGCCGGTTAGAAAAACAAGAGCTATGTTTATAGAAAATGCGTGAGAACTTCTACTACAAAAGTAAAAACATGGAGCACTGTGAAAACCAGGGCGACAGGTTATAAATAAAGTTATTGTTCTTCCCCTCAGTACAAGACCTATGAAGCAAACACTGTAACTATTAGGCACTTGAGTAAATATATATTTATTTTTTTCTGATCTTGTGTAACTCTTTCACATGGCCTGTAATAGAAAACAAAAGTATACTTTAGCTACAAAGTAATTATATTCATTTCCAAAAAACACATTTCTTATAAAGCTAAATTGTTGATGAATATTGTTATAAGTCCTATTAGCAAGACCTAATTTTGATGGCATTTTAAGTCAACTTTAGGGAATGCCAGTGGCTGATCCAACCATTAGGAGCTAATGCAATAAAAGGAATGCAGAGGCTCCTTTTCCAGGAAAATCATATTTGTTGGATGGGAGGACTGCAGGTTCATGAGATACTAATTCTCTTTATTAAAAGATTACCAAAGCTTCTCTGATAAGCTCAGTTCAGTTCAGCAAACTCTTTTTGTGTGGTTAATATGGAAAGTTTTGTCAACCTAAACAGCAACTCTAGTATAAGGGATCTTCTCAGAAATCATGGAAAACTTTGGGTTGGAAGGCACCTTAAAGATCATCTGGTTACAATGTCCCTGTCATGGGCAGGGTCTCCTTCCACTAGACCAGGTTGGTCCTAGTCCCCTCCAACCTGGCCTTGGACACTTCCAGGCATTTGGCATTCACAGTTTCTCTGGGCAGCCAGTGCCAGAGCTCGCCTCGCAGGAAAGAATTTTTTCCTTATATCTCATCTAAACCACTCTCTTTGAGTTTGAAGCCATTCCCCCTTGTCCTGTTACTCCATGTCCTTGTAAAAAGTTCATCTCTATCACTCCTGTAGCCCTTCTGGGTACTGGAAGGTTCTAGAAGTTCTTCACTGAGACTTCTCCAGGCTGAACAACAAAATGCTCTCAGCCTGTCTTCATGGCTGAGGTTCTCTACCCCACAGATCATCTTGGTGGCCTTCTCTGCACTCATTCCAGTGAGTCCATGTCTCTCTTAGGGTGGAACACTGTCTAGTGAAGACAGAGGCAAAAAAAAGTTGTTGAGTACCTCAGCAACCTCAACCTACCCAGTCCCAGGCAAGCAGGTCTCCAGTTTCCTTCCAGAAAGGGTCCATATTTTCCCTGGTCCTTCTTTTATCACCAACATACCTAGAGAGGCTTTTCTTGTTGCCCTTGACAGAATACTGTTCTAAATTTTATACATGGCTTTTAATCTTACTGTAGGTCAAAGAAAATCCCAAAGCTGTATGTTTTCCTGAGGCTCTCAGGGCATTAGGATACGGTTCCACGTTTTCTGGCCTACACCCATCTCTCTTCCAAATACATAAAAAAATAATAGAAGGAGGTCAGGGGCCAATTATTATAATTAGTCACCAAGGTCAGAACGAGAAGTAATGGGATGAAGCTGCAACAAAGGGGAAATTTTAGTTAATGATTAAGACAAACTTTATAACTATTAGGATAGCTAGATCCATGGAACAAACTGCCAAGGGAGGTCACATCACTTTCACTGAGAAGCATTCAAGGGCAGACTTATAATCAGTCTCACAGTAATGTCTTAAGGAAAATTAATTCAGTCTTGCTGTGAAGCACAAGCACGAGATATGCCACTCACTAGGGTCCCTATTCCAACCCTAATGTTTCAGTGCTGAATCTATGCAAAAAAATAAATAATTCTCTGTTCCTATAGAAGAGAAGTTTGAGGACAGAAAGCTGATTATGTATATATTGACTAATACTTTGCTAATGTTCCTAGCATGTCTGAGTGCTACTATACATAAGATATTTTAAAGAATATTAACAGTGATTCCACCCAATATTTATTATTTTTATCCAAGCATCTCAAACCTCGTTGCAAGCTTTGTGAAGCTCGATTAACCTATCAAGCTTCACCACAGGAACATGTTGTGCCCAGGTGGTTATTGTGACAAAAGCAGCTGTGTCATGAGAATTGAGGATTTATTTCTAAATCATAATAAATAGCTTGAAGCAGTGCCAAATTCAGGATTGAGTTGAAAAGGTTGAGTGTATCAGAGAAAATAGGTGCTACTTTAAAGGCAGATAGACAATTAATAGTGCACCCTTGATCCTCTGGGCCAAGTCCTGAGAGCTAACTGAATTGGACTTGGAACAAAAATCCATGTGGGTTTTTGAGAATGCCTCATGGTCACTTTTCTACTTGGTTAAATGTTGGGCCAAACAAAGCGTTGCTGACAGTGTAACTTCTTTAGCTCTCTGGATAAAGGAAAACCTTGTTCCACAAAGAAAGCCCTGGGAGTTCCTTATATTAATTCCCACATTGAGTCCAAAATCTCTGTTTGAAGTAGGAAAAGAACAGCAAACCCATTTAAAGAACACCCAGAGATGGAAAATCTATCATCATCTTTGGTAAATAGCTCCCATGGTTAACAGTTTTACTGTTTAAATCTGTACTTTATTTTCAGTTTGAATTTCTATAGCTTTAACAACTAGCCATTAAACACTGCTGCAACCTTGTCCAGAATGTTCTTTATGTAGATATTTACAGACTAATCAAATCTCCACATGTGTTTTACCTCTGCCAAGTCAAATCAAATGAAATACCAAATTTGTATGGGGATGAGTAAGAAAAGATTGTCTGAACCCTGATGGGAAAAGATTGTACCAAAGGGACATGGATGAGCAGCAGTTATAGTCATGTTTAAAAATTACTAATTCTTTGCATTAACCTTCTGTTTGTATAGCCAGCTTCAATTCTTGTGCTTCCCTGGATTTGTAATGGCACATTTGGTCCCAACTGTTTGCTTACACCCAGCTTACCAAGCAATCCAGAGAGCTGCAAGTCAGTCATCCATTCTGCTCATTATTTACTGCTGCACCCAAATTTATGTCTTCTGAAAATACTCTCACTAAAAGATTTTCTGTTTACTTTTTTTTCCCCAGGTCCTTGTTAAAACTGTTTAATCATGATAGGTACGAACCATGACCTCACTGGAATTCCAGCAAAAGGAGTTTTTAAGGGCTGATTGCACATTTTATGTGATATTTTGGGATCCAATACTCAGTATTTTTTTCATCTGTGCAAAGTAATCTATATTAATTATTCAAAGCAAGAGTACCAACTACCTCTTCCATTTATTCTTAGAAGTATTCTAACTTACGCTTGCAAAAATGTTATTATAATCAGCCAGCCCTTGTGTGGGACTTTGAAGCTTTTGTCTGAGTATCAGTTTTTCCAAGTTATAATGATTAATGCATTAAAAATTAATTTAGTCTACTTCACAATGTCTGGTCAGAAAAAAATCAGTTACTAGGGTTTTTGGTGTTTTTTGGTGGGTTTTTTGTTTGGTTGTTGTTGTTGTTGTTGTTGTTGTTTTCTGTGGGGGGAAGTTATGTGACAAATACCTTTTTTCAGCATTCTTCAAATGACTTTAGTTTCCCAGAACAAGTTAAGTGCACGTGGGAAGCATGAAAAGTGTCAAAGGACACTTTTATCCTGGCTGTTTCACAGCAGCAGTAAAAGCCAAGGAGGGAGTAACCAGAAACAGCAGTTTTGGTAAGCACCAAGGCGAGACCGTAAAAAGAAAAGATGTGGAAAATATCAACCCATTTGTGTCACCTATCCTTAGATCAGAATAGAGAGAAGTTACTTCCTTCCCTGTCATTTTAAAAGTTCTTATCTGCTTTCTAGCCTGGAACAGGGGAGATGGAGAGGGGATGTTACCACTGTGTGTGTCTGAAGGGAGGGTGTCAAGAGGATGGATCCAAGGCTCTACTCAGTAGTGCCAAGCAATGGGACGGCAGAAACTGGCAGATGGGAAGTTCCATGTGAACTTGAGAAGGAATTTCTTTAATGTGCGGATGGCTGAGCACTGGAACAGATTGCCCAGAAAGGTTGTGGAGTCCCCTTCCCTGTAGATACTCCAAAGCCATCTGGTCACAATCCTGAGCAATGTGCTGTAGGGGACCCTGCTGGAGCAGGGAGGCTGGAGTAGAAAGAGTTCCAGACACTCCCAACTTTATCTGTATTCTGTGATTCTTACAATTAGTTCAGTTACACAAAAAAAAAAGCTGCAGCTCCAGGTCTTAAAAATGTAGGTACAGCAACACTTTGAACAGAACAATTATGCCAAAACTGAGAGACTGGACACCAATCATCAATGTGAAAATTTAATCCATTGCTGCAGACAAAATGCTGTTGTAAACGTTCAAAAGACAGTGAAGGGAGAAGGGAGGAGGAAAAGAAAGAGGGGATATTCATTTTTATTGCATTAGGATTGATTTAAAGATTGTTTGGGAGCTACTTTCATTTTCATTTTAATATTATTAGGAGATAGCAGCATGTAACAGGCTTTGACACTGAATGCTATGCTTTGCATCGGTTGCAGAAGATGCCTGGGGAAGCAGGGGGAGCAGGGAGGAATTGATCAGATTCTTTCTTTTTTCGTATGGGAGGGAAAAGTTGTGTGACATTTACAAAGTCAACCTGATCAACAGGCTGGAAGACAAGTTCCTACACTTCATGATGTATGTCTTATTTTAACCCATACACAGCCATTTTTCTTGGCCTGAAGTTAAAGGGAACTCTACTTCAAATGATGAAAATAAGCTACTTCTACTTACTCATCCATTATCTCTCTCACCATTCTGTCATTCAGTGCTCTACTGTATTGTTCTTTCCAACTCAAACCTGTTGTCATCATGTTTTCAGATGAAAACAAGCATTCATACCTGGACTTTCACTAACCTACCAGCCTCTAATAAAACCTTGCCAATAGCTGTTAAGGCGTTTTACACATAATACTAATAATGGGATTTGAGATTTATAGCATGTCTTGTTTTTAGGGTTTAATTTTGTTTTTGTTTTTTTTTTGACAGGACATCTGACAAAGAAAGAGATGCAAACTATTGACAGATGTTAAATGGTGAAATAACAGTCAAATAGGAACTGCTGTATCCCAAGTCTGGGTTTTGCAGCACAGTCTATCAACATACAGCAAGCCATGTTTTATGTTAGTAGTATGGTTTCACTGCATGCTTTCAAGGACACTGCTTTTAAATTCTCTCTTCTTATTATTTTTTTTTAAATTTTTGTGGGGTTTTTTTCCCAGTTGCAGGTGTTTCTTCATTCATTTCATCCCAAATCCCTGAACAACCTGTCCAGTGATAGATGATTAAATACTGATCAGATTTACACTGCTTGAGGAAGAAAGGAGCTGACTAAGGATCATAGAATCATAGGATTGTTTAGCTTGGAAAAGAACTCTTAAGGTCATTGAGTTAACCCAACACCACCGAGTCACCACTAAACCATGTTCCCAAATGACATATACGCATTTTTAAAAAAAAATTTACAGGGATGGTGACCACCACTTGAGCAGCCTGACCCTGAGCAGCCTGTTCCAATACCTGACCACCCTTCGAGGAAGAACAATATTATAACACACAATCTAAATTTCCTCTGGCAAAACTTGGGGTTGTTTCCTCTCCTCCTGTCTCTTGTTACCTGGGAGAAGAGACTGACCCAGCTACCATCTCCTTTCAGGTTTGATCTCTGTGATGGGTCTGTCACAGCA
This sequence comes from Monarcha castaneiventris obscurior, assembly GCA_026261815.1. Lineage (NCBI taxonomy): Eukaryota > Metazoa > Chordata > Aves > Passeriformes > Monarchidae > Monarcha > Monarcha castaneiventris. Next base: position 25,175,779 of record JAMPIT010000893.1, on the reverse strand, counting down.
GAGGACTGAGGAAGAGCCTAAACCACTGAAGTATCTGCCCAGGTGTGAGGTATGTGTCACTGTGCAGTACTTCATGTTTCCCTGTAGGTTTTACTTTCCTGCTCTTTGTGTCTTCTTAATGTGGAGGATTGCCAAGCTGTCCCTCATGCTTCACCTGGACATCAGCTTGGGCTTTACTGTTTAAATTGAGTAGTGAAAATGTTTTTTCTTCTTCCATTTGGAGTCTACAGAGTAGATGGGATGGAGGAGAGAATCTGGGATCTCTGACTTATTGTCATGGCCAATTAAAAGCTGGGAGAGGGCATAGGATTGATGGACCCAACAAATATGTTGAAATAAGTACAGCATAAGCAGCTGGAAGGTTCTGAAAGGCATTAATCGTCTCTCCTTTCCTGAAATATGGCATCTAGGATAACAGATACACTCATGACCCCCCACCAGAGCTGATCTGCTGTTGCTTCTTGCTTTAAATGCGGAACAGCTTCTTCAGTGATAACACTGTGCATGGCAAGCAGAATAAGAAATCAGTCAGTTTACGGATCGATGGTACATTTCCAGTTGCATCCCAGCCTGGGGGAACATGCATGTTTCTGCTAAAGTCAAACACCTTCCCAGAGGGAGCCTACATGTCTCATTTTCTCCTGGAAATCATAGGTCTCATCAGTGCAGTAATTCAGTATGTCTCAAATATTTCAGATTAGACAGGACAGCTGTAATCTTTTTCTTTTTCTTCTTCCCCAGAGGAAGGAAATTGCTTTATTTGCTGAGTTGTGTCTATGTCTGTTTCTCTACAGGTACTTATGTGAAGAAATTATTGAGGTAGAGTTGAGTTTTGCACTTGGATTTGAATGTGGTTTCTCTGAAGGCATGGCCAGGCTAGAAAACAGCACATTTTGAGAACTCACTGGTCAGATAGAAATGGAGGGAACTTTCACATTATTATTTCAAGGACTGGTGGATAGAAGGCCAAATTCCTGTCTTAATTATTTCTACATAACCCAGATGCCTGGGAATCATGGCGACCAGAAACAATCTATTGCTTTCAGTTGCTGATGAGATTTATTTTTCCTGGGTGGATGACGTTGCTACCAGGCTGAATATTCATAATTAGGTTTAATGTCTCTACCATTTGTCTTGGTTTAACTAAGAATAATCAACTGTTACAGTGAACTTCTTCATATAGGTAGGATTTGCTTGTAAGTATCATCTGAAGATGAATGTATAGTTGGAGCCATGCAGGTCTAACCCCTGCAATAGAAGGGATCACAGCATACTCTGTTTGACTTCTGAATAAATAAGTTTTCCACGTTCTGACTTTGAAATAAAAGCGTTGGTGCCTTATCTGCCTACCTATATCAAAGACTAAGGTATTCAATTCCTGTGTGGATGGACCCCTGTCCTTAGCAGATTTCAGGAAGTTAATGTGTTTTATTATTCCAGGTACTTAGTTTTCTTTGTCAGATATAACCCCTGGGATCATAGCTCTGGGCTGTGCTTCCATTGCAGAGGGCAGATACCGAATCATAATTCCAGTGGATCAGCTAGGATAAAGTGTTTTGCCCTGCCAGCTACTGCACTAGCTTCAGAACTCTGACCTAGGTACCTTGAGTAATTTTTTTTTAATTACAATACCTGAAGACCATCTCTGTGATCAGTATTAAACTGAGGGAGTGGTAAGAATCATGTCCTGATCTTGAATGAGATCTAGCATCTGGCTGAGCAACAATGAGCTCTGATTCAAGCTTCACCAGTGCAAAAATAGTTAGGTCAAGTTTATAAGAGTCAATCCTCTTTACATTTACAGTTTAGATGACATCCTTCCTTTGGATGACTTCTGTTCTGCACTGAATTATTGCCTTTCAATGGAGCAGAATTAGCTCAGACTCTCTCCATCAAAGTTCATTACAATTGTGTTACAAACCTCGTCTGCAGACATATCCAAGCAAATGTAATCATTTGAGCTCCTAGCACTCTGAATTTGAAACAACTATAAATAATCATGATTGTGATAAGTAACTAGAGCAAAGGCTGTTCAAGATCAGTTTTTACAGCTCTGGGTCAAATCTGTTGTAGGTGTAAATTGAGGAGGAGAGTAAGACTTACACTAGCTAAATAGTGTAGCAAATCTTGACAATGAGTCTGGTTCCTAAGAGCAGGCACAAAAGCCTCAAGCCAGCTGTTCTGTCTGGTTTATCATGAGCCACTGCCTTTGATCAGAGAAGAGGGGCTGAGATGTGCTGAGATGTGATGAGGTTTATTAACTGCAGGTATAACATTCAAGTGTGTTGCCCCCAGAGGAACTGAACAGTCTGTGGTGACACCAGTGGGATTACAGCAGCAATGCATGTGGCCCACCACCTTTCAGATCCATCATGTAAATACCAAATTTCATTTCCAGTAATGACACTGCAGGTAGATTGCTAAAATGGGTTGCTCACATGGGAGGACCAGGAGATGTATATAGCTTCACGTCTCTGTTTCTTGCCCATGGTTTTCATGCTCTTTGCTCAGGACTATGCACTTTCCATTTGCTGCTTTTCCCTGTAGTACAAATCTCTTCCCTCAATTTGCTCCCTTGAACCTCATTTTCTGCTATTTTAACTTCTACTCTTTGCACTATCTATGCTTCATCAATAAATCTCTCCTACTCATTTATCTCCCTGAGAATCTCACTTCCTATTTCTATCACTTTTACTCTCTACCAAGAAGTCCTTTTCTAGTGTGACATCCCAGCACACTTAATCACAACATGGGCTACGGAGATGCCTTCCTTCAGTGTGGTTGGCACAGCACAGGGAAAAATTGTGGCCAACAAAGGCAATGAGTAAACTGCTCCAATGATCATTATAATGAGGAGATGACACATTTAGCGCATCCCAGAGGTTTTAACCCACTTCAGAAAATTATTAGGGAATTGGTGAAGTTGAAGGTGGCACCTAGGCTGTCAGACTCAGGTTCTACCTGCTCTGAGGGAATTTTTTTTGGAAAAGTAAATAGCTAAACCTGAAGATTTCCACAAAGTGCTAAACCTCTCTCCTTCCTTTTCCAGATATCACTATCTGTTTGGGACAACAGGGGACACAAAAAGACAGCTACAGATTGAATAGCTCTGGAATTTAACATGCCATTATATTCAGTACTTTGTTTGGGTTTCCTTCTTTTAAATGATATGGCTGTATCTAGCTCAGTTACAAAGGAGTTCTGTTTTACACACCTTCTGAAACTCACTATAAATTGTTTTGCAATTAAAAAAAGGCAGCAAAGAGCTAGCCCTTTTCTTTGTACACTCACACAAAAAATATTTATAGATCTGCATGCATGTGTGTATAAATGTATCTTATCATCAGTGCTCTGGGCTGAAAAGGCTTCATTTTGCCTTGGTTTATAACATCTTTTACTCCATTTAGTAAAAATATGTTATGTATTGTCTTTTCAGTCAAAATCTCCAGCTGCAGGAGATTTTCAATAGGTGATATATACTCACCTGAATTTGGCCAGCATATCATTCTCAACTCTCTATTACACATCCATGAAAACTATATAGACATTTTTAGTGAAAACAGATAGTATTCATTAAAGATATTCCATTCATTATCTGGCATATTTGCAAATAAATAATGTACTGTATACAGTGCTGTATTCTATCAAACTGAAATAATAGAGGCCATGTGTATTCTTATCCAAGTATTCATTTACCATATATATATATGTATATATATCTATATATATATATATATCTATTTACACAATCTGGAATTCACAAGTAGAAGAAACATCTGGATATTTGCTGATCAAAGGAAGTTTGTGTATACAAAAAAAAATTATATTTCTGTAATGGGCAGGATAATTTTTAGAGGAGGATGTTTATCTAAAACAACAAATATAAGTCAGGATCTGTATCAAATGACTTCCACACCTCTTTAGATCCACTTTTGTCTCCTTTGTTTACCAGAGACTGAATTGTGCTGGAACTGTATGCAATAATCAGAGACATCTAGTGGCTGCCTGATAGACTGCAAATAAACATCATCACATCCCTCTTCTCACAAGCCTCCAGACACACAAACAGCTATAGCCATCCTTGTGTTTTAAGGATCCCTTTTCCCAGTCCTTTCAAATGGGACACTAGGGATTAATATCATTTCCCCACTGATGGAACAAGAGTTTATGCTTCCCTTCCTAAAGTTCTCTCCAGTGAAAATGTTTAGGGATGCTCTTTCACCTCCTTAGTCTGTGCTTTGCTTAATGTATTCCTGTCTAATCACTTACAATGCACTTCTGCAAACAAACAATTAAAAATGAAAAGGGCTACACTGAAGCAATGGATGCTTATTTTATCTGACCCAGAAAAAAAAAACAGTGGAAGTATACACTGTGTAGAAATTATATGGCTAAGGTTACTTCCAGAACAATAAAAATATCTCTGGTTTCCAATTTTGTCTTTCTTTGAAACTTCCCTGACATGATACTGCTCATGAGAAGAGCAAATACAAACTGAGATTTTTCCTACTTTTTCTTCCTCTCTTTCTTGCCCTGCCCTCTCCCCAGCCTCCCTGGAAATCTGGCCAACATTTTTGCCCAGGTTTTGTTAGGTGCTGAGGGGTTTGTTGTTGTTGTTTCTGTTGTTTACTTGTCCATATTTGTTTGCTTGAGGGCTTTACTAAGGAAATTTTCTTCTTAAAAACTGCAGTCTTTTCTACCCTGACAGGACAGATGCTGATATAAACCTTTAGACTGTATATAACTAACCCTAAATATCATGTTTGTCAATTCTGATTTCTAAATTTCTCACACAAAATAAATTCATGGCTGTTTGTTTAGTTTTACAGGTGCTTATGTTGAAAAATAACAGATTAATTGAACTGGTTTGTTGTTTTGGAAAAATAGAAAAAACAACATGCGGAGGAATTGTTTAGACATTATCTTACAGGGAATTTTCTTCTTTCTTCTTAAAGAATTATTATGCAATGGACCTGTAACAGGGAAATAACTGGTGACTCCTTTCTGCATGAGATACCACTGCCTCTATAGAGGAAAAAAAAACCAGACAAAGCTCCAGAGAAAGTGGTGTCTGGAGAGCAGAGACACTCCTTGTTTGAAGCAGCTGGTGCAGTCACACCATAAGTTTCCATCTAGTTAAATCCCTGCCTTCCCTTAAAGCAAACAAACTCCAAAATCACTCAGAACAAACACACTCCATTCCAAACCAAGTCAAGACAGCAAGCAAATACACAATAGAAAACACCAAGCAATTAGACTCCTAAAGTCAGTTTAAACACAGGCACAGCAGATCAGCAAACACTTCCTTCCCCTTATGGAAAACAAACACAGGAGGCAGCCACGCTGCTCGGGCTGGCAGCCCTGGACACCCTTTCCCCAGAGGAAGGAGGACCATGTCTCTCCCATGGCATATTTTTCTGTCTCTGACTAGTTTCTTGACAGGGAAAGAAAATATTGATATAATTTTGCCTATTAGAGTTGTCTATATGCTTTTCTTATTATCAATTGCATTATGTAATTATATTTTATCGGGCAGTTGGGCGTAGGAAACAGTTGGACAAAATAGGATGTGGGGTGGGTATGATCAACTGGTTGAACACGAGACAAAAACGTGCTCTTGCAGCAAAGAAGGTCAACAGTATCCTGGGTTACATTAGGCAGAGCACTGTCAGTGGATTGAGGAAGGAGATCTTTCTCTGCTCAGCACTGGTGAGACATCTCTAGGGAGCTCTGCTCCCCAGGACACGAGAGGCATGGGTACATCAGAGTGTAGCAAAACACCATCCAAACAGTCAAGGATCTGCAGAACAGCATGAACACAGAGAGACTGATGAAGATGATGTCTGTTCACCCTGGAGAGAAGACAAGTGAGGGGCTTGGTATTTTATTATGCCTTTGATTACTTCATAGACACTTAAAAAAATATGAACTCAGATTATTCCTGGAGATGACCAATGAAAAAATAAGAGATAACACACAGAAGATAAATATTGCTCTCCCAGTTATTTCATCAGGGTAAAGTACAGTATTCATCTTTAGTTTCAGCCTTAGCTTAAGAGAGACAGCCCTGCTCTCTACAATTATGTAAAAGGATGTAGTAGATAGGTGGGAGTAAACCTCTTTGCCAACATAACAAGTAATAGGACAAGAGGAGATCTTCTCAAGTTGCACCAAGGAAGAATTAGATTGGGTATTAGGAAAAACTTCATTGAAAGGGCCGACAGGCATTGGAACAGGCTGCCCAGGGAAGTGGTGGAATCACCATCGCCTGGAAGTGTTCAAAAATATGTGGATGTGGTGCTGAGAGTCACAATTGGTGGTGAACCTGGCACTGCTGGGTAAATTATTGATCTCAATGGTCTTAGAGGTCTTTCCCAACCTCAATTATTCTTCGATTCTGATAAAAAAATTGTCATGCACAGTGCTAACAATGAGAGCTTCTGTAGTAGATGTAACAGGCTTCACTTTTTAACAGCATGCCATGCACATCAGTACCACTTATTCACAATGGAAGATTCAAAAACCCTTGCACCAAAAACCCTTTTCAGTTATCTGAAATATTCCTACAGTCCTATAAGATGCAGGCAGGACAGGGCTCCAATTTACTTAATGCATTACAGTCCCAAACTTCTAGTGAAGTTTCTAACACCCCTTTTTCCAAAATGAGCACTGTAGGGTCAGCTACTAAGGCTGAGGTATCACAGAATTATAAAATTGCTTGGAAGGGACCTTAAAGATCATCCCTTTCCAGCCCACTCTCATGGGCTGGGTCACCTTCCACTAGATGAGGCTGCTCCAAGCCCCATCCAAGAATCCATGTGGCTGTTTTCCAAATTTCAGGGATTTTCCGACCTTTTTTACAAGCATCTAAAAATCTGTGCTGTAACAGAACTAAATTAAGGGAACATTCACAGTGATTTTATACTCGAGTTAGGCCATGCTTGTCTCATCTAAAGCTATTTGGAGGAATAATGTTGCTGATGTGAGTAAACATATAACAGGAGTTTGCGTTTACAGAACTACCTCTACAGATATTTCTTCATTACACTTTGGAAATCATACTCGAGCCAGAAGGCTCAAGTCATTTCTAAACTAGAAGAAAAAAAAAAAACCTTAGCTGTTGTATTCCTATAAAGGCCTTATGAACCTGAGCTCAGAAGTGTGCCTGCTTACACAGCCTCCTGCTATCTCTCCTTGCTTTTCAGTAACTTCCAGAAGACAATTGTGTGAATAAACTATTGACGCATTTATGTTGCAATCCAAGTGGACAAGGTGCTTCACTTTAGCATCTGGCATTGAAGCAGACTCTGCCTGAATGATTTTTTTTTGTTCAACATTTAAAAATCCCATTTTCAGGGGGCAAAATTCACAAGCTAAATTTTGTGTATGAGGTGAAATACCTGTCTGAATGAAAGCTTCCTTTATGTGTCCTGAGCAGTCACAGACAGCAAATAGGCAGGGTCATATTGCAGTGTAGATAGTCCAGTTTCCTCAGAGTCCAAACAAATACCAGCAGTGAATTTACAAGTTACTTCTTGTTCTTTTTTTTAACAGATAAATGAATTTCTCCAACAAAAAAAATATGTGAGAAATTTTTTGAAATATGTATTCTGGTATGCTTTATGCAAGAGCAAGCCTTTGATATTTGCGAGCTACAGAGGGGAAAACCAGTAGAAAGTATGAGTTGCAGTTATGAGGAATATTAATTCTTTAAACAAATTCAGATGACTTGTGTGTACTAATTACTTTCAGGTGTTAGCCTGATAACACTGGCCTTTTACCTGCCATTTAAATCACATAATGTGGAAGGTGCTGAAAAAAAGAAAGGTAACTTAAGAGTCCTTGCCTCAAAGAATAGACTATTGGACCTCTAGGGCACCTCAGCTGTTCTGTTCGATGAAATAAAAGTATAAGGCACCTCAAAGAGTGTTTTCACAAAGAAAAGTCAGGGGATGAGAAAGGAGAAAAAAACCCTACACTGAATACTGAGGTTTGTCAGAAAATCTTGGCCATATGTCAAACTCAAGCTCCTGATCAAGACTGCAGGTAGCTGCTTCAATCATCTGGTATCTGGTAGCCAGGACCCCCCATCAGGGGCAGTCTCATACATCTCTTCTTTGAATTAAATGCATATGGCTCTCTTCTTTTAAGAGAGGAGAGAGGTGTTCTACCACACACCTCTCTCCTGATCTCTCACTGGCTACGACATTCTCCATGAGCACAAAATCTCCATTCCTGACCCTGACAGAGTGCAACTTCCCTGCTCCTTGGGCTGTGCTGGGTGGACTGAGAGGGTCCCCAGGTGGGAGATTCCACACTCGCTGTGTCCTGCCCAAGTACACATGGGGAGCCTGGGATACTACCCAGGGGGAGAGCTCCAGTGGCAGGGGCTGCACATGTATTTTGCAATTTGAATAAGAAACTGAGACAATTCTGGGATAGATACCACAGCCAAAAACCACTGCATGGATTTATGCAAGGTAAGCATCCCAGGGGAGGAGCAGCACTACAATCACTCCTGTGTAGGAGACTGGGATGCAGGAGGGGAGTCATTTATTTCAAACATTGCTTCAGGACGTTGAACAATCTGTTTGCCTAATGTCTTGGATAGGTCTCTTTGTAGCAGAGGGAAGCACAGGGTGGGTGAGCCTTCTGGCAAGAGAGGAAGGCTCAGTAATTTTACACAATTGAAGACCATCTTTCACCACTGGATAACAGCACCAGAACTTCTCCATCCCATGTGCACAAGTTTCTCTTTTTTTAAGAAGCTTCTTGGCTTTAATGTATGACCAGAAACTGCAGATCCAGAGGCTGAGGGTAACATCAGAATTTCCGACTATTTCATGTACGTCAGGGACAGAAACCAAGTCTAGAGTCCCTGCTCTCTTCTTCACCCTGTTCTACAGACCAATCCAGCAGGCAAGCCAATAACAGGAGTTTCATTAACTTCAGTAGGGAGTATTTAAGCTCCACATGTTGCAAAAACATTAATTAGATGCATCAAGCAATGAAGAAAATGGGGTTGTTTTAGTATTATACTGAAAGGCTATTTGCACAGAAAACTTTTCAGTTTGACTGAAAAGGTTCACTTTGATACTATTTTCCTGGTTTTCCTTTCAGGGAAAGGAGAGACAAATAAAAAATATACTTTCAAAAAAAAAGAAATTGTTTTTGAAATTTAATGAAATTTAAACCCCAAAGTAATGCACAACAAATTAACTCACATGCTTTGCTGTTCCAAATATTTATTTCTTTTTTCTTTTGAAAGCTGTGTATTATTTTCATTTTAGGTTTAGATTAAAGTAAAATGGAATTTTATTATGTGAAACATTTTTACAAAAATCCAAAGGCACAAAGCAAAAGGTCTTTATGTATCTTGGTTTAGAAAGACATGCTTTTGTCAGGAATTTAGAGGAAAATTTTAAATAAAATCCCAAGATACTCACTGCTGTTTTGATTACCCTTAGCAATGAGACAGATGTGTAGATTTATTATTTATTTTATGTGATTTGATAATGAACTGTGGTTTTTGTCTTTACTACATAGGGGAGTTTTTGCTTAATGTTTCACTTTTTTTTCTCTACCTAATGTGTCTGGGGTCTGCAATGGCAGTGATTTCCTTGGTTTGTTTGCAGGTTTTATTGAAGATAATGTAATACTCCCAGTGATGTATCAGAACCTCACTGTAGTACATGATATACAACTACTGGAACAAAATATGGCCCCTGAAATATGAAACATAGGAGAATACAAAGAAAGAAAGAAAGAAAGAAAGAAAGAAAGAAAGAAAGAAAGAAAGAAAGAAAGAAAGAAAGAAAGAAAGAAAAAGAGAGAAAGAGAAAGAAGTAAGACAAAACCAAGACAAAAAGGACAACATATAACTTAAATTGGTTGATGTAGGCTGCAGTCTCTTTTGGTTCTCATAGCAATTCATTCCCAGTATTAAAAATACAATACTAATGTTCTAGGAGAAATGATGTACAGCTTGATAAAAAATGAATCAAAATGCTTATTGTGATTAACAAACTTTTGTTGCATTTCATGAGCTACATTCCTGCAAAGAATGGAATGGTGGCGCTAATGGGACAGCACCCATTTATAACTCTGCAGTCAGATGTATCTATTAGAACATAGATTAGCCCTGTGGCACTGTATGCAACTCAGATTTGGTGTTTGGCAAAGGGAATTGCATGGCCAAAGAATCACACAAATTCTAATCTCAGAGGATACAAACAGTTCAGGCAGTACTATCATAGAGAGCTCCAAGATATATTTACACCAAAGTAAATGTAGTTCAACTTGCCTTCCTTTGGAGAAGACTGTAGTTAAGTCTTCCTGCCAAATTCATGGGTTTGTTCTTACCCTTCTCTCTGGTTGGGATATTAAAATGGATTAGAGAAGCTAAGCTTAGAAAACAGAAGAATGTCTTACAATGCATTCTGTGCTTATTTCTTACAAAAGAAGAAAGGTGAGGGAAAAAAAGGAAAAAAAAAATTCTTGGCCTCTTCTTATTTCATAATTCTCTTTCCTGCCTCTTCTTTTGCTTTAAGTACCAGCCCAAACCATTGACAGCACTTTGCTTCCAGGGGCCAGAAGGGTTAAATTCCTTCCACTTCACCCGGTCTCTCTTGAAGCTGGAGTTACACTCATCAAGGATCGAGCATGGGGAGGGATGGATTTCTTCAGACAGCCTGAGGGCTCCAACAGCAGCCTTCGCTTTCAATCAATGTCGAGAGGCACGAGTGGAAATTCATTCAGCGAACAGTCGGAGGTCTTCGCCTGTCCATACAGCCGCCTGGCACACAATCCCAAGCACAAACTGGTGGCGTCTCAGCTGGAGATCTGACATTTTGCCGAACCACTGTTTGCTTGAGAACTGATAATTAAACACTCCTTCTCTTAAAAAAAAAAAAAAAAAAATAAAATAAAAAGGTAGATAAAAAAATTAAGTCAACTCTGGTGGTAACCTTGGAGGCTTCCTTTTGTCGAGGTCTCAATATATGCCAAAATATATTTTGTTCAGGATTGGTCCTGGTGGTACAATTGCCTTTTCTGTTACCTGAATGTATTATTCTGACTGTTTTCATTTGACTTGCCTCTAGGATGCTGTGCTGCTCTGGCAGAGAAATCTGTGCTCTGGCAGAGTTCATGAACTCACGCTTGCAAGCTGATCTTTGCCCTGTGTATTTCTAAATATTTTGGTGTGTATGTAACATGACAGAATGTGACTTTGCACTGAAAAGCCAGATAGACACAAAGAGGAAGAAACATCTCACATCCCCTCCTTCCTCACATCTCCCCCCTCCTCCAATCCTGTCAAGTTTTATTATGCTCAGAAGGCAACCAGGTGAGTCATAATATTTAACCAATATTGGGGGAAGGGAGAGGTTTTAATTAATTTCATTACACATTAACAAAGTCCAGCTCATGACTCAGTGGAAGTCTATACAGTCTTTTGCAGACAGATGGGTGCTTACCCTCTCTGTCCTCTGAGTTCCCTGGATGAGGTAAAGATGTATTAACACAGCTTATTAGTGGTTCTGCAGTGCTGCTTTAAGTCTAATGCCAATGTAAGACAAGCCAAGCAACCCATTGTTTGAAGCTGGCTTGGTCAACTTATATTGAAAGGCACTGGTTTGGGTTTTTTTTCAACTCTACCCACAAAGAAAAACCCTGAAAATTGTAAGCATATCTGGAGGTGTCACCTAAAGCCTCAGAGAAACAGCCCTGGTGTTCTGTATGATCAGATGTCACCTGTTCCAATCAGCTCTGGTCAGAGGTGGCTTGAAGCCTAGTTCTGATGCAGGAAAGTAATCAAGCCTAGATAATAAAAGAGGCAGCCAATATACTCCATAGTTTAAAATCAGGAAAAGAATATGGTCAGAGATGACTGGAGAAGGGATTCTGCTGTCTGAAACCGCTTCTTATTTGTGCTGTCTTTGACATCACTACCTGAAGGTGGTCTTGGTCCACTGCTTCTAGTCTTTGTCTAGACTGCTTGGTCCACTGATTCTAGTCTTTGTTCTAGATTGGTTTCTTTCTTTTTCTTTTTCTTTTTCTTTTTCTTTTTCTTTTTCTTTTTCTTTTTCTTTTTCTTTTTCTTTTTCTTTTTCTTTTTCTTTTTCTTTTTCTTTTTCTTTTTCTTTTTCTTTTTCTTTTTCTTTTTCTTTTTCTTTTTTCTTTTTTCTTTTTCTTTCTTTCTTTCTCTCTTTTCTTCTCTTTTTTATTTTTTGCTTGTTTATTTTTTGTTTTTATTTTCCCCTTTTTTCTTTTATTTTGAAATTTGGGCAAAAAGAAAATATAAAAAGGTCTATTTCCAAGAAGGTCAGCTCATAAGGAACAATCTTTATACATGTGCTTCAGGTTTCTTACAGGTGCCAGGCGAGAGCTAGCTCAGTTTTCATTTCTCTCATTAGGAAATTTTTACACAGTGCAGATGCAGCTGAATCTGAGTCTGCAAGAAGGAATGACACTGATGTTGTACCAGGATGTAAACAGAAGCAAAAAAGGCTCAGAATTCCTTGTGAGTAGGCAGAGAAGCTGGCCTAAAAGTTTTGACAGAAAAGAGTCTTAAGGTGTATACTTTGCTTCTCCCCTTTTATTTAAGAAAATGTTTGTAGGCAAAATGAGCATTGAGCCATTACTGTCCATATCTCACCTATTTTTTCTCTGTACTTCAATGTCTTTTTTTGCATAAACTAGCCCAAGGCCAGGGTAGGCATTTCTGGATCTCAGCACTTCCTCACTTAAACTCAGAGTACAGAAAGCTCCAAGGTCAAGCAATGGAGTTCAGCTTCATACTAGGAGTCATATTAAAATAAATAAATTAAACAAAAGTCTTAAAAGTGGACTGAGAAAATAATAAAAAATAATTTAAATTCTGCTTAAATGTTTCTCACTGGATGTCTTTATTCTGGACTAGCAGAGAGAGCAGGAACTCTCCCAACCTTTGTCCCCAGGCTGCTGCAAAAACTTTCCTGTTCCTCTCTGGGTAATCCAGAGGCAGCAATCAAACTGAGGGAGTAGGAGTATTCATCTGCACTGCCAGGTTGGGGCTGAACCAGTTGGGTGGTGAACTTCTCTTTTCCAGACAGGAATTTTCTCCTCTTCTGTTTTCTCCTCCACATGTCAGATTAAGCAAGAATCATTAGAGAGACAGTGCTTCAGGGAAATGTAACCTAGGGTCATGCCTGCTGGGTCAGGAAAGCTTCTGCACACAGTATTTTTCAGGGCAGTGCTCTAAGATGTTACAGAGACAGCAGCCAAGTTTGTGTGCCTATAGCCCTCCAAGACTGTAATCTGCTCCTTAACCCATTAAATGGGAAACCCAGATGTCTGAGCAAATAAATCAGAGGCACATCATCAAAGAGCACAATAATGAACAGTATTTACAAGAGATACACTCAGAAGTGACCGTCTCTATTTTTATAGTTTTATAAACAAATTTTTATTGGGTACCTTCAGTATGTCACAAAGCACTGAGGGAACCTGAGTCCTTCTCCACCTCATGACCCTGTAGCAGACCCTGCTCTCTCTGTCCTTTGTGCATATCAGCCAGCTCCTCTGCCTGGTTTTCTCACACATCACATCCCTCTGTGATGCTGCACACAGAACAAATAGCAGCAGTGCACTAAACCAAACACACCTTGTCAAGTGAGTGCCATTACAATATAAGGATTGATTTGCTGGTGGAGGTCTTGCATATAAGCAGACATGGAAGGCACAGCCTGGGTTAAAAAGTTTCCACGTGGAGAATTTATTAAGAGCACAGTAACAAAAGGACAATCCCTGTTGTTGCCTCTTAGATCCCAGCTATTGCAGATTTGGGTTGGCCTCAAAACTTCCTGGGATGAGACAAAGAGAGGGTTATATTTATACAGTCTCTGCACCTCTTCCAGGCAAGTGCTTCCAGCAGGTAGCTGTCTCTTTGGATATTAATGTTCACATACCCTCATTTTTTTTGTCAGCTGCAGCCTCTAGCAACCCGCCTCTGGTGATAACCTTGTCAGTTCTCCCTGGACAAGCTGGAAGAGTTGTTTTCTGAATAAGAGCTGCAGTGACATCCCCCAACTTTGTGGGAAATGCTGCTGGTGATGCAAAAGTGGCATCCACTTCTGCCCTGCCAGTTATGTCTGGCACCATTGCCAGAATCGAGCTTTGAAGGAACACCATGTTCTAGATAAGACACTGAATAATCACTTGTTTTAGTAACCGGTCTTCTGTCTCTGGCAAAAGTAGAATGGAGTCAGGTGCTCAACCAGCCTCTTGGAATGCCATCAGGATGAGAAGATCTTGAGATCTTTACCACACACTCCATAATCTCCCAGCATGGAGACTACCTTTGTTTCTCTCTTTCCAGGAGGACATGGAAGTTCACATGAGTATCTGACCAAGTTTGCATCAGGTTTTGTGTGTGCTGAATGGGCTCATATAGGATATTGAGTATACATTTCCAGGGAAGTGGATTGGATTGACAAGAGCCATCATTTCCACCCTTAATATCTATGATTCTAGAAGACCCTCGTGGTTAAGTGGAAGGTGAATTAACTCAACAATAGGATAATGCCCAAAATTGATAATTATACATTCATTTTTATTGTTTTCTGAAAAATTGGATTTTGAATTTTTTTTTCTTCTTTTTGGAAAAAGATGCATAACCTTTAAATACCACAGAGTCCCATACACCTTGAGGAACATTTCTAAAGGTATAAATTAGTTTTAAACCAAAATCACAGAATAAAAATGTTGTTTGATATTGTCAGGGATTCTCCTTGTTAGAAAAACTACAGCATTCATAAACTTCTTATTTGCCATTTGGATCCTTTAGAGAGGAAGGCTTCATATTAATGTCTGTGTGGTGAAGAAAGTAGGATTCATGTGACTTTGACTTTTGAGGCTGTACAGCACCTAGGAGTTTGCTGTACACTGTAGTGTACAGTTTGATCTGGAGCAACAGGCACATTTTGCCATTGGTGGTCAAAACAAAAATTATGGGGTATCATGTAAAATCCCAATGTTAATCTTCTTGTCATGGCTACACTTATTTCTTTTAGAATCCTGTATATATTAGATAGAAATGTCACTTGTCTGCAATGCTCTTCCCCCACCTGCACACAGTCACGTTACATAGCCATGCCCTGGGCTCTGTGGATCAAAATTTGTCATCGTCCACCTTATAGAAGGATTCAAATCAGAGCTGGATTAAACTGCTGTGGTCCAGTTCTGCAAAATACTCAAGAAAGGATAAACATCCCAATTCAACAAAGTCTTTAAAGCTGCATTACATTTTTTAAGGTCCTCAAAACTCTTGAAGCTGAAGGTACACCAGCATTTTTTAAGTACATAATTTAGTAGGCCATGAAGAAGAATTGCCATCACAGTGCAAGGCTTTGTGGAAAAATTAAACAATTGACAACCATTACTTTGTGAACAAATTGTAGGTCATTCATGAGGATTAAAGGGTATTTCAGAGATTGTTATTTTTCCCTATATTTATTTATTTTGATCATATTTCTGAAATCTCAAACAAACTAGAGATGGTTGAGCCTCTCAAGCCTAGGGAGAAATGTTTGTAGGAAATCCCTTTCAAAATATTAAGAGCAAAATTGGATGAAACCATTTTAATGCAATGTAAAAATAATAATTTTTGAGAGGAAGCAATGTTCAATGTTGAAAATTATAACAATGTTAATTATTCTGTTGGGTTTCACAATGGGCAGCCCCTTCGCACATATTTGCCATTAAGAATGATATAGCCATGTTGTTTGTTCTTTAATTAGTTTTCTAAACACATAAGAAACTGAACTGAATAAATCAAAATGACCTTTAAATTCTCAGAATTACAGCCTATTTAAATGGCCTTAATAAGGTAATAATAACCCAAGCTAATGGTAGTTCTACTTCTCTACTCTGTGTCTTGCCACGTGATATGCGACATTACTAATTTTAGTGTGATTACAAATTATTCCCATAGTTCAGGTTTAATACAGTATTGATGTTGTTACTAATATAGATTTGTCAGTAAAGATACAAAGAAAAGTCAGTCCCACTTAATGTTGGCTGACAAGTCAAAACAACTAAAAGGTAAAAAAAAACACAAAGGAAAAAACAAGTTAAAAACTGCTACCAAATTACAGACTAATGCACAGAGGGAAGAAGAAGTGCAAATGAAAAATAATGATTCAATTTCATTAAAGTTGTACCTACCCTGAAGAAAAGAATATAAAAGGGGAGAAATGGTACATGTAGCAAGTATCTGCTATTACTGCTTTTCTAGAATGAGAGCAAGTATTTACTACTCCTGCTGTGTCCTTGTGGTTGATGTTACAAGTCAACCATTTTGCTGGTATGAATCCAGTAAAAATTAGTGCTTTATTCTAGATTTATATCATGTAACTTAAATAAGAATTTGATGCAGATGCGTACCTGACATGATATGGTTACTTATCCTACTACTTATCTGGAAAATCATACCAGTTCCTCATGTGTTTGTTTATTTTTTTGTCCTGAGCTTGCCTGGCCCTCGGTGTAACCAGCTTTGCTATGGTCTTTACCTACAGCACGCGTATCTATCTCTGAGCTGAAATCTAGCAGGTACCATGATCTCTGGAAAATGATGTTGTTGCTTGCTAGATCCCAGTTGAGTGCTGTAGCTGGATGTGAAAGCTCATCTCTCCTGTTCCACTCTAATTTGAAGACAAACAAGTTAATGCAAAGCACAGATGGTCTGAAATAACCTGTTTGACCATGCTCTGCACCAGAAGATAAATGAACACGTATCTATTTACCAGTTCACAGAAAGCAGTCATTGTACTGATTGTCAGTTCTTAGTTTCCCAAATTTATGTCTATTCAGTTGACATTTAATTGATCAGGGAGCAAAAGCTCCTCTGAAGAACTGAGTTTCCTGCAATTTCTTTACCTGTGGAGTATTCCAGGAGCAATAACAGGCATTGCCTAAGAAGGGGTTTGAGTTATCCTCCAAAGCTGGGTCCTGTACAACTAATATCCCTTAGTTTATTAGAAAGCATTAAAAGTCATGTGTGTAAAGGCTCAAGCATGTGAATATGAAGGAGTAACAAATGATCCTGTGTCAGCTCAGCTGGGACAACTCACGTGTATTTACCCTGTAGCAAATGTGAGGTAATATGCACTAAGCTTTTAAAAGAAAGAATTTACCCTACTTACCTTATATTCATCCAGGACTAAGAGTGTCTACATGGATTTGTTATCACAGTTTAGCTCACGTTTTCAACTAATTACATAAATAAATGATTTGTGCACCTGGCACACAAGGCCAGATGTTGTTCATATGCATAATAAAGAATCCTATCTTGCCTGCAGAACTTGCTTTTTAATCAAACAAGGCAAAGGGTGCTTGTTATTCCCTATTTTGCAACAGGGGAAACAGACATATGACTGGGAAGCTGTCTTGGCCTAGGTAGCACTACTAATCTGAGGGAAGACACAAGACTCACCTCAGATATCAGCTGACCTCAGATTTCTCAGATATAATGAGATAGCTGTGAAATCATCTTTCTGATCAGTAGGCTTTCCCACTCGAGTAATTCCCTGTTTTCCTCTCACAAATGCATGAGAAAAATGAGAGAAATATCTGAGTATTTGAGAGAAGTATCTGAGCCCGAGAAATATTTCACTCTTGGTGGCTCACAGGAGTCCTCTCTCAAATGCATAATTCTAATAATATTATACAGAGTTAAGAGATTATAGGGATAAGGCATTCAATGGGGTTTATGGACCCTGTCTTGCAAATCACGGACTTGTGTCAAATGGGAAGAAAGATCATTGCTAGCACAACCCTCTTTACAGGTGTGCTCAGCACTTGCTAGGAAAGTGACTTAAGAACAACACCCTGAAGTTGCTTTTGTTGCGTTCAGTTTTCTGCTTACCCAAAATTCAGAAGAAATCAAGGAAAATATCACAAAAGGATCGTGTGTTTATTGTAGGCATTAAAAATGCCGCCCTAAACATCCTCTGCAAAAGTCATCAACAAAACCTTTTCCACTGAAGAGAATCCAAGAAGCCTGGTTTGCAGCCTAGTGTGCCCACTACTTTACAAGATCCCCAGTTTATAGAACAAGCTGGACATGGAGGTGCTATTTATTTGCACTACTATAGATCACTAAACAAGCAGAAAAGGCACGGGAATTATGAGGTATGCCCAGTAGTCAAGCATGTGATTTATGACCTAGCAATTTTACTTAATGCTGTTTAGATCTAATTTTAAAAAAAAAAAAAAAAAATAAATAAATAAATAAATAAATAAATAAATAAATAAATAAATAAATCTCTTAGAGTAGAGATTAAGAGCAATTCCAGGAGACATCTGGAGATACTACAGCAATTAGGTTTGCACTTAAGGAAAATTTGTCATACTGATGTTGGTCATGCCCTTAAATTAAAAGGAATAGCAAAAAATACTGAAGGACATCTATTTTTCTCCTCCTTTCATCCCAGTGCAACTCTTTTCCTTTATCCCAGAGATGACAAGTACATAGTAAACGTACATGTACAGACACCCCATACAGGTCAAGCTGCATGTCGTCTAAAGCTTGCCACTCCTTCAAACAAGACAAGCAAAAATACATTCAAACTCCCTATACAAATATGCTAAAGACAAAGTCATGAATACTGCTTCCCTTTTGAATGCTTGCTGTATTCAAAGAGCACTGTAAGAAATCTCTAGAAGGGTTTTTTTTTTTTTTTTTTTCCAGAAGGTTGATTTTGTGGGGTCCTTTTCCCACTTAAATGAGTGTTTATTTGCTTATGGGAACCTGTGCTGACGAATTTTATCCAGTAGAATACAGAAAAGGAGAAGGGAATTAAATGGAGGGAGACAACATGGCCTAGTAAATAAAGTAACAGACTTGGGGGAATCAGGAGACCTAGATACTATTCCCAGCTCTTCCCTGCAGTGTGACTTTAGGCAAGTCTCTGAGCAAGCCTTCGCTCACCACTCTGTTGTCTATTTATATTGTAAACTCTTCAGAGCAAGCACCATCCTTTGCTGCATGTTTCTACAACCCCAGCTGCAAAGGACCTCTGTTCTGCATCAGAACATCCTACAGACAGTAATTGAAGTAAGCCTCCATGATCCACTTGTCAGTGAAAATGTTAATCTACCTTTCTGCAGCCAGTCTGGCTGCAGACAGTTCTTGGTAGTATGCAGTATCTAGATCATAGAAATAAACAAAACTATCCCAGGAATAAACACAGGAATTTAGTGGAATCAGTAATTCCAGTGCAATGTCCCACTGCAAAAAAATCCTGGGTTCTGAAAACACATCAGTCTAGTGCTTAATAAGAGTACAAGCATATGGTCTTTCATCTACAGATAACGTACATGAGTTGCAAGAAAAAAAAATTAAAGTGAGTGGCCTGGTTTCAAAAAGTACAATATGTCTGAAAGAGAGGAATGATTTTCGTCTTGGGAAAAGAGTTGGAGGGAATAAGGGGACCAAAGTCCCTTCTGTTAACACCTCCCTATGTACTGTGCATGCTTTGCCTCAGATAATGCAGCAGAAGCTGTGCTCACCCTAGTACTTCATCCTTCCCTAAAGGAAATTACTATAGCCAGAGAGTGTGAAATTGTGTATTTTGTCCTCACAGAAAAGTATTAAAATAAAAAAAGATGGAGTCTGGCAAGACAGGGTTATCTACATAACTCTAACATCCACTAGAAGGACGGGAGGTTAGATGCTTCTGGCACAGAACGTTAAGTTGAAATGTGGGAGCTTTTCTGCATAGGACACAGCTGTGGATGTTCTTTGCTGAACTTTTGGAGAAGTGTTCACGGCTTGAAATTCATGCTGCATCATGGACAAAAAGTTAAGTAATCCTGAAATACTGTCTAAATGTTTTTTCTTTAATTTCTGACATCTACCTGTGTAGGCGTTCCTTGTTTTAAGTAAAAGGTTCAGACCACTTTGTAATTTAAGCACAAATCTGAGCTTATTCTTTACTCAGAGTTCAATCACCATTGACAAAGTCATTTTTCACACCTCGGTGAGAGTGGGGCACAGTGCAAATTTTGGAACTTCTGTGGGATGAGTCCTAGGTTATCTTGAAACCTAAACTGAGAGCCATGCACCATGAACTCTAATCAAAGGAGACACGCACAGAGCACAACATACAACTTAGTCCTACATCAAACATAACCATTTTAGCCCTTCCTAGTAGCAATGTGGCTTTATCAAGCCCAGTCTGCAGATTGTGGCAGCCAGCATGAATCAAATAACAAAAGGGCCTTGCAACTCAATATGTATAACTTAACATTAATGCTGGAGGTACATATAGCCCAGTAGACTCAGGTAGTTATATTACACTTGCAGTAGCTTTGAGCTCAGCCCTGACTAATCATCACACACTGATTCGCTTCCCAGTGGGGTTTTGCAGCCCTTGCTGCAACTGATGAACATCTGTGGTGGGTGAACCACAGCCAGCAACTAAGCACCCACCCAGATTCTCACTCACACCCGTCCCTAGCAGGATGGTGGAGAAAATAGGAGTAGTAAAAGCAAGAAAACTCATTCAAGGTTCTGGAGAAGGCAAGAGGGGAGAACCCAAGTGATACAAAAGCAATTGCCATCTCCCACAACCAGAATGATGCCCTGCCAATCTCCAAGGAACAGCTGACTTGGGAGACAACTCACACACTCCCTCCAGTTTTTTTGCTGAGCATGGGGCTATGTGGTAAGGAATATCCCTTTGGTTAGTTTGGGTCAGCTGTCCCAACTTCTGGCCCACTCCCATGCTGATCACTGCAAGGGGGTAGAGTAAGAAACAGGAAAAACCTTGGCATGGCAAACGCTGTTCAGCAAGAGCTAAAACACTGGTGTGCTACCAACATTGTTTTAGCCAGAAATCCAAAACATAGCAATATACAGGCTACTGTGAAGAAAGTTATTTCACACCAGCCAGATCCAGTACAACAGAGGAAGTTAATTTCAGTTTGATATATTTGCCCTCATCACCCATTCTCAGCTTGACATTTCAGATACCTTGTGTTTGAAAGAGGGTCAAATACAATCCTGGGATAAACTCAAAGTGAGTTTATTATAACTGTTGAATTTCCTTGAGATTCCTTTAAGAAAAGTGTCATTCAGGACACTATGTAAACCAGTGACTTTCAATCTAGGATTTAATACTGTATTTCAGAAGAGTCAGCTGAGTTTGAGATGTACAAAAATCTGCCCATGCATCAAAAAATTTTAGGAGTCTGAAAGCAGGGAGTGGAGAGGGAGAGAAAAACTGTCTTTAGGAAAATTTGAAGATCACATTGATAATGAAATTTATTTTTGATTAGTATAATACTTTAATTTTAATGTCAGAGACAAAACAATCAAGGACATTAACAGTGCAGATACACAAAAAGTTTTGTGTGCAGTGAAGATTCTTGTCAGCTTCATTTAAAATTATTTCTTTCTATCCTTTGACATATTTATTTGTCTTTGCAATTTTTTTTAATTTACTTGTTTAAAAGTTTTCTGCGTTCAATAGCAGCTGGAATCCCAAAATGAAATTAAAACCATGTAGGTGCCAATATATATATTCAATAGATATGAGACTAAATTAAACTAATTGACATTTTATTAATACTCTGCTGTTTGTTCCCGCAGAGTTAAAACCGTACTCGAGATCCCATTATATGAAGATATACTCTGGACCATCTGGTGGCCAAACATTTCTGATTATAAATAAGTCATTTTTTGTTAATTATTTATTTGGGACCTTTTGTTTATTACACAAAAATCTGGAAAGGGAGAAGAAATAGCTAAATGTGCTGGGTTTTATAATACATCTTTCATAAACAAAACTATTTTTTGCAGACAAATCTGGTTGAGGCAGGAGAGAACACTGAATATTCATTTGAATTAGAAAACTCTTTCTAAGATGATTCTTGTTTGCAGACCTTTTGGCTTCACTTTGTATGAACATTCAGGCAGTTAGAGAAGACAATAAGTTAGTAAACACTTAGCTATAATGTTAAACTGTAAAAAGAAAGGAAACTATTTGTTTATCACAGAGAATAAAAGGGGACAGATGCTTTATGAAAAAGACAAGACAGTAAATCACTTTGATCATGATAATGAAGTTTTGGGAGTATTAGTAAAGTAAAGTTGAAGGCTTTTCATCACTGGAGGTTTTCAAGAACTTATCAACTACTATCAGGGATGATTTGGATAGAAATGATCTTTTCTTGAGGAAGTACACTTGAGTTTTGACAATGGCCTACTCAGTTTCTCAACATAGGTGCCAGCTGTGCTTTCAGTATTCACAAAATTTATATCTCCCTATATGTTTGATAACTGGCACGGTTTTGAACTTTAACCTTCAATCAAAGTCCTTAATACTGTGAGACACAAGAAATCATGAGGTTTGGCTAGTCACTGGCTTCAAAAGAAACTTGAAATAACAACCAAATTTCATTTGGTTCATTTAAAACCTGGAATTTTTTGCTTTGTCTCATATCCTGTGTTCCAAAAAAGCTTCCAGATATCCACACTAGAGAAGTTCAAAAGACTACAATGCCCAAGAAGCCTTAATAAATTGAACAGTTATTTATCATTCATATCTGAAACAAAGGCAATACCCATTTCTGACCATTGGACAAAACCTAGATCAACCATAACCACCCAGAAATGGATGCTTTTGGTCTACAGCTTTGGGAGCTCGGGAAATCCCTGTCTGACTGCAAAGAAATAAATATGTTACAGTTATAAATATGCTTAGCCACTGAAATCAAGTCACTGAAGGCACTTTTGAAGGAAAAGCAGAAGCTACAATGATAAAACTGAAGAGGACATTTGTAGGCAGAGGCAGAGAGCTTAGCAGGAGTGCTGTAAGACTGACAAAGTCTGAAATAGAATATTCCTTACTGAGTAGGAATGACAAGCAAATGAAGAAAAGTAAAACTTCTATAATTTTTTTTTTTTAAATTCACTGCTTGCAAAACAGACAATTTTCTGTTATCCCTGTCAATCCTCAACCACACAGGCAAGAGGAAAGGAGTATCTGCCTTGTTGATCTCAATCCCTCATCAGGGTGGAGTTCTTCCCCTAATCTCCTCTGCTGGGCTGGTTCCATCTCAGTTTTGAGCTCCCTCGTTAGGGGTAATTTCATAATGTTGTTTGTCCAAATATTTTTCATCCTAACAGAGCTTACTATCAAGTAATTACCCTTCTTACTCTAAATTAAAATATTTTCTTCCATTTATTTCTCACTTTGCTTATAATTATGAATCTGGCTTCTTTTGCTTCAGGGGGAGTAGCATGCAGAAAGTAAGAGTTGGAGTGAACAGTGTACTGTCCTCTGGATGTGCATACATATGAACTTGACACAGCTGAGGTCTTCAAGCAATATTGATACATACCTCTAATCAATTAACATTAATAAAGCATTAATAAATACAGAAATGAATGGAAGTTTAGATATTGGTTCCACACTATTATGTGGCTTGTCCCAAAAATCAAGATACCATTATCAGTAGAAAAGGAAACGGGAATAAATCTGCTTCATTTCATGTTTGTTTGTTTGTTTACTTTTTTATTTGTTTATTTGGTTGATTGGTTTGGTTTGGTTTGTTGGTTTGAGGTTTTTATTCCACTTGATTAGGCCTGTCAACAGGTTTTGGGGAAAAGCACTATTTTGGATGAGGGACACAAAGAACCTCACATCACTTCAGTAGCCCTCCAGCCTCAAATGCCTTGTAATAGTCAAAGAAACCATTATTGCAGCCATTAAAATCACACTCTGTTATAAACCTTTAAATGGTTTATAATGTAAACAGTCTTTGTAGTCATGCAGCATAATTTTCTGTGGAACAAAGAATTAGTTCATGAGGCTTTGAGTTAACTCTTCATGGAATTAGAATAGGTGTTAAACAAATAAGAAGGATAAGGAGACAGTGGAGGAGGAGAAGAAGGAGGTGGAGGAAAGAAAACAGTGAAGGAAACAAAGTGCCAGCACTACAGAGTTTACTAGTGCAAATATAATTTTTGTTTTTATGTTTTTGGTTTGTGGAGTTTCGATGGAGTTTTTTTTGTTCTTTGGTGGTGTTGTGGTGTTTTTGGTTTGGTTCTTTTTGTGGCAGGTGGTTAACATTCAAGTGCTATCCACTGGATATTGCCAGTCCGGTGTTTGTTAGATAGAAGAATAATCTATTTCCATTTTTCCTGTGAACACTTAGAGTGTCTGTTTTGGTCTTCTTCCCAGCATAGTCTAATGTAGTTCTTTATTTCCTATGGACTTGGAAAATAAATAAAAATTGTAGTGGGGACTAGAACAAAAATGGGCCTGCAAACATAGAGCACTTTATGTGCAATATGGATAGGTAGCATGAGAATTGAGAAACTTGACAGAAAGAAGTATTTTCCATCCCTAGGAAGGTGAAAAGGACATGACTGATACATACATTTTCCCTGGGAAGAAGTAAAGAGCAAGGGAGGAAGGCATGAATAAGGGAAAAGGGATTTGAAGTCATCAGAGCACTGAGTGTATTCCTCTGCTTGAGGGGCAAAACAGAAGAGAGAGTGGGTAATAAAGGGGGACACAGAGACCCTGATGCAAAGAAGCAAGAGTTCCATGTACTAAAAGAGAAGGAGGCTGTGGTGCAGGGCAATGGATTAACCTGGCAGGAGCCATGCCAGGTGCAATGGATCTGGTGGCAGAAGCATCCCAGTGGGCAAGAGTAAGTGCTATGGACCATGAAAAGAGAAGAGAAATGTTAACCACAGCAAAGCCTGTGGAAATTCTCTTTGTTTTGCACCACTGTATGTTCCCCAAGTATTTTAGAGCAGTCTGACATCCCAGCGAACCCATTTCAAAATATGTGTGTGTGTGTGTGTGTGTGTGTGTGTGTGTGTGTGCAAATAAGCCGCTAGGTCTTCACTTTGGTATTCACTGGTATTCACAGTGAAATGTACTGCAGAACTGGGGCCAACCAGTAATGCAGATCTCCCTCAAACAGCTCTGGAAAAAGTGACCTGCTCTTTTTCCACCAGTCTAGAAGCTTTTTAGATAACATTTCCATCTATTTTCTCTCAGATTTTTTTCAAATTCTGAACTAGATCTACCAGCCCAGCCAATATCACAGGGAGGTATTGTTTAAGATTTAGGGGAATTATTCTTCTCCTGCAAACTGCGGGGCTGGTTCTGCTTCCTCCCTACAGAGCTAAGAAACTAATTTGCATGATGTTGAAAAAGAGAAATCTTTTCTGATGTTTTTTTCTTTGAATGCTTTATGTGTAGAGCTGTGTTCATTCCCTCCATGGCAGTGATTATTCAGAAAATCTGAGAGAATAACTGTGCCTAAGTATTTACATTTCAATATTTTATTAAATGATCACTCATATTATCCACTCAGTACAACAGGAGCCAGCTATGTGGCTCCTTCAAGACCAGGAGAGGCAAAACCATGGGAGGCTGCTTTTCTTTCTTTAGGACAAAGTCTAACCATGAAAGTGCATAACCAGTCATGAGCCACTTATGTTATACCAGCCTTGGAGTGAAAACAAAGCTAACCTTTCTGCATTAGCACAGCTGAAGGATAAAGCTGCTGGCTTTTGGGTCTGGCACAATTTTTAGCCATGCTGTTCCTAATCCACAGAAAGGAGAAATAGCAGAGAGGAATCTGGAACCATTTTTGTTTCTCCATATTAATTTTTTGCTGTTCTGTTGACAGCTTACTGTGCTGCTGTTGTGTTTTGGTGTGGTCATGTCTATAGATAAGCAAGAGGGACCATGTGTCTCAGTTTTCTAAACCCTGTGTGAGGCCCAACACACTCCAATTACCTGCCTTCAGACACCTAAGAGTTCATCTCATAGATTTCCTGATATTTGAGGGAAGTACAATGTCAGAAACACCACAGGGCTAGTGTTTGGCTGTAATATACATTTTAGAATCCCTAATTGTTCATTTCTCCTAATCTCATCCAGGTCAACAGGAAGAACTGTGCCTGTCCTTAGCAGGGCTGGACTGCTCTGGTGAGTTATTCTATGCTTTCAAAGAGCTGTGTGCATTGTGAGTGTCATTACATAGACTGTATGCTTGATCATACAAAATAGGAAGTAGTGACCAGAGCTAAACTGAAAAGCTGGCCCTATAACTTCAAAGGAAAGAAGAAAAGGAAAATAAAGTTCCCTTCAGAGCAGCTTTTGTACCTGCACACACTAAGGTTAATCAAATCTTATGCTTCAGAGTATATGGCTGATTAGCTTGTGTCTGGAAGCACTTCCCCTTATTTGCCATTCTACTCTTAGCTGCAGAAAGAACAAAGTTCATGTTAGTTCTAGGATATTTTTTGTCATTTTTTCCCTCATTCACTTGCCAAAGAAACTTTGAAAACTACTGGTTGTACTGAGAAGTACCCTATGCAGAACAGCTCTATTCTGACAGGGAGATTGAGAAGCCTGGAAGCTTTGATATGTATTAGAAAACAAAATTATTTTGCCCTTATTACTGTGAAGTGCCTCCTTCTTACAGAGCTTTATATCTGAGAATGAATTATACTTCTATGAACCCTTGAGGTAGAGAAGTCTTCTCCCTCCTGCAGCCTATCTTTGAATTGTGATTTAAATCATAGAAAGACTAAATGGAGGCTCGTGTTGTGTTTTTTTTGATTTGTTTTGATTTGGTTTTTAACCTTCATAGTTAAGTAGGAATGCCCAGAACGAACTCTCGGTACTCTCCTTCCTACTCTCTCTATCAGTCTCATTTCCATGTGAGATCCTCTTCATCCTGTTAATCTTCAAAGTCCTGTGTCAACCTACCTATTAATTTTGGCATTCAGTTCTTTTTTTTTTTTTTTTTTTTTTTTTTTTAGTTATTTTGACTTGCAGATTTGAAGAGGCACTAACTCTGTCCATTCAGTACAGCTCTGTCAACTTCATTACCGTTCTGGCAATTTACTCTTGGTGAAGAGTTGGCCATGGGGCCTGTAAGAATTTATGATGTCAAGGTCATGTAATTACAGGCATTTATAATTTCATGAAGAGTTCAAGGCACAGGTAATTTGCAATGTAATTATTAGGGATTTAAGCACCTGTGTGCATGCCTGGCCTCACCGCCTGTCACAGGGGTGAAGCACGTACCTGAGCCATCCATCACATCAAAAAGCACCATTGGCAAGGCACGATCTCTTGAGAGCACTTCTTCCACTCTCCTTCTCATGCTGTGACCTGGGCCCAGCCTATTTCAGGTGATGCAGATTTTGAATGATTTTGAAAAGTGGATTTTTCACCAAAAAAAATTATGTCGAACAGAAGACTGGATTGTTACATAACCTTAAAAATGAAGTGGGCAAAACTCTAACCTCGAATTGAGGGTATGGGAGAAGTCGGGTTCACATGTCAGAGAGGAAATTAGGCTGTATATATTTCATGGTTGTAGATATCAAGCAATCTTGAGATGTACTATGGATTAATTATTCTGCCCTGGTAGTCTTGGGAAGGCAAACATATTTTGGCTTCTGAAGACCTCTGTGGGAAATAGAAGCAGAAGCTTTAGGCAAGATATTTTTCCTACCTCAGATAAGGTTCCTTATTAAGCATCTTGAAGAAAGAAAGTTTGCATAATGCCTGATCCTTGTCATTTGCTTCCTATATGTTTAACAAAAGCATCAATTGAATTTCTCCTTGAAAAGGCCAAATCTGACTGAATTGGCAGGGAATTTTGGCCAAGGGTTTTTTTGGATACATACCCTACACTACTCTCCTCAAAGCATCTAAATGACCTGCAGCCAAAAGGATTCTATAATAATTACTGAGGTCTGGTAGCTGCTGGATGTGCTGTCATCACACACAGCTAAAATAATATTGTTTAGCTACATACTTCTTGATGAAGTAGCCAATAAGAAAGCAAACAAACAAAAAACCAAAACCAAAACCAAAACCAAAACCTAACAACAACCCTCCCTTGCCAAGAAAAAAAGAAAATCTTGAAATTATGCAGAGAAGTGAACGAAAGGTAACTACTCAGATCACAACATATCTGACCTTCTTGGACTAACCTTAATACTTTGATAAAAAAATACATAATGATCATAGTTCTGTTTATTTTCTAGTCATAGATTGCTATGTTTTCATAGGTTTACTCTTATAGCTTGTGGAAGAGTAAACAACTATTTCTTCTAACTTGTATAAAGCAGTACAGAAAATATTTTTAGTTCATTTTCCTTAGTAAAAATGTCACTTGTAATTCTCTCTTTTATGAACTATAGGTTTATTTGGGATAAAGAATAGTCCTTAATTAAATTACATTTCTAGGGTTTAATTTGTTTACATTTTTATTGCAGGGAAGAGAGCAGCAGTTCATTCTCAACTTATGTGTCTGATTGCAACACTTTCTCAGCCACCAGAAAAAAGATGAAATTTGGTGGAGCATAAGCATTTATTTTTATATTATACCAGATTTTCAGAATATCTTTATGTATTTATTTATAATGTTTATCAGCACTCTAATGCTAATTTAATCTCTTTGAAAAAAAAAGTGTCATCAGGCTTGCAATGAATGATATATTGGGAAATAGGGAATTGATAATGTTTTGCCATTTCAATGTGGTCTGAAATTCTAGTTTAGATCTACACTTAGGAATTATTTATATCCTCTTATGTCATATCAATTTAAATAATATTCCACTCATCGAGGCATAAAGAATAATGTTAATATTAAAGTTTCTATTTAAAATTTGCTAATTGCACATGAAGGGGTTATATCTGCTGCATTCAGGGTTTTTAAATTTAATTTTATTGTATTAGAAAATCTATGAGGTTAAATCTGCAGAAATTATTGCTTTTAAATGTTGTATAATAAGAATCTTGCTGCTGTTATGAGCACTGAAAAATGTGCCTTCATCTCAAATAAGCCTTGTTAAAGCTACAGTTCTGGAACTGCCAGGATTTAATACTAAATTTGGGCCTGATCCAGCTCAGCTTTACTCATGTGAGTAGCTCTGTCTCCTCTGAAGAAATCTGTGCCTGAGCAAGGGTTACTGGAGACCCCTCTGCAAAGTTATTGTTCTGGGGAAAGCCAGGGAGTGGAGAAGAAATAAGGATGAGTATGTAATTTCCACACATTTAGAGTATGTAAATTCCACACATACGTCCCCAAGAAGTCCTTTTTGGAGGGAGGGGGTCAAATAACAAACTGAAGCCTGTGACAAGGTATTAAAGGACACTGAAGACTTTTTTTGACCCATTGCCGCACACCTGGAACCAGTGGACAGTGTCACAGGCTTGCAAGAAGTGTGAGGACTCTGCAGCTCCATGCAGACAGAAGATTCCTCTGCCCTCTGACCACTCTCAGCTCCTGCCCAGTGCTGCTGAGGGCCAAAATCAGGAAAGCATGTTGTCAATAACAGTTTGCTTGATTAGACCCCTTAGGGGAAGTCACCAGAAGTAGTTTTATCCCCAGGGAAAGGAAATTATTAAAGTAAATATGAGTCTATTGACTACTGAAATCATGTGGAAAACAGTCATTGACTTCACCCTCAACAGGAAACAGCCCAATATGACTGTAAAAGTTATGGACTTAAGTGAGTGACACTTCGCTTGTTCTAATGCCAAACAACAAATCAAATTATCTTGCTTTCTGCTCTTAAGCACAGATACTAAGCTTGAGTCTCTTCCCACTTTTATACAGTGACATCATTCTGGAGGAAAAATCTTTATGACAACAGGGTTAGATCATGAGCAAACTGATGAGAGAGAGAACCAGTCCCATTTGTCTATGACTGATATTTTGAAATTGCTGAAGTTCTAAAGTTTCAGATTCACATTGGACAGGCCTCTGTGTTCTGATAACATATGCTTTTAGTTTTTAGTCCTAGATGAATCTGAACAGTTTAATCTTTCATTTTAATTAATCATCAAAATATTAGGAATCTTATCCTAATTTGAAGCTCCTGAGTTTGAGCTATTTGTCTTGGAATCTTCCCAGGACAACCTACCACCATATTAGATCAGTTTCGTGTCCTAATTGGTGCCATGAAGAAAAACAGTAATCAATTAAGTTGTCAATTAACAAACAAACAATTCTTCAGTATCCAGTAAGGTTTTCTTGCAACATGAAGTGGGAACTTTTCTATAGTGTCCAGACAATATTTGTATTTCTGTGTATACATATGTATGCACATGTGCACACACACACGTGTATAATTTAAGGGTATCCTTAATGTTATTGCCGTTATTTCCCTCCAATCTTTAGCACTGCCCTGGAAGGAATGCCACTGAGCTCAAACGATGACACTGATAGCTGAGAGGCATTCGTTTTGCAGTGGCTAATTAAGCCTATGAAGGCCACGCAAAGGATTGGTTCTATCAGCACACGCTCACCATCAACAGCCTGTCCCCTGCAGGGTTAAGAAGAAGACATTAAATGATCACCTGTCCCAAACACCAAATGACAGCTTCAAGGTAGCAAATGAAGCCTGAGGTTATTGACAGATAAACTTGATTCTTAGCTTTGCAATCAAAGGAAGAAAACAGTTGAGGAAAATCACCTTCTGAAAGCTTGGAGACCTCTAAACAGAATTTTGCGTTGCCCCTTTATATGTGTTTTCCAGAGATGCTCCTTGGGAGAAATTCTCATTTCGATGAATGTTCAGGCTATGCAAATCTTGAGCTCACAGCTGACACCCCTTGCAAGCCCCGCCTGCCCTCCTCTAGGGATGAATTACCCCTCCGGTACAAATTACACATGCACACCAGATGGGGCGAATTGAATGCTCTAACTAGAAACAGAGGGAGAATGATCTTGTGTTTAATATGAAGGTCGGGGACTCAAGAGACTTTGATTCTATTCCTGGCTCTGCCCCAGACCTTGTATAACTTTGGGTGACTTGTTTAATCGTTCTGCCTTGGTTCTTCTCATCTATAAAATGGGAATGGTAATACTGTACTACGTTGTCAGGGTTTTACAAAACTAAATGACTGCTGGTAAGATGTACTGCAATCTATAGCTGAAAGAGAACACAGACAGGCCATTTGTAACTGCTAATAATCATTTGGGGCAGGAACTTTAACTTTCACATATCTTCTAAAAATATATATATTCAGGCTTGTAAGTTTATTTTTAGGGGTGCTTTGAAGTAATTTCTCCCTAAGAGCCCGAAAATGACACAGAAAGCAAAGTTTTGAGAACATACAGAGAAATGCTAGGGGACTACTTTAAAAATGTGAGTGGGGTAAGAAAAAAAAAAAAACCCAACCAAACAAAACAAAAAAACCCAAACAGATAAAAAAACAAACAAAAAAACCAACCAAACAAAAACAAACAAACAAAAAAAAAACAGCAAAAGAAGGAAGAAATTATTTCACCTTTTGGAATATCCTGTTTACTTTTTGCCTATGTATAGCTCAATTGCAAAAATAACCTACTGATCAAGGAATGATATTCCACACACAGAGACACACATAGCCTTTTTGAAGAGAATGTCTTAGCAAAGTGTTTGACTGTTCTGGCATATTTATGTCATATTTTGTTTCTAGACAGGCCC
The DNA here is from genome assembly GCA_026261815.1 of Monarcha castaneiventris obscurior. Classification (NCBI taxonomy): domain Eukaryota; kingdom Metazoa; phylum Chordata; class Aves; order Passeriformes; family Monarchidae; genus Monarcha; species Monarcha castaneiventris. The sequence goes on along the minus strand of JAMPIT010000893.1, from coordinate 25,144,266 downwards.
ATCAACCAAATTTTTTTACTGGTTTCCTTCCCTTGCCTGTTCCCAGAGTGCTTCTGTTGTTAGAAAATTTAAAACCTAAAAATATCTCTCTGCCCTAATGAAAGGAAATGAACAGATTTACTAAATTATAATGATTGTATTCTGTATAATGTTATCAATGAATGACAGCTCTCTAAACATCTCTCTGGATTACACTTTGCCATTATATAGGATCTCTATATCAGAGGATCTCAAAGCATTTTCTGGAAAGTAATTAATTAATTAACCCTAACCATCCTGTTTTGTCTCTGCTAGAGTCAAAGGAAAATTTTTTTCACTGATTTCAATGGCAGCTGGAGGTCAGGCTGCATGATTAGTACTCCTGTAATTTGTCCACTGCCCACTCTCCCTAGAACAAAAAGGCACCACAGCTCTCTCTTTCATAGACTCCACTGTCTAAAAGCCTTATCCAGGTAACTTCCTGCATACTGATCTGCTCCTGAATTCAGTAAGACACCTCTCAGGGAGGTTTAGCAGGATCTGGCCCTGCATAATCAAATGCCCTCTCTGATTTTCTCTTGTTGGTAAAGTTTCAAATATCAAATATTCTGATACAAATTCTCGCCTGGATTGAGAAGTGATTTATTTTAATGGAATGGTATCAAGGCCCCCTTTTGTTCCTCCCCCCGTACACCTAGGAAGGAAAGGACATCCTTTTTCTCCCTCAATGAGCCTGCAAATCACTATTCCCCCTGGAGTCTGAATATCTATTCAAAAAAAGTAGCTAACTCAGAATCTGTTCTCATCTTCTCGTTCCTATAATTAAAGTTTTAAATCCTCAACTGTAGAGGTCAAATAGCACATGTAGAACATTTGCACTCCAGCTTACTGACTGTCAGCACAGGGCCAAATCCTTAAGTTTTTATGCAGTCAATGTAGTTGACAGAATTTTTCCTGGAGTTAGGGCCAGATTCAGCCTATTCCTATTTTTCAGATCAGTAAACTAAGGCACAGAATGATTATGGATAGGCACAGATACCTGCTTGTGGCATAAAAATGAACAGTCCAGGGTGTCAAATCTTAGGTTTCAAATGCTAACCCTAAAATGAATGTTGCCAACCTGATATGTGCAAAGGTAAAATAAAGCACTTTGTGGCAGAAAAAAAAATACTGACTGAAGTTTACTTTGTTGATTCTGCCGAAGATTTTTGATCCTGATGTGCTCAGCAACTTGCTGGGTGCTTTAGACTCTCACTATGCTGCAGGATAAAAAAGTCAATCTCCGTAACTCTTTGCTGAAGACCGTTTCGTCAAGAAAAAACTGAGCAGAATGCCATTTATATGCATGTTCACATACGTATATATATACATATTTGTATGGCCTCAGAGAGAACTGGAATATATGCGAATTTACATGCTTGAGTTAGTTCAACAAATTGTGTCCCATTCATGCCTGCCCAGGTATGCAGCCTAAAGATTATGAGCCTGCCATGTGACTGGGAGATGGCAGGGATTTTTGTGTAAAACTGCTCCTACACCCACCACCAGCCACAGCACAGAGACCGTCAGCCCTTTGCACCCTCTGCCTGCCATCTCTGCGGACTCTATAATGTGAAAAAAGTGTTTTAATCTCTATACTTACAGCAGAAAGAGAGACAGAGGTGTTCTGAACACTGGGAGCTATTGCATGCTGTAAAATGCAGACAGAAGGAAATGACTGAAATAGAGGGCAGTCTGAACCTGACTATCAGTGTAATGGGATATGTCACAGTTTGGCCACTGTTATTTTGTAATTTCTCTTTTAAACACAGAAGTTAAAAAATGGAGAATTATAAGCAAACTAGATTAAAACTTTTAGATCAAGGCCCCCACACCACCTCAAATCTCTAGTGATGATGAGCCAAATATATTTAATTGTTATTGACATGAATTAACTTGCCACTAAATGAAATTGACTTTGAAGTGTTCTATTAGGTGAATTATTGTGTTTTGGTTTTGCCATGATCTGCACAATTCCCAGGTCTACATAAACTAAAAATCTGACTTACTACTTGCCTTGTGGTGAACCAGATGTTGTACCTGTTGCAATATTATCATTAATGCTGCACCTAGTGAGAATAATCTGTTACTTCATGTTGAACCTTATATAGTCGTCCCAATGTCAATTTGCTGCTTCTATCTCTGGACTAGGGACCAGTTTTTTGGACAAAGCCTCTCCCTGAATATTTTCTGGGAACATTGGTCCAAATTCCACTTATCTGACTACCTAAGGGTGTGATTTAGGAGTGCCTGCTCTGTGGAGCCGACTGCGAGGAAGGCAGGCAGCCTGGCTGGTGCTAGAGATTTTAAGTGGCCATCACTGTCTTATTATGATTATGCTTGTAGTGAAGCTCTCCTGCAAGGAGATATATATAACCTTGTATGTGATGAAGACAGGTGATTGCAGCAGGAGACAAAGAATACACAATATGCCATCACCTCAGCTGGGTAGTATGGGAGCAATTTAACTTTACTCGCATGAGAATGCAGGCTAATGCATTTTGGGATTTAGTTGCTTTTGCACATCATTTTGCCCTTCCATTATTAGCAAATATATATCAGCAGAAAACACTCATTATTTAGCTAAATTATTATAATAAAAAAAAACCCCAACCAAACTAAAAGGAGGGGGGAAGAGAGCAAGAGAGGATTTCTTTTCTAGCTTAGGCGTAGATGAAACCAGAAGTACAGTGTCTGGAGACTCCTGAGAAACAGGAACAGGCTTTAGCAATTGTTCTATTTCTACCTTTCATATTTAAATTTACTTAAGTGCGAAAATACAGGCAGGATTGTAGAGACAGTCTACCAAAAAAAAAAAAGGAGCCCAGAATTATCCGAAGTTTTACCAAAAAAAACCGAATAATCCCACTTTGCCACTGCCTTATTGAAAATCAGAACACAAATCTCTGAAAAATAAAAGCTTTTTAGTTTGCTGTTAAGTAAAATATGCAATACTAAAATTCATTATACACATCTTTTTTTTTTTCAGCCAAGTTATAACACTTATGTTATACAAACAAGGGAATTTGTAAGAAGGAGGTTTCAGTCAATACAATCAATATCCATAAGAAAAATTTACTTTAGTCATAAATTTTATTTGGAATTCATATGGAATAATCTATTTATTTTCACACAGATGCACAAAAAACCCATCATAAATAGGACAGCCCTGCCACTTTTCTGCTTTGTAACGCCCTTGGAAATGAAAGGAAACTGACTCATTGCACACCAAAAAAAGTACATCAGACCATTTTCCATTTCTTCCTCCTCCAGAGTTCAGTTGTCGACACTACTTACAAATGGCCAAAATAAATCTCAAAAGTTTCCCCATAAACAGAAGTCTCAGTTTCTACTACCTGCTTGAGTTCATTGATTAAGCTATTTTATAAGATAATAAAATAAAATAACCCCCACACACAAATAGAAAGCATCACTTGCCCTGAGGCATTCCAGTGCTTCACTCTCCTGCAGAAGTTCATAAGTCATAACTGGAGGTGCATAAAAGGTGTTGGGCTCAGGCGACAGCGGGATGAGCAAAGTCTGGCTGGGGTGGGAGGGTGTGTGTGGCTCCATCCCAGCCAGGTCTGCACTGCACAGACAGACACAGGAGCACCTTGCAGGCTGTGAGGTGCACTGACTGCACCCCATCTTAGGTACAATAGTACTTACACCTGCACTCACAGCCTGAGCTGGCCACTCATCTGTCCTTCCACTCCCTGGTGCGTCCAGCGTCTGGCAAATGAATGCAACCCGTCGAGGACAGACAACAGATATTCATGAGCCATTTAGAAAAGACAACAGAATTGGATAAAAAGAGCAAAAAAATCCCTCGTCAGTTACATCAAGAGCAAGGGATGCCCACTGAGAAAGACTGGATGGACCAGTGCTGAAGCCATGACCCACCCAATCAGGGTGAAACCATGAACCACCCAACCATGAATTTGATCAGGGCTGTGCAGCTATCTCAGGATGAATGCTAGCACTCAGGATTATCAGCTAAGGCTGCTGCCCACATTTTGTGTTAAATTTCCCTAGCTTTGGGTACAAAATAAATACCTAGGATTGCCTTATTTCTCATGCAAATCAACCTTTTTTTTTTCAAGTGTCATTATCTTTCACGCTTTAGTCTGTAGTTAGCATATAGTGTCCCAGTAACAGAAACATATGGCAAATGACACACTCATCTTCAAATATGACATAAGGTCTTCTTACACATCGAAAAAAAAAAAAAGCACTGCTACTTCTCTGATGTACCAAAGCTCACACGGAAAAGCTCAAAAAAATAAAAAGAAACAAGAGCAGGCAGTTAAAACAACCTAATTTATAAGTAGTGAGTAGGTCAGAAACTCTTCTCAAAAATAATTTCCCAACTTGTCAGAAAAAGCTACTCAGATTCTGAAATTAAAAATTTTAACATAAAAAGTCTGCTTACATTATTTTGCATTTGAAAAAAAAAGTTGTACCTGTATATAATATAACTATATTCATTTTAACTTTAAACAGTTTTTTTTTAATTTGGCAAGACGTACTGGGACTTAAAATATATATTGCTTTTGGATAAGCAGCAATATTTCCATTTAACTACTTTGCAACAGTTAAAACTGAAGCAAAATTAATAAATTATTTTTTCTTTCATCTCATCAAGAATTGTAGGACCTCGCAAGTGTTTAAAAGAGAATGTTTCCTGCCCAAAGCTAGAACTACAATACAGAGAAATCCAGCAACTTTTCCAAGGTCATCTATGAAATGCAAACACTTTGTTTTCCCATTATCTATTATGACTTTTGAATTGCTGTGAAAGCACAAAGAAGGAGATAACTGAAGACAAATAATTTTTATTATTTGCAAAAGGTGTGTGCATATGTTTGTACTTTTATTATCACATAAACTAGTGTAATCAATAAGCTTAGGCATGTTTTAGAAACTAAGACTTCTGTTTACTGAAAACTTTGGTATTCTATATTGTATTATCATAACTGATGACCTGAAATCAAAGTAGCACAGAAGTACTATTCTGTGTCTGTATTAGTTAAATTCTTTTACTGCATAAAGTATATAGTAATAAAAAAGAATGCTGTGACAGGAGTGTGAGGAAAGTTTAAAGAAAAGGGATTTTTTTTTTGTTTTTAAATCTCCTTGACAAGGTTTTCACTGGTATCTTGCTTTACATTTTTAACATTATTATATCTATCTGACATGAGGACCACTAAGTACTTCTGATCTAGTCTTGTTCTCTGACTCTTCTTCTTTTTCAGTTGCATCACT